>VXAZ01003030.1:291669-744540 GCA_013399875.1 Gymnorhina tibicen
TCTCTCTTTTTTCTTACTTCAACTGTTTGTGTGCAAATGGCAAAAAAAATATCTTGGAGAAATGTTAGCATTAGCAATTTAATTTTAAAAGCAGATGTCTCTCTCTTCTCTTCTCTTCTCTTCTCTTCTCTTCTCTTCTCTTCTCTTCTCTTCTCTTCTCTCTTTCCCTTGGCCCTCCCCCACCGGCAAAGGCATGATCGTTGAGTAAATGGAAAAAAACATTTTACAACATTAAAGGAAGGCTGTTTAGAAAAGGAAGGCCCTGCTGAGGTGTAGAGGAAGCCTGTTTATTAACACTGGACACCTCTTATCTCAGGCAGCTCCAGATGGATGTCCCTTTGGTAATTCCCACTCTGTGCCAAGTGGGGTTAAGCAGGGTAACCACCTTGACGTGGGCTGGTGATCACCAGGGGATCATCGGCTCCTTCAGAGAGAAATTTTACATGAAATTTAGGGTGGGGGAGGGAGAACCATAAGGCTTCAGCATAAACTTGCACGTGGCCAGATTTACCTTTGTGGCTGTAAATTGCTTGCTGCCTGGTCCAGAGCCAGGTTTTGATTGAGAGATAAAGTAGTTCAAATCTGTCAATAATTAACTGTCACTCAATTAAGGCTTTCTTAACAAATTAGCACTTGGTAGCACCTAGGGTGCAGGTTTTTCATGGGAAAACGCTGATGGAGTGATGTTGGCCATTAAGTTTGCCCACTGAGTATCAGCTAATATCCTGCTCAGTTTAAACACCACCGTGTAAATTCGGTGAATTGGTTCCCAAATCCCATTCCTGCCAGGTTGCTTTTAAGGTTAACTGTTTGTGCCTTCCCAAGCTCAACACTGCAGGACAGCGCTAAATCAGAGAGCTATCACTGATTCACCGGGGTTTCCTGGCTGTCAGCTCTAAAGGAGCACCCTGATGTAAATGAGGCTGTAAGTCTGAATTTACAGAAATGGGGTGGAGCCCTCCTAATATGCTGCAGGTCCCTTGGAAAGGATGGATCACAGTTGCACAGGCTGCCTCCAGTATCAGCCACTGTGATGCTTCTCTCTCACACAGGGCCTTGGTCTTACCCCACCTGCTCTTTCCACTGGGTTGGTGCGAAGGTTGAAAGGGAAAACCCTTCCATCCACTTTATCCCATGAGGAAATTCTCATCCAAGCAGCTGCCACCCACCTGTAACTTCCTGTCACTTCCAGCCTCATGTGGCCCTGGGTACCTGGGTCCAGCAAGACTTGTCAGGACAAATGCATTTCCAGAAACATTGCAAAACTCCATTTATATGCTTCTCTCCCAGATTCCTGGAAGAATCCTTCTGTGGCAATAGATGCAGTATTGGTATTTCTCTGGTAGCAGACATTTTGCCAGTTCCCTTTTATCGCTCTCTGAACTAGTAATGCTAAGGGTATATCATCCCACTCTTCCTCTTAATTCTCCAATCAGAAATTGAAAGTGAATGTCAGATGCCCTTCAGAGCCAGCAGAGCCATCCCAGTTCACATCAGCTGGTCTCCAGCCCCATGTTTGTGCACGCTGCTGGATCGACGCTGCTGGGATGGGAATTCCCTTGGTATGTTTATTCACAGCAAACGGCAGACTCCGGGAGCAGTGATCATTTGTCACATCAACCATGCCGAGGAAGAATCTGCCTCTCGTGAGTCAGAAAACCCTTTGCTCTCAGTCAGCA
Source organism: Gymnorhina tibicen (assembly GCA_013399875.1). Classification (NCBI taxonomy): domain Eukaryota; kingdom Metazoa; phylum Chordata; class Aves; order Passeriformes; family Artamidae; genus Gymnorhina; species Gymnorhina tibicen. The sequence continues at coordinate 293,349 of VXAZ01003030.1, forward strand.
TCGAATTCTGGTGTCACACGCAGTTGCACCTCCAGGAGGTGTAATCGCCGAGTCTGTTGAGAACTCCAGTGCAAACTCTGGCAGATGCAAGTTCTGATTCATACTGTATTACAGGAAAGGCTGATTTTAGCTTCAGCTCTGATTCGTTCCTCTGATGCAGGTTTATGCTCAGTATGGGTTTGGTTAAATCAGTCACTCCTTACCTCGCTGAATAGCTTTCCTTCTCTTTTGACCAAAGCATGCCTTACCTGCAGTGGGGGCCAAAGAGATGCTGGGCGAAAGTTTAAAAACAAAATTTGGGACGCTTTCCAGGTTGTTCTTTTTTAGTGAAGACCTTGGGGGATGCACTCTGTTGCCTCATACAAAAACTAATCCCGTAAAAACTAACGCAGCTTTCTTTCTATCAATCATATTGGACGGAAGAGCTGCCAGAGAGGGACGGCTCTTAGCCAGCACCACCCTACCGTGGTTCAAAGATCTGAACTCTTTCAGCAACCTCCATGTGGAGATTTTAAGAGCACATTTAAAACATACTTTGTGCTGCCCTGTCCTAGCACTTGCATTAAAAGTCTTAAGAAGTTTAAAACCATCAAGCAGGAGAAAAGGAAGCACATTTGATAGTTTAAAACTCTACCCTATCCTGTTGAATAATCAAAGCTGGAAAGGTAATTTAATTTTATAGACTTATGTTCTTTTGATTGACCGAGGTTTTTAAGAAAGAGGAAGATATTTCTGTAGAGGGATTATAACCTGGGGGAAAGAATTTTGATTTTTTTGTGATCTGGATTAATTTGGCTTTTATATTATATAGCAAGAGCTTTTAGGAAACTTTTAAAGAATCTCTTCTAATAGTTATTCCCTTTATCTGAAGAATGCATCCAGTCTGTCACCTCTAAGGACTCAGTCTGGCAAGGCATTGAAGGACACGTTTTTCAGGAGCAGAGAGGCATCTAATAGGCTTTCAAAACATTTGCAGGTGCTATACTATTAATTTTAATAGAACACAGGTGCCTGGGTGGTTTTGTAAGGTCCTGTACAAGCCAATGGTTTTAGGAGCCTAAAGCAGAGCGCTGGCTGGCTTTAGGTGTCCATATCCAAAACTATCATTGTGGATCATTCAGCTCAGGAGACAAGCTCCCCAGGTGCCACGCTGCTGTTTCTGTGCCTGCCAGGGCCACCCCGCAGCGGGCAGGTACCCAGGGACACGTAGGAATCGCCCAGGAGGCAGCGCGGGCTTCCCCACACCTGCGGGCTCCAACAGAACCGCGCCCAGCCCTGCTTCCTTTGCGAGGCGTCCTCATGGTGGTGTCAGTTCCCGTCTTTCGTGGGAAAGCCCACGAGTTAGGGTGTCTCCCCTAGAGGTGGGAAATCGTCATTTAACACGTGCCTAGTTCCAAACCTGTGCAAAGTCACGGCTCTCTTCTCTCTAAAAGAGCGTGTTGCCACCAGGCTGTGGGATGGGATCATTCCTACCCCTCCTTTGTTGTTTTTTGGTTTTTGTTTTTTTTTTCCAGTGGCAGAAAGGGATCAAACCATCACAGGGTCAAAAGGAGGAGAAACAAGTCAGCTTGACTTTGTGAAAAAGGTGATTAAAACAGGAAACTGGGAGGGAACAACACTCTCCTTCCAGGACTGAATATTTTACCATCTCTAATGGCTCTGCAATGCAAAGCACAGCGCTGGCCTGGGGAGGAGGGCCTGGGAGTCCCTTTGCCCAGCTGATGATGCTCTGAGCCTCTTTGCAGTCCCAGCAATCTGTGAGCCTTTCTGAAATGCTGCACAGCTTCACCGGAGTGGATGGAGGTTGTTGCAGCAATTAACGTAAAGGCACTAACATCTTTTATGGATTTTAGCCTTGAGTAGCTGAATCATTAGGTACCTACATAATGTAAAAAATCATCCCACGGTGCCCTAAGCTCCCACTGAAGTTACTGTGTTTACATGCAGCACAGCAGGCCCAAAATAATGTAGGTGCCTTTTTATGAAAAGGGAATACATCCCTGACATAAAGGTCAAATGGCATTTATAACAACATTAATAATTTCAGAGCACCATGCTATTGAATTCTAGGAAAGATTAGACCTGTTTGGCAATACTGTTTAGTTGCTTTTACAACAGAAATACGCTGTTTACCTCCTGAGAGGTTCATAAGGAAAAAAAAATCCAATCTATATCAATGAGTAAGATATTTTCCTTACCGGAGATATTGATTTAAATATTGACTTCACTGCTGGAGGGTTATTTCACTCCATGCTGCAGATACTCATTGTCAAGTGACATGTGTTTTATGTACTAATAAAAATGTGATTTCTGGCCCAGTAATCTTATCTGGATGATTCTGATTTTTTGCATTCAGTTTGGTCTGAAGCAGTTGTCCTTTTTCAAATTGAGTACTTATTTTCTTCCGCGTGTCAATGCACTTCACTCCATGTGAATTACTTGCAACTAAGATCAAAACAAACAAACGTTAAAAAAACCCTGTACACAGCCCCTTTGTCCTATTAGTTCATTTTCCTTTCAATCTTTCAGCAATGGGTTTAGGCTCTGCAAGACGGAAGTTCTTTATTTAGCAACAGAAAAGGTGCCGCTGCAGAACCTGTTAGAGCTTGTCAGAAAACCAGCCCGAGTGTGTTCTGGGACAAGGACTGTCTTTTTATTGCGGGGTTATACAACAGCTCTCACGTTGGTTTGCTGACCCCGATCAGGCCTGGTGATAGTGACAACGACAACAATAGCTTATGCCACCGAGCAGCAACCCCACGCTCAGGAGGGCTGTGACACCTCCCATCATGGGCCAGACATGCCAGCTCCTTCTTGTACAAAGTACCAGCCCAGGAGGGAAAAAACCCACAAAGAGTAAAAATTCCAACCCCCTGGGATAGACATGAGGATTTATTTCAAAGGAGCGTTGCACCCATAAAGCAGAGGATGTTGCTGAACAGTTTCACTGATGCTAAAATTCACGTTGCTGCCCAGCTGGTTCTCCCTACAAAGCCTGGATCCATGCCTGTGTGTGGAATTGCACACTCTGAAGGAACCCGCCCTGGAGGGCAGCTGGCTGCACTGCTGCCATGCAGCTTGGTAGCACCGAGGTCTCCCAGGACTGGGAGCACAAGGTGGAGGAGAACCCCTGGAATGCTTGTGGTGTCTCCCTCTTTCTCTTACGCACCATCGCGCCCAGGTGAAAATGTGAGGCAGTGGTAGCACTCACACATCGGCTCTTTGGCATCCTCAGCAATCACCCCAGCCCCCTGCAAGGGGGATGACAAGGGAATAGGGTTGTTTTCAGAAGGGAATTGCATGCAAAAGGTTCGTCCTGCTCTGAAATCCCTGAGGTTAGCTGTGCCCATATCTTCTAGGCACTATCCAGTTCGCAGCACAGGACTGCTGGTGCCTGCACACAGGAAGATGGGCTTTGCCTGGCTAAAGTCTCCCTGTAAATCTTTTCCTTGGGAATACCAAAATTCGGACCATATCTGTGGATCCAAGGCCTTTGCTCAGCTCAGGACAGGAAGGGGGCAGAGACATACCCTCCTGGAGGCTGTCCACAGCCAAGAAATGGGGAAGCTGGCAGAAAGGCAAATCTCAGACCCCGTTAGGGAGCACTTCCCTGCACAGACTCTGCTAATGGGGGGCTGTGGTGCTGCGAGCAGAAGTTGTTTATTTTGGAAGAAACAGGGGGACAAACAGGGCTTTGGGCCACTTGCAGATATTTTTTTTTACTGGAGAGAATTTACAAGAAAGATGAGAATGGGAACTATGGCACAAATTCACCCTGCATTTTACTAGAGGTTACTTAGCTTAGTCATACTGCTTTCTGTCTACTTGCACGCAAGGAATTTTTCTTTTTCTTTGAGCACAGTGTTTTAAATTAAATTTTGGGGAAACTAACGTGATAAGCAAAGTCTTTATTAACCCCAACAGTGTAATTTCTCATTACAAGACTGTGATTCAGAGGAAACAGTGTTGCTAAAACAGCTACTGAGTCCTAGCAAAAATGACAGTTTTCCTCAATCAGTTCCTTTTGTGACCTTGATCTGAACCTTAATGTGTTTTAGCAAAATTCTTTTTATTAGCCATTCATTCTTAATCATACCGCTAATTTTCCTGTTTTTAAACTACCAATTTAAGGCTGCTTTTTCATGGAACTAATCAAGGCTGATGCATGTTATTTTGGCTATGAATTCTAATAATTATTCTTAAGAGTTTTTTAAGTCTGCATTTTCCATAGATAACTGTCAAAATTGTAGATACGGGCAGAATGGCTTGTTTCTGTGATATGGCACATCCAAGTCTGCTTTCTTATCTTTAGTGAAAATAACCATTACGAGCACTGGGTAGGCAATCTGAGCCTCACCTTCTTTTCTTTCCTTACATCAGCAGTTGCTTTTCATTAGTATTATTATTGCAGACAAGCATCATTGGAAGGAAGAAGGGTTTTCAGGATCAGGCTCCATTTGAGATATTTAGAATAAAAAAATATACATATACTTGCAGCTGTCTCACAGAGACTGTAAACTGGTGTAGCTAGTGACTAGTGATTTTTCTTTGCCTATGATATTAAGGAACAGATTGTGTTACTATACTTATCTCTACCTTTACAAACAAATACATCAGGAAAATATGTCGAGCAGAAGAAACCCTGCTTGTTATCAAATGCCTAGCTACACTGACTACAGGTTTTTGTACTTTTTGGCAAAAGCTTCAAAACATATTGTGGCTTGGTTAAGCTGCGAATTCTTTGCAGCATAAAGGGAGCCTTTCTGTGCCCATCGTGCGCGCTCGGCTCTCCGGCGAAGGCAGCAGCTCGCTGCTGTTATTTGTCATTCGTACGGCAGCCGCACAGAGATCGCAACCCCTGGTCCTCGGCTTTGTACCCACCAGAGACGCTTCTTCCCCCACCAAACTGATTAACATCACGGCAGGGCTATGATCTTAAAAGCCTGGCACTTCTGATTAGGTTTTTGTTGAAGTTTGCAGAGTTGACTGAGTACCAGAGGCTTTGTGCGTGTGCAGCGGGGTGGTTGCAGGGGGTAGGGCTCGGCCCCCCCAGTTAGAGGTGCCGTTGGAGCAGCACTTGGGGAGAAACTTTACAAGCGTTTTCCAGCCTAAACCTCTCTCTGTGCTCAATGGGACTTTGTCAAGTGACGCGCTAACATTTCGTTAGGGAGTGAAGCAGATTTCTTAATTGCAAGTGAACTAAGCTTGACAGATAGGATTTTCTACTCTAAAGAGGGAGGAAAGCCAGAAACTTGGGGGTTTTGTGTGTTTGCTTGTTGTTTTTTTTTATGGAAGATGCTCAGATGTCTTGGTAATAGGTTCCCATGCCAGATGGAAGGCAATGGCTGGAAGAGTAGAGGAACAAAGACTCTTCTCAATCTTTTTCCCTAATTAAATCCCTTTTTTCTGTAAAAGTGCAATGTTTTCCCCACCAGTTTGAAAGGATTGCCATGTCTGATTGTCTGAAAAGCTATAGGTTAATTGTGTTATATGTATCTGTAGAAAAATTAATGCTATATGCAAAAATGGATGAAAGTGCTCAAATAGCCCGTTAATTAACTCAGCCCTATTGTTAGCAGGGTTGGCATTAGAGGAGAGAATAATGCCTTTTCAATCCGAAACCTTCCCTCCCTCCCCATCCATTTTATCTCTTCTTGTCACTTCCTATTAGCTGATCATGACATCTTATCTTTTTCCTGAAGGGTGGGCCAGAAGATTACTTTGGAGCTCATGTAAGTGACACTCCAAGGATTGGCCGGCAGCAGGTTCAGCGGCCCTGGCCCCTGGAGCCGCGGGATGTCATCCCTGTGACATGCCTGGAAACCCCAGCTCATCCCTCAACTGTCCGGTTACAGCAGCATCCCCGTCATGTTGCACTTCCAGTCTGTCACTGGCATGGGTTCACGCTCCTCTCCCTGGAACCCTGCTCGCTTTTGCTGAGGACTGTGTTTTTATTTTTAACACAGAGTCCTTCACATCAGTGGCGCTGAGGGTTTCTTTTGCAGGATGGGATTCTGCCGTAGGAGGGGACGGCTGGGGATCCTACTCCAAATGTACCTTCATGTGCTAAGAGGGGAGCTGTGCATTAAAGCACACTCTTTTTCCCATCCCTCTGTGGGAAGGAGTTTTTGGGAGATCTCTGCCTGCCTGGAGGTGTGAGGCTGTCCCGACAGCTTTGCCCCACACCAGCCACCTGGTCCCCAGCGTCCGGGATGCTCCTGGAGGGGGAACACAGCCAGAGTGCTCCCACCAGCTGTAGCCAGACATTATGGCTCATGCTGGAGGACTCTCTGCCGGCACCGTAATTGCAGGCTAGCTGGATTTTTGCTGTGGTATTACAAATTCCCCCAGGGAAGCCCACAACTATGACCATTTACATCGTAACATTGTCAGGCATGAGTCATTTTCTTCCCCCTCTCTCTCTGTCTCTGTTTCTCTTCTCACACACACACACTCAAAAATACAAGGACAAATCAACAAACTGGTAAATAAAATTTAAATGTTGCTTTAGTGCATTCTCAGCCCTCTTTTTCTGGCTGAGTGTACAGTTTGATCTACTTTTTTTTTTTTGCTGTGAGAATGCGGCACAAAACGTATGGGCCATGTGAATGTTGATACTGGAATGATGACTTTTATATCTTATGCTTTATCCTATGTTTTTTTGCTGGGTGGCTTCTAAGAGTGTTTTGACTGAAAAATTAATCAGTCTAATAACTAATCCTTAGACAGCAAATCACTGACAATATAAAAACCCAGGAAATTTGCGAAGTAAGTAACAGGGTCACTGTTTAAGAATTTTTTCACCTGACACTTCTTCATTAATACTCCAGGTCTGTTAAGCTTATTGTCGCCCTTTCCCTACACTTCCGAATAACTGCTCTGTGTATCATCTCATTGTATTGCACTGGCTACATTATCACGACTCACATGAGTAAGTACTTGCAGGTTTGGTGTCCTTGGCTGTGAACCAACTTTCTGGTGTATTCTGAAATGTTCACTTTGGTACCTTAAAAAAAAAGAAAAAAGGATTCACTGAAAGAAAGTTAGGGAAAAGGCTGAGAAGTTGGAGGTGCCTGAATTAAGGTTGCTTTTGCAAGACATATGTGGCAGACTTATTCAGGCATCCTGACCATCCTGAGCAACACTGCTTGGGAGACTGCTGCTGAACACAGTCTTAAACAGGAATGGATTTGATTTCTCCCCTCTCCTCTGCTTTTGTCACTCTTTCTCCAGCAAAATGCATGAAACGGGGCTTGTGAAACCAGTGCTGTGTGTGCCTAACAGGCAGGGGGCAAGGGCTGTACCCTAAAATATCCAGAGGCTCAGCTCAGGTGATCCTAAGGAGTATCAGAATGGAGGATGCAGGTAGAGTGAAAAGCAGGCGAATTTGTGTATCACAGTGAGTGTCTGGGTAAAAATTTTGGTCACAGAGTGACCAGATCTGTGTGGCCAAGCATGTGCTGAAGACACCGCCAAGGACATGTGACCACGAGTTTGCCAGAGAGGCCTCAGGTTTTGCATTTTGTTAGATTTACGTTTGTGGAGTGAGCAGAAGTTGAATAATTTATGGCGGTGACCACTTAGATGCCATATGTCATGTTTTTTTTAAACCAGTGTGGGTTTTTTAATACACAAAAGGGAACAGACACTGCAGCTGAACTTTCTTCATTTTATTCAAGAAGAGAATACTTAAAAATGCTTGGAGAAAAGGGAGCCCTTTTTATACACTTTGTATCTGCACTAAACTTGACTAGTCAGCATCACTCTGTTTTTGCAATGAAAAATAAAAGCAGTGTTCACAGTGTCACACACAAGAAGAAACAAGACTTTTACACAGGTCTCAGTAAAAGACCATACTTTAGTGCAGTTCTAAAGTTCAGTGAAAGCATATTTCTGTCCATTTTTTAAAAATGCATATTTAAATAAACAGCCACCCAATTCCCACCCAACAGTATAGAAATGGTAGCCTTGATGTCACAGGCAGATTTTTGTAGGGTGTTAGCACTGATATTTCTGGGACATTATGTTGGAAATATTCTATTGTGTATTTTATTTTGCCGTGAGAAACATGAAATCCTTGCAAGCTAGGAGTTCACATGTCCCTTTAAGTCTTAAAATATGTTAATTTTACATGCCAAAGTCTTAAGAAGTGTTTGACTGCCCGTGGCTTTTGTGTGCATCTCCAGATGGCAGATGCCATTTTGTGTTTCACATTAATTGAGTAAATTTCCTTGCTCTTTGTACATATTGCAGAGGAAGCCATTCTCTGCTTTCAATAGGACAGAACAGCTCTTTGGCATCAAACCCTTCTGGTCTGGTGGTACTAAAACTGTTTTAAGGTGGAATTCTGAGAACAAGCTGTTGGCAATACAGATTTCCTCTATTGTAGATGAAAGTCAGACGTTTAACAGTTATCTTAGAAATATCTTGAGGGTTTTTCCTGGTGAATTGTGAAACAAACCAGATAGGATAACCCCAGGGGCCAAAGACATAATAAGATATATGTTTTTTCAATATTCATTTAACTAAAGGAAAAAAAATTCTTTCATCTTGAACAGCACTGGTTTTTGGTTTTTTTTCCTGCCAGTTTTGTTTTTCTCCCCCTCTCACTTTCTAGATACTTGAAAAAAAAGTTCCCAAGGCCTTTAAAACACTTTACTTTGTCCAGACATTGGTCCCGTTGTAGCAATTTGCAGTACTGTTTTTTGGGGCACAGGCAATGAAAGAGAGTGTGGGAAACACCTGAGGGATCCTGCCCAGTGCTGGGAAGCAGTGATGGCCACCCCACTGGACATCCTTTTGGTCACACTGGACATCCTCTTCCAGCACAAAGCCCGTGGGATCCATGTGGCACCGAGCCACCACGCCTGAGCCACCCACCACCTACCCCTCATACACAGGCATTTTAAATTCGAAAGCTGTGGTGCTCAGGATAAAAAGGTGTAGCTGTTCTATAGCTAAGCTTGCCCTAAATCCAGATAAATTTCTATGTGGAGCTAATAGTATTTATAAAAGTTAGGTGTTTGTGAGGAGGATTTAGGAGAATTTATGCCCAGCAGCACCTTAGAAGTGCTTTTATACCAAGATAAACTGAGTTCAGCTATGAGATTTTAAATCACCTTTTTTAATTTTTCCTTTATGCTCACTTTTCCAAACTCCCTGTAGAAGGGAGGCAAAACAAATATCCTGTCTGTTTGAAAAAGAATATGGAAGACAGAAGTTAATGCTCATCAAAGAAACCAAGATTATATGTCATGTTATTAATCAGATTTTTATCATGGTAAGTGGTGTCCAGATATAGTTGAAGTGGGCAGTGTACATAATAACATAATTATGGGTGTTATAGTGACGTAACAGCAGCGGGAGCTCGGCTCCTGACTCCTTTGTTTTCCATTCACACCCACTATGATCCACTGCTATATTTAGTTGTTTTTCACAGTGCTACCTAATACTGTCATCGCAAGTATTTTTTTTTTTTTAAGTAATAAAATAAAGATAAGACACTATTGATTTTCCATGGAAGCTGAAACACTGGAATCTTTTCTTGCAGATGACAGTTCAAACTGAGGGGGAGGGTGGGGTTTTTGTGTTTTGTGGTTTTTTGATAGATTATTGTCATCTTTTGTGTGTGAAACGCAATTGCAGTCGAGGCAGAGCGGCAGCTGGTGGGAACCGTCCCAGTGCCACTGCCTTCTGTGAGCTGGGACTATCTGCGGCTGAGGAGCTGCTCCAGACAATTTAAGGCAAGCTCGTGGAGCATGAAAGAACTGAGATTATTACATAACTAAGTGGTGTTTGGGGATTTAAATAAAGGAAGTTTTGACTGATGAATTGCTGTACTTTAACAGTTCTCAGTCTATCATTTTTGGCACAGCTCGTTTGCCTGGCATTGCAGTTCCAAAGACACCCAAAAACCAGCCCTGTGCTTCTCAGGTAGCGCTGGCACGGTGTAGGGCAGCCCAGCTCAGCCTCTGGGTGGTGTCTGCAGCAGAGGACGTGTCATTCTGCTTAAACCTCATTGCAACTGTGCTTCCCATGCCTGGAAGTTAGGCATTACAATCCTCCCAAAAGAAAAGGTCTCATTTTCAAAGAATAGCTTTTGTGGTCAAATACACCTGCTGTGGTGAACTAATTATTGGTATGTGGGGCTGTGTGACACCCGTCGGCATTTTGCTTTGGCCCACAACAAGAAAAGAAGAGGTTTAATGGCTCATGGAGCACTGGTTTTCCATCTATGTCCTTGTTATCACAGAACTGGCTCCTGAATTAAAGCAAAGGCTTTGTCAGACACCACCAAATCAAGTACACCGCAAGTGAAGCTTGCAATGTGAACATCAGAAATGTCTTCTGTGTTTAGCAGTATGGGAAAGTAGGATGCTGTTATAAAGAATAAAACACTGAGGAGTCCCAGACTAGATGAAGCCACAAGTCCAAGAGCCCTGGAAGGATGCTGTTTGCCAGCTTTACAATAGGTTTATTCAGCAGGAGTCAGCAGGGTTGCCTATCTGTGTTCCTATAGTCAAAGCTCATTCATTCTGTGCAACATAGGTCAGCTCTGGTGCAACTATTGATATCTGTAGAGCACTTGCCCTACTGCTGTGATTTAAAAAAAAAAATCAGCACTGTAGTTACAAAGCATTACTGGACTCCTCTGTGTTGTATTTATTGCAACATCACAGCTCCCTCTTTCTTTAGTTGAGTACACGTACTACGTCTTACCCACAGCGGTGATAACATGTGAACAAAGATGGAGGGGGGGTCTGTATAAGAAGAGCTTTCAAAAAGTATACCCTTTTCCCAAGATCTTTGAAAAAGTATTTTGACAGTAGACAAACAAAACTCCGCTCCTCAGTCTCAGTCTCATTCTTTGCATACATTCAGTGACACTGCACGGAAGATCCAGGTAATTCAATATTTATTCTGATTTTAAATTACTCCAGAATAAATAAAACGCTGCCCTTGCCTTCTCCTGGGCCTCTTTTGATCACCTCAGCTCTATGTAGGAAAGTGGTCACTGCGTACCACCAAGTCCCCGAGTACGAGGGTGTGCTGTGGAGCTGTCTGCAATGGTCCAGTGTAGTTTTTGTGAGAGACATGGACGATGCCATGAAGAGCTGCCCAGACTGAGGCTGCCAAGATGCAAGATAAGAGGATCACCTGTAGCCGGTCTCTCAGAAGGCAACTAATAAATTGAATAACAGTAGCACAGACAACTGATCTTTGTCTACTGCCAAGACAAGCAGTTCTGCTAATGAGATCAATGCAGTCTTCCATATGTAATAAGGCTTATGCTCAGCTTGCTGAAGGTGAAGACAGAAATTCCTAAAAAGCCTGATTTTAACAGCCATATTCAGGCAGAACTCACTTTTGCCTCATTGAGCAGTGCAAAAGACTTAGAGCATAAGACAGGAGATTAGGATCTTGGACAGGAATTCTCTTCATCACTTTGCAAGGCATATAGCAGACCACTGCCTCACTTTCCCTGACTCTATAGTGTTGCTTTCTTTCCCCAAAAAGAGTTGTCTGACTGAATTGAGAAGCGTGAATGAGGTTCTCATATGCAACAATGCTTAAAGCCAGAGCGATGCCTATAAATATGGAAATGAGAGTTTTACTTTATTCTGGGAAGGGCTGGAACTTTCCTCAGGAGACTTTCTCTGACTTCAGGACTGGTTTCAGTAAGTACCCTTAGCAATGCAAAATGGAAGTGCATGAATAAATTAACTGGAAGATGTACATGTAGCTCCTGCCACTCCCCAAATACCTTTCCCAGCTCTGAATGCAACACAGATTTTAATCATGGAGCAACAGATGATTGATGGATGATTAATAGCTAATTTACGAGATTCATTTAACTTCATTTTACTTATACACTGTATGTAGAATTAGTTAAGGCTTGTACAGGAAAGGAAGTGATGAACCATTGTTCCCATTAAATTATAATGACAGCCTTCCTCATCTCTGTATATTTATTATGTAAGAAAAGGAAATGTCTAGTAAAAATCTGTATAGGTTAATAACACCTTCATAATATAGTCTCTCTTTTCTATTGACTTGAATAGCCCTCCTACTGACTTTTACTGGATTATTAGAGTTAATTACATCAATTGCAATATAATTGATTCTTAAATACTATGTAGGAACCTCATACAATTATGGAAAAACAAAAGTCATCTAGACATCTCCGATCAGAAAAGATTTGGAATTCCTGCACATTTAATTCCTGTTAATCACCAGTCAGTTTGGACATTAAGATTGCAGGGTTTCTTGTTTTCTTTCTGCTAGGTTTTGACAGAATTGATAGTTTTACAACATTTAACTCAGTGTGCATGGAAATACAAGATTAAAGAGACAAATGTAATTTGCTAAAATCGTTACTTCATCTCCTAAAAGTGAAATGAATTACCTACCTGTCTATATCAAAATACAACTTACTCACACACATGCATGCTCAAGAGGGAAAAACCCCCTGAAATAGGTATTTAACATTCAAAGTTGAAGTCCTTTATCCACAGGTGCAAGCGTTCCTACAGATCATGCTTGCTAAAGTCACCAAGGGCCTTCAATGTAATGACATGAAGCAGAGCTGAACACTGATCTCCAGAGAGCGGGAGATCTATACATTATTTCACTGAGTAACTTTGACATGGAAATGGTTTCTAAAGAATGGTTCTGTATTCCAGATAAAGATTACGGGCCATTCAAAAGAAGGTGCTTTAAGATAAACCCTCTGAGGGATGCTACAACATTATTAAGCAGCAGTTCAACTTTAAAGCCAGTCAAACATAACATTTTTTGTGACTCTGTTCTTGGTCAGACTCCCCTGTGGTACCAGCGCAGGAGATGTTAGTAATTTTATTTTTTTTTATCTGACTTTGTTACGGTTCTCCAGTGGCCTTCCAGGAGCCATGTGGCGTTTTGCAAGAGTGAGTTTGCTTTGTGTTTGTGCAGCTCAAGTCCTCAGAAGGTAAATTCAACATTCTTTGTGCTGCTCCATTAAATATCCTCAAGTCAATTTGGTTGGTGTGGGAATATCACTTCAGAGTTTCAGCTGAGCAATGCATGCAAGTTCTTGTTATGCAAAACAGTAACTTTGGTTACAGTTATTATTTTTAGTATTATTAATATTTTTGCTTTATGGCTTAATGCACTCACTTAACCACACTGCAGCAGCCGGCTATCAAAGGCTTCCCTGAGGAAAAATTAAGCACTTGGAGCAATAAATTATGAAAAGACTACATCTAAGGGCACCATCCACCTTGTTCTCACACCCGCTTTAAGTGTTAAATAAATCATAACATCCTGTTCATCGTGCCGTCAGTAGGGGTTAAATAAGTCACTGTAAATGAGCTCAAAATCATAGGACGTAGCTGGCTTCCAAGTTTTTTGTTTGCAAGGAGAAACAGCTCCAGGCTTTTGATAGTTCGGGTCTTTAAGGAAAGTCTTTTTTCCATTCCAACTACTTCCTGTTAATGTGGAAATGAGAGGAAATGAGCATTAAGCAGAAGGATGGGCCCATCCTTTTCCAGTCGTGTGCCTAATTTGTCAGGTGCAATATTGGCACCTGGAGGCTTGTTTTGGCTCCTATTACATCCTTGCTGGGGAAATATCAGGATACTTGTAACTAACAGCATAGGACTTCAAAGCATTTTTGTTATAGGGAGAAAGAAGAAAGGCTGCCGCTGTGAGAAAATGCAGAGCTGAGCAGCCCAGTTTGTTTGCAGAGTGTGCTGTAAACAGCAGTCAGTTTAAAAAAGAAAAAAAGAAAAGAAAAACCATGTGACATTTCAGTCTAAAACTAGTTGTGACCATTAAGCTTGTAAGAAAGGTACACCGTAAGGAGGTAGACTTATAAATTTAACATTCAAAGTAGAAGTCCTTGGAAATACATGTCTTGAGTGTGTTCTTCATACTTCTGAACCTTCACATAAAACACCCTTTTTGCTGAGAACTTGTCAGCACATATGTCCATTTCAGTGGGAAGCTTAAGTGTTTTGTGGCAAAAGCGTTTATGGCCTTTGAGTCACAAAGCTGTTTTAAGTGCCTCTGGATCAAAATCTGCAAACTTAAGGTTCCAGAGCCTGCATGGTTGTCTTGGGGTGACTCTAAACCACCACAATGGTGTCTTTACTTCATGCCAAACACCATAACCATACTCTGTCTTATGGGACCTTTCTTGAATTAAGGAACTGTCCAAGATGAGTTAGAGACCCCATGCTTGGCCAGTATATTAGTGATGCATCTCTTTGGCTGAATCTGTAGGAAAAAAAGTATATAATGTATATACTCCAGTAATGAAAATAATGACACTGAAGTTGAACTTATTCCCCAGCAGTGTTTCAAACTCTGAATTAACTGGGGTTGGTTTGGATTTTTAGAACCGATTAATGTTTTGGGCCAAAGTAACTATTCATGTGCCACTTTTTTTTCTGTCATGAATTGCAATTAATTAGCATTTAATGGTGGGAGGAGAAAAGACAGTGTAGCTAATTAATATTTCATTCAGGTAAAACATAGTGAATCAAGCCATGAGTGATATATACAGATCTGCAACTGTTCTGAGAGCAAATTCATTCAGATCAGTGAAATGAGATAATAGACTTGGGAAATCCAGCTGCTGCGCAGATGTTGGGTGGAATTTTCCAGGGAGAAACATCTATGCCATTTTTTGTGCCTGATTCTGCATCTCTTGCTCAGGAGGAGGTCTCTTTTGCTGGATGGCAAAGCTACAGAGCAAGCAAACCCGGTGCTAAGGAAACATTGGTGGGTTTGGGATTCACTGACCCCTTTCTCCCAGGTCGGTTCCATCTGTACCTGGGTCAGGTGGAAGTCTTGAGGTCAAACATCCAGAGTCATCTCTTCCCGGTGAGCAGGCACTATGCTGTGCCTCATTCCAGCCATCCTGGACTCGCAAGTGGTCTCAGTCTGACTGTAGAAGATGGCCGTGTGTTTTAGAGTGACTGTTTCTTTCTTCGCCTGAACATTGTCAGGCAATCAATCATTTCCTTCAAGGGTACTATCTTTTGAAGCCATCAAAGATTTATTTTTTATGCTTCTCTTACTTACACAGGGCATTAGACTGGTAGAGGAGACATGAAAGGAGCTTGATGATAGTTCTATCTTGGTGCTCAGGGCACTTCAGCAATTTTTTTGTCAGAACCAGTGATTCTTGGCCTTCATCTTCCTGAGAGTGTCCAAATAACACCAATATCAGGCTTCTTTGTTACAGAATCATAAAACAGTTTGTGTTGGAAGGGCCCTTTAAAGGTCATGTAGTCCAACCCCTCTGCAATGAGCAGGGACATGTTCAGCTAGACCAGGTTGCCCAGAGTCCCACCCAGCTGACCTTCCAGGGATGGGCCATCCACTACCTCTCTGTGCAATATTTGCCAGTATTTTGCCACCCTCATTGTAAATAAGTTCTTCTTTACCTGTAGCCTGAATCTAACTTCCTTTAGTTTAAAATCATTACCTACCTCTTGTTCTTGCAGTACCTGCCCTACTAAAAACTCTGCCTGCATCTTTCTTTTTGACTCCCTGTGAGTGCTGAAAGACTGCAATAAGGTCACCCTGGAGCATTCTCTTTTCCAGGCTGAACAATCCCAATTCTTTCAGCCTGTCCTCATAGCCAAGGGTTTTCATCCCTCTGATAATTTTGCCTAGGGAAAGGAATCTTCTGTGGACACACATGCAACAGCAGCAACATGTTGCTTGATGACTTCAATGCATGGGCTCTGCAGCAAAGACAATTTGGTTTAAACTGTTTAGCAGACATTTAAACTCTGCCCAAGGATTTTGCATGGAAGTGACTGAGGATCACTGATGGGATGTGTCCTGCTGACTGAGTGCTGTGGGTGGGGGATCTTGAGCTACAGGAGAGGTACAAAACTGGTTGGCGGTAAGAAAAGAGAGGAACTCAATAATCCTTTACTCCCACACCCAGAGACATTTCTGCCGACTGTGGCCTGATTTATGGTAAACTGCAAAACTACAAAAAGCCAGAAAATATCTGAAATAAGTGCAAGGATCATCCTATATATGCTTATTTGTATACATGCAACTAAGTGAAAGGAGATTGTAGCAAGGTGGGAGTCAGTCTCTTTTCCCAAGTAACAAGGGCCAGGACAGGAGGAAACGGCCCCAAGTAGAGCCAGGAGAGGTTCAGATTGGACATTAGGAAAAAACTCTTCCTGGAGAGAGTTGTCAAACATTGGAGCAGGCTGGCCAGGGAAGTGGTTGGGTCAGCAACCCTGAAGATATTTAAAAGACATGTAATGTAGCACTGCAACACACATCTAGTAAAGTCACTTAGGGACATGGTTTAGTGGTGGACTTGGCCATGCTGGGTTTACAGTCGGTCTTGGTGGTCTTAAAGGTCTCTTCCAACCCAAAAAATGCTATGATTTTCCTCTAGTAACTTTCCCTGTTCTCTAGTATCCCAGAGACAACAGGAAGGATTAGTGCTGCAGGAGACCACAGTGTCCTCTCTGCCTCCACAGAATATGATTTTACTGACACTTTCCTGCACTGCTCTGAGGTATGTACACTGCCAGCACACAGTGGCACTGCATGATCTAGGTAACTGACTTCCTTGCTTTGTAATTTTTGGACTTGTGTCACCATCTACAAACACAGATGCCATGAATTTTGAGGAACATGTAACTTGTCCTCCTTGTGGATGGGTGAAAGAGCCTTGCAGAGAGAATACAGCCTTGCTATGGTGACAAATTCCACTTGGAGCTCATCTGGGATATTCTTTCCCATTGTGTTAATTACTGCATTTCTCTGCAGCTCCAAGAAATACAAATAAATAAATGAATAAATAAATAAATACACAGGCATTGGGAGCGATCCTTGACAGCTACAGCAATTGTCAACTACTTAGATTCCTCACGTCCGTGAGTTCAGCTGGGATCAGTGCACTCTCACATGCCATTTGCGTGGCTCAGGAACAGTAGCGTTCAGCACTTCCTTTTCCTTTGTTTTAGAGAATTACAGGACAGGTTCTGTGCTGGTGCAAATATAGCTGGTTGCTCTCCATGCTGGTATCTTTCTGTACCGTATGTATAGCTTTGATAAGCAGCATATGTGTCTGCTTCCCGACTATAGAGTGTTTCCACTCTGATCTCAGGAGTGTAGCTAAATCAATATATCCTTTGTGATGTGCAGATGGAAATAATCTCCAGAAAGATGCATTTCTGAGCTTTGCCCAGTATGTATTTATTTTAGAGGTACAGCTGGTTTGTGGAAAGGTACAATCCAAGACCATATGTGAGCACACTGCTAACCCAGCTCAAACAGCTTTACGCTGCTATTGCAGCCCCTCATGACCATCAGCAGGGCCTCTGGAGGCTCCTTTGATGTGAGGGGAATTGCCAGGCAGGGTGTTGCTTGGCCCCCGAGGGGCAGAAAGAGGGAAGCCTGTCTTTACAGCCCCTGGTGCTCTGCTGCTGGCTACCAAACCCTCCAGCACGCCTCAGGGCCTTGCCAGCTTCCCCAGTGTCAGGTTGCCACAAACTGCTCTTCAGTCGTGCTCCCTGAACTGGACCAGGTGCAGACAGGCCATTTCCACCATAGAGTGGTGTGGGTAAGGTTTGTTGGTCTGCTGCCTACTGCTGCTAGTTACTGGACGTAAATCCAGATTTCAGATCTGTAACCAGATACAAGTTGAAATGTCCCCATATTCCATGACTGCTTGGGGTGACACTTGGATTCAGGTTCAGTGTCCAAAGGTGTCTGACAGACTCTAAATTTCCCACCCTGTGATTTCAGAGAATTAAATTTCAGGTAGTTTTGCCCAATTCAAGCCCCTCTGGATGCTAAATGGATAGTGTACATCTAGTAAACTCACACTGGCACTATAAAAACACTTTTGTGTCCTTACAGGCTTGCACTGTCAAAAATGACACGATGATTTGAATCAGAATATGTGAGGACCTGGCAAATCATTCACACCTGTAAAAACACAGGTTCTGTATCTATACCCGCATCATTAATGACACGCTCGTAAGAAAACACTGTACGGGGGAAATTCAAGTAACAAAAGAAGAGAGACAGGTGGTTTTTCGGTGGGATTCACCTCAGCTGTTAGTATGAGGCTAACGCTGACCTGTTTTCTCTCCAAGGATTTTGCAGCAAACCCAGGGCAAGGGCGGCTGTACTTGGGGTACGCTATGGTGGCTGTAGGGGAGCAGTCGGGTGGCACCACGACCTGCCCGCCCCCCTAGCTGACAAACTGCACAGTGGCTATGGGTGCTGGGGCAGTTTGCTAAGAAAACTCACGTCTGTTTGCACGGATTTGTTCACAGATGTTTTAAAATATAGTTCCCTTGTGTGAGTCAAGCTGTGAACCCCTGAGTTTTGGTTCCTCCCAGAGCAGTTTCCTAAGAAACTTGTGCTTTCTTTCCCAGAGTGGACATTTTCCATCTAATTTTACAACACAAAAACCTCACTCCTGTGCGTAATCAGATGTTCAGGCAGATAGTTCTCCATGAATAAAAACTCTTGGGATTTCAGGTCACAAGTTGAGCTTCCAGTTACATACTGGAAGCAGCCCTGGAAAACTCATTTCTACCCACTGAATTTGGACAAATACTCCTGGAATAGTCTGTTCTCTGTCTCATGCTGCTGTCATAACCATCTTCATATTACTAAGGGCTAAATCGAGTTACAAATACTTCCTAAGTACAAGAGCCCATTGCCGTGTGCTGGAATCATCTGGGAGCTCCTCCTCTTCCTCAGCAGTGATGTGAGGTGAGGTGAAGTAAGGCAGGAAGGCCCAGTGCCATCAGTTCCCTCCCTAGAAAGGTCAGTGCAGGCTATCAGGAACCTTGGGACCACCAGGAGCCTTGGGGTCCCCACTTTGTGCCACAGTGGGGGCCTTTGTGACCATACTCTCTCCCCTACAAGATGCATGGATTGTTGTGTGTGTGTCTACAACAATCTTCATTGCAGGATCCCTCAAATACCCCCTGCAGACCCTACAGGGAGTGTCTTTTGCCATGTGAGGAGCCCCTTGGCCCCCTGAGAGGAGGAGCACATGGAGCAGCAGGGGTCCTGCCCCTCCTGCAATGCTGTGTGCCCCCGGGCAGGATGGTCCCCTTTGCACAGCCAAGCCCTGTGATGTGACACGGCGGCGTGGGCTTTGCAGAGGTCAGACATCAGTCAGCAGCAGGGCTCTGGCATCCCCTCACAGCTCTGCTGCTTGTAATATTTATTATCTGTGCTGCGATAATGCTCGAAAATGGATGCTTCTTTCCGAATAAAAGGAAAGTCGCTGCTCGTATCTCAAGGATAAAAGCCTGTCTGGCTGGAAATCAGTGCAGGGTGCTGAAAAGGGGCAGGGCAGCTGAGCCAAGCACAGTGGTCCATGTCCCTGGAGAGCAGTGCTTTGGTCCCCCAGAGGAGAGGCTGCTGCTTTGGCACCGAGACGGACCTCCCCTTCCTTTTGCCATTGCAAGCAGCTGTGGAAAACCCAACCCACTCTCCAGCATGGACTGCCTAAGCAAGCCAAGCCCTGCAGAGCCCGGTCCTGGCTGACCGTGATGATAACCAGCCATATGTCTTCTGTTCACACCCTTACTATTGATTTGTCACCTCTGCCCCCTCTACCAGTCCAGCACCCCAAGTCCTCTCCCTTCACTTGCATTTTTTTGACCTTGTGGTCCTATTTTCACGATATTAACTGTGATACAGCAGCAGGAGGTTTCAGGGGGTTTTTCACGAGGTCTTCAGGAGGTTTTAGGATGAAGGCAGTGGAGTGATGCAGTTACAGGACAGCCTATGAGGAAAGGTGCCTGAGAGGACTCACATCTCTGACCCAAGAGGAGAGGGAAACACACCAAATCCTATCTGATTTCATGGTGTAAAGGGACAGTGTGAAATGGCAATATTTTTGTTCTGTTGCCAAAATGTGAATTTTGCAAAATGTGAGGCTTGCTGTCTGAAAGGTATTCAGTGTCCTTCAAGACACCATTTCAGTGAGCTCATCCCCCAGGACCATGTCCTCACTGGAACTGCATGTCTGTGCATGCACTTCCCCAGCACAAATCCAAAAATCCTTCCCTTTAACAAGTTTGCAGAGCCTCACAAAAACCTATGGGAATATCTGGTTTTGCATGCAAATATTTACCAAGAAAAAATGGATACTTTTCCACAGCTTCCAGTACGAGGCTTCCTCTGCAGAGAAACTGCCAGCTGTACATGCGTGCTGGTTTGGCACTGGGACAGCACATTCCCTAGAGAGTGGAATGAAACCACAAACTCCTTTTGCTCATGAACCCCTTTCCACGGAGCAGGTGAGAGCATGCTGAACTCACTCCTGCATTCTAGCTTGGCTGTTTTCTAAATGTCATTTGAAAGTCTCACCCCCTCCTCCCTCCTCCCTCTGTCCCCAGTTTTATCCCTCTTGCAGGAGGCAGCCATCAGCAACAAAACCACAATGCGGGGCTTGGCTGGCTGCATGCATCCAGCAGCTGCTCTGTTCCAAGTTCTGGGCAAGCCACAGCTATCCAGATTCCCGCTTGTCCTATGTCTTCTGCCTCAGTTGCAGTACAGCATCTTGAGCTAGAAGTACCACTAATTGACCAGCTTGGACAGGTTGCCAGCACTGCAGTACAGTCAGCCTGCTGTCCCCAGTTGTCTGTGCCTTTTCCCCCCTTCACTACACTTCCAGCCCTTCCCGATCCAAAGCTTGTGACATCTTCCAAGTCCTCCTTGCATTCAAGACTCTAATTCGGCATGTGGTATGCTGTGCTTTTCCAGCAGGCTGCTTTTTGTCATTATCTCTCCACCCAAGTGAATGTTCAGGATGGGCATGTTCTTTCTTCAGTTATTGCAGAGAACTAAAATGTAAGCAATAAATGCTAAAGCCAGATTTTTCTAATACAAAACATCAAGCAAAATCTTTGTGTTCTCATATAATTGTTCCGATAGAGTTACAAGCTTGGAAATAAAAATACAATACTGTGTCTTAAAATATGAAGCAATGTTTTCTTTCAGGATAAGGATAAGAATGTGATTTAAGTTTGCTTTAGCCCATTTCTTCACTGTGTTGTGCTGACATGATTGTTCAAAGAAATTGTGCTTTTGGAAGGAAAAGGTTAAAGTTTGCTACTGATATTCATCAGGAGATGGATATTTAATCTTTAATCTCTTGTTCTAGGCCCCTACTTCGGATCAACTCATTATCCCGAATAAACGATGTGTCATTCCCATTATTTATGTTTCACTGCAGCCAAAGTATCTGGACCTCGTTTTGGTAAGCACCATTCATTTCGACCCATTCAGTATTAATCTCCCTTCTAACATCTTTCCTGTCCTATGTGCTGTCCCCTATTTGCTTTTATGTTTTCCGCAGAGTGTTTATAAAAGGATAATCTTTTACAAAGCAGACAGAATTTTTGTGTATAAACTGCTCTGTTTGAATGCCTCATTGATATACCATCTAAACTGAAGTGTTCAGCAAGATTAGTGCATCCACTGAGCCACTGAACTGGGTAAAAATATGGGAACTGCTCCTTTCTTTATAGCGAGAGAGGGTAGCTAATGATGCCATCTTCTCTTAAATAGGATACTTTTAGCAGATGGACTCTGAGAATATGAATACATTGCACAAATAAAAAATAATAAACAAAGGAGGTGGCTTATTGTGACAAACAATAGGAGAAAAAGACACAAAATGTATATGTGTAAAGACCATGAGCCAGCTTCCATCTTAGTGAAACTGGTGTAAATGCAGAATAATTCAGTCAAGATGACGTGAATTAGTGGGTTTTTTTGCATCATTGTCACTCACATCAGGAGCTGGTCTCTTTGTACCATAAATGCCGACGACTTCAGCTAGGATAGGGACTTGCAATGCCTTGAAATGCAAATGATACATTTTTCTCTTTCTCATGCTGATAACAAATTTACAGTGAGAATATTTTGAGCATGATCCCCTCCTTTTTGCATGAAATAAACAAATGAAGACTGCCTGGCACACATAATGTACACTTATTTCGGCTGTCTCCTTTGCAGCGTGTGTCTGGTGACATCGGGTGCCACCGACACACCCTCGGAGATGCCGACACTTTATGTTAGAAGAACACAGTATGCAAGTGAATCTGTGCCCATATTCCCACATTTAGACGGGAAAAATCCCAAACAGACATGTGGTAGTATCATTTGAATGGCATAGATTCTTAAATACATTTGTCACGTTGTACACTTGCCAGCTCTTCTTTGAAGACATAAACCACCAAAACACTCCACATTTTATCCATCATGACTCCATCAACATGTAGCACTGTTTAGCATGTTATTTTAGTTAAACTGCACTATTGTTGTCCATCTATTATGACATAAACTAGGATTGGTGCCCTTGCATTAAAATTAAATGAAAACTGTAAGAAAGTGTTGGGAAAAAGAAAACATTGAGAAAGTCGTGCCATTCATTTAGCAGTGAAGGAATGTGAGGAGAAATATTAGAGAAGCAGGAAGCACAAAAGGTGCCAGGCACCCCCAGTTCCAGCTTTAAAAGGGATCACTCATGTTTACAAGCTGCTGCATGTGGGGCATGGTTCAGTACCACCTTTGGGGACTGTGTGTAGAGAGGGATGAGACCCCTTGGAACGGCTCCCCTTGTCATTTTTAATTCACCTCCCCCACTGATACGACCCAGACCTGACTTCTAGTAAAAAAACACTGTTCATGGCTATTTCTGGAGTCTGTCAACACCACTGCGGGGTTACTGAGAGCAGTTTGTGGGTTGGCAAGAGAGGTAACCCAGCTTACACCCAGCTTACTGAGTTGTCACTGCTCTTTGGAGATAGTCCATGTAATTTAGTACACAGAAGCAGTCTCAAGAAAATAATTGCCTGTTCAGTCCTAAGAAGACTGGTAATAAGAAAATGAGTCTGTCACTTTCTGGTTGCCATTAGCTGAGGTTAAAATCTTTCTGTCATAGCTGCTATTGAGTGCCCTGTGCTGGGTGGGTGGTCTCGACACAGGAGAGGAAAAACCATCTTTGGCACAAATTGGCCTACTTACTGGTGGGATTAACGTTGGACTGGTCTGGAGAGAGCTACTCTCTCCGTGCTAGGACCGATGCTCTCCAGACCCCTGTGTTCAGTGGTCAGATCTCTTGCAGAAACCAGTCCAGTTCCCACTGTGCTGCAGGGGGCCGGGCACCCAACAGTGTGAAACAGAAGAGATTTAACAACACGTGCTTAACTATTTCTGATGTTTTTCACCAGTGGAGTAATTAAATAGGGAATTTTTCCTTGGAAAGGTGATCAGACATGACCTTCCTGGCCTAAAATTTTAGTGACAGAGCAGTGCTTGTAAGTGTAATGTATTGCCTAGCAGTTTTGTGTGATTAACCTGGAAATACCACAGGAAAGAACATTTCTGTAGACATCAAAATCTTTGCATAAGTGATACCAAGATGACTTGTTCCAAGCGTCCATGGCTCTGGAATGTGTCAGACTTGCTGTACACATGCAGGTCAACTGCATGGTACCTTGCATAGCTTGGATGCAGGATGTGGCAGCCCTGTCACTTCCTGGTCATCATGTTGGTAAGTCTTATCCAGACAGATTTTTCCCAAGCACCAGATCAAGTCAGTGAAGACTTAATGGAACAATCTTTGGAAAATATTCGTAAACAATTGTAGGTGCAGCAGTGTGGGGGACAGATTTCTGGGTGATTTATTTGCACTTAATTAGCCTACTCTTGTCACTTACTGTGACTAATGGTGGGCCTGGGATGAACCCACCAGGTTTTTGGCAGACAAATTTGTGGCTCTAGATCTGTAGCAGAACAAGAGAGACAAAGGGAGGATAAGTGAGAGAGACCAGAGACAGACTGAAGGAGGTTCAGCTGGATCCCAACAGACCTACTTTCATAGACATAGGTAAAGAGTCAGTGACTCAATAATTAAACCTCTAGGCTCTCATGCGCTGAGTGTCCATGCAGATTAACATACATGGGAAAAGCAGCACAGGCTGCTAGCGTGCAATTATAAGACAAAATAAACATACACTTGAGAGATTATACAATTCAGTCCTATAAAATATGATATGATATGATATGATATGATATGATATGATATGATATGATATATGATATATGATGTGCCTCCTTCGCGGCAGATGTTGGGTGCGCCTCCAAGACATGGGGCTTGTTGGAATAGTCTTTGCCATAATTAAAGTCTGACATCCAGCACGAAGACACTCTGGTGGTGTACCTGTATCCTCCCTGCTGATTAAACACCACACTGTAAGGCAGGAGAATGCACAACCGATGTGGGTGGGCTAAGCCCCTTTTTCCCGTGGAGCCGAGGTCATGACTACATAAAGAAGCAGGACGTTCATGCGGAGGCTGCGTGCCACACTTCTTTTTGTGGTGTATGATTGGGGATAGCAGGAGACAGACCTGGCTGTCACTAATGGAGATTACTGAGAGTGCTGGTTGCTCCTAATCTCGGAATACACTCACATAAATGCTAAGCAATGCCTTCATTTGATCCTGACCTGTACTGGCATCCCTGCTGCCACTGTTATGAGTTGTATCGACATTCAGGACAAGGCAGTTCCCATGTCACTCTTTCCACACATTCAGTCTTAAACATGCAAAGGTGTTGTTGCCTTTCCCTGGGCTTAGAATTAAAAGCTAAACATGGTTAGGGGGGAAAAAAGGGTTTTACCTCTGTATTTATTCAATGATCCTTTGGTGCATCACATCCAGGTAGAAAGCACCCCCGAGTGCACATTGAAAATGCTCACCCAAAAGTGCCCACCAGGATACCCACCCCAGGAATGCACCGGGGTGCACCCTCTGAACAATGCACACACACACACACACACACACACACACAGAGATGCACAAGATGCACAAATGCACACATGCATGCACCCCAATGATTCGCGTGTACAGTTACAGACCTTGCAGATTAGCATATCTATCAAAGATTCCCCAACGAGAGGCTCAAGAGAAGCCCCTGTCTTGAGAAACCTTCCTCCTGGGGGGGCCTATCTTGGTTTACAGAATGTGTTCTGGAGAGGACCTTGGTGTCTGGGGCTTTCTGACCCCACTGTGAGGTTCCCAAGATGTTTAGTCTCTGGTTTAAGGGAACTTTGGGTCTAAGCTAGTTATCAAACTTAGGGAATTACAAGTATGTGGGCTAAAAGCACTAAGGATGCATGCAAAGCTGTATGAAAGGGTATATGAGAAGGGTATATGAGAGGGGTATATTAAAAAGGAAAAAAATCATCATGGCATCAGTGTAGGCAATACGAGGGGAAAAGGAGGAGAGAATGCTGAAGCGGCAGTGGATCATTAAAGAATCTGGTTATCCCATCTCTTCTGAGGCATAAAATCAGTCGGAAGATAGTGTATTTTTAGGAGCTGTCTGTAGACACTGAAGCAGTATATCTTGTTGGTCTAAGGGCATGGAGATCTAGGCACTAACATGATTAATACCGTGTCTCAACAAAAGGGATTTCCCACGTTTATATCACTCAGAAATAGCCTTCCATAAATTTGATATGAGTACTTGGCAAATGAAGCAGCCATCAAATACCAATAAAAATATGTTTGTGATGCTTGCAATATACACCTAAAGAACCAGAGAACATTAGTATTCCAGAAGGATTCTTCAGGTACCCATAAAAATTGGATGTTACAGAGACTCTGTCAAGGTAGAGAGGTTCAAACCTTAACCTGATGTAAAATGTGCATGGTAAAATTTCTTTCTTCTGGTGAAAAATCAAGATTTCACACTAGCAGCATGGGTGAAGTGAGTGCTGACCAACCAGGTGACTCCAGCATGCCTGGGATGCATTTGGTCTGTGAAGGACATATGGGAATCTTTTCCTTGTGGATTGGTTGGGTTTTTGGCAGTGAGTGGCCAAGTCTCCCTGGTTCCAAGTACATGGGGCAGCCTGAGAGACAGAGTATGTCTTGGGCAGAGAGGGGTACAGACTTTCTTTGCATGCATGAGGTGGTGTAAGGTGGGGCTATGCAACCAGGGAAATCTCTTTAAATAGGATTCCTTGTAGGGCACCATTTTTAGCTGCTGAGGCAAGGTGGCTCCATTTGAGGGTCCAGGAGGTAATGAGTGCAATTCCTTTTAAGGCTCTCCAAGTGGAGAGTCTGCACTAACTTCTACATCAGGATTGCACTTTTCTCTAACGCCCTTTTCTCTGCTCCCCCACAAGTACTTCCTCTGTAAATGAAACTAAGCTCTTCTGGGGGTCCCTCTTGGGATAACCATTCCTGACCACTTCACTTTGAGAATAATTGGGAATGTTTCCTGCAGATGCTGTCTGAGCACACAGAAATGCCAGAGTGATAGACACAGCTTAAATCCCTAGACTGCCAGACAGATAAAGATGGTCTGTCCCAAAATCTGCCTATCCCTTGTATCACCATGTCAAAATGAAGCAGAAGCCTTTCACACATCATCACTTCTGTTAGCTTAAGTCCAGATCCTTGCATCCTTACTCATGGTTAGTAATGCGTTACTGCACAAATCTCCAGGGCCCCTGCTGGAAGAAGAATATCTTTAAACCTGCAACTGGAATCTAAGTATCAAAGCTGCAACAATTCCTTAGCTGTGTTCAAGGCAGCACTAGTTAATTTATGAACCAAATTCAGCAAAAGAAAGTTATACTGTTCACCTAACTAGCTCTTCCTCTGGCTATTAGTACTTTGAGGGATCAGATAAATACAAATGAATACACTTATAACTCTTTTTATTGTCCTCACCAAAGAACCCTGTTAGGGCTGGAAGGCAGGTTTTAAATCCAGAACAGAGAGCTGTAATTGTGCTGCCTTATGTGCATAGCCCAGGCCATTCATTTTGCACCCACCATTTCACTTCATGGTATCATTTCACTTATGGGGACATTTCTGCACATTTGAATACGTCCCTACACAAAGTGTTTCGCCAAGTGAGATTTTTTGGACCTCATTTGGAAAGCCCCCAAAGATCTGGCTTTCAGGTTTCTTCTGAGTTCAGAAAAAAAATCTGATGAAAGCTGAATCAGTTAACACCAAATTGGGTTGATAGGGGGATCCTTGTCTTCTCAGCTAACGGTATGAAACCAGATAAAGGGGTTGATCTGACAGCTGAATAGATTTCCAAAGAGGGGTCATTTTCTCCCATGGCCAAATAATATGATAGAGATATGCAAGGGCATGTGTGTGCCTTTCAACAGCAGGCAGAGTCCGAGAGCTTGCTTATCTCTGAACAGCTTCTCTGGTGTCTGAAGCAAAGAATGCAGAGTTTCTGAACAATCAGGGAGTAGATGCTTTTTCTGTTTCGCCTTGAGTGACCAGCCACACCAGGAGAACTTATGGCCTCATTCTTGTTAGCGCTGTGTGTTTTCATTAGGAACGGAAATGCTGCAGCTCTCAGAAAATGTTCAATACCGTGAAAGATTGAGCCTTTAAGTTTAACAGTGTAATCTTTGTAGTGCCTGCTCACAGGCTTCCACTGACTACCTCACTCTGAATTTATTCCACAGTCACTGAAACATCCTGAAGCACTATTGTTCCTCTGGACTTGTCATTGTCTTTATGAAAGTCTGTGGGGGAAAGAAATGGACAGTAAATCACTTTGGTACAAATGTGGGCTCCTTTGCACCAGCCGATGTGGAGACAAGCCTCTGGTCCTTCTAAACGGATAGTTTGTTTTTGAAGGACCTGATGACTCTACTCATTATTTACTTTCGCAAATGTTATGCACAGTTGTAATTATCTCACTCTTTTGTTGTCATTGTTTGTTTCTTCAGTAGCTGCGAATATGGAAGAAGGGGTTTTGGACTGTATGTCTCTCATGGTGATCTACTTTTTCACCTGGTTTTGCTTTCCCTTCTTCCACATGTCATTTTTGACAGATAAGGATTTTGCATGTTGCACATCACCTAACCAACAGTGGTGTCTTGATGTTTGGATGTGGAGGCTTTGAAACTTCAGAAATGGCTGAATTTCTTGAATACCTCTAACTTTTTAAAGGAATCAAGTACTCTATCATTCACCAAGGGAGAGGGAGGTGGAAGGCACTTGATTAGAAATGCGATCCAAAGTCGTTTAGCTCTAAATTAGCAGTGGTAGCAACTGATAGCTACTTGCATCTGAAGGTTGGGCGGTGTGAAATAAGCTTGTGGTTTCCATCCAGTTTCTTGTGGAAAGCACCAGTACCACTGCATACAGTATCACTGTTTGCATTCCCTCACACAATTTCAACAAAAAGGCAGATGGTCTTTTTTCTGACCCAGCTTTTGGGAGTTAGTGAGAGTTCTGCCATCAGTTTCAGTGGCTCTGGATCAAGCCTAAGTAGACAAGAAGCTCGACCCTCTCAAGAGCCAGGGAGAAACCTCTAGGGTCAGGGACAATGTGTGCCACAAAACACTGCACTGCTTCTATCCGTATTCTGGATAAGAATCTCAGTGGTTTTTAATCTGGCTCTGGAGTTCATTTTCAAACATGTCAATAGCTACTGGAAATTCATTTTCATTCACAGCTAACAAAGTTCTGTATAGCTGGAGAGCCACACATAACAAAACAGTCCTTTCTCATAGAGACACTTTTTAATCCCACTGACAGCAAAACCATTACAGAATTCCATGGATAAAAAAACCATGAAGGTAGAATAAGAAATGTAACCTTCTGACTTGTGAGTGGAACTATATAATCTTTTAAATGGTGTCACTTCTGATACTTTACTTTGAAACTAAAGGCAATGTTTTAACACAGCTTGCATAATTTTTCTCTGTGTTTTTATGCTGACCCATTACAGGACTCTGCTGTGATGGCCAACTGCTCTAGCCAAAATTGTTGACCTACACACTTTTTAAAGAGTACCTCATTTCTTCTACTCAGATGAATCAGGAGCTTTTCTGCACACAGAAAAGTTTTGCTACATCCCTATGGTTTTTGCAGAAATTAGCATAGGTTACTGCCACTGACAGTGTACAAGTTATTGTAGAATCATAGAATGGTTTGGGTTTGAAGCGACCTTCAAGATCATTTAGTTCCAACTCTCCTGCCATGGGCAGGGACACCTTCCACTAGACCAGGTTGCTCAGAGCCCCATCCAGCCTGGTTTTGAACACTTCCAGGGATGGGGAGTCCACAGCTTCTCTGGGCAACCTGTTCCAGTGCCTGTCCATCTTCATAGTAAAGAATTTCTTCCTAATATCTAATCCAAACCTACCCTCCTTCACCTCAAGACCATTCCCCCTTGTCCTATCACTACATGTGAAAAGTCCCTCTCCAGCTCTCTTGTAGCCCCTTTAGGTACTGGAAGGAGCTGTAAGGTCTCCCCAGAGCCTTCTCTTCTCCAGGCTGAACAGCCCCAGCTCTGTCAGCCTGTTTGCATAGCAGAGGTGCTCCAGCCCTCTGGTCACTGTTGTGGTCCTTCTGTGGACTTGCTTCACTAGGTCCATGTCCCTCCCATGCTGGAGACCCCAGAGCTGGATGCAGCACTCCAGGTGAGGTCTCATGAGAGCAGAGTAGAGGGGGAGAATCACCTTCCTCAACCTGCTGGCCACGCTGCTATTGAAGTAAATAGCTAATAACTAAGTGTTTATGGTAAATAACTGATATGAGGCTGACATAACTAGCATTATTTGATCAACTCTGTTACCAAATTAAATACAAAAGAGTTGGAACAATCTGGAATAACTGAAAGAGGTCAATGACACCTAGAATTACACAGGTGACAAGTGGGAGCAGGTTCTCTCTCAGTGACTGGCTTTGTGATTTTGAACAAGTGTGTAGCATATGTATATTGCTATTGTTTATGATGCAAATGAGAATGCTGTCCAGCACCTAGAAGTGGAATTATCCCTAAAGGAAGCCTTGTCCCTGAAGGAAAAGCCCTGTTCCACAATGAATTTCACTTTCGTTGTGACATTTTGAAGGTACTACATGGTAATGACACATTGCTCCAGTAATTTTTGTACAATGTCTCTATGAGCTCTCTCCATCTGTCATGACAGCATTAGTCTTGGCATCTCTGATGAAAGAATCAAAATTAAAAGGGAGAACAAAAAGTCAATTTCTAATGGGTTCCAAATACCCGTATCTTACAAGCGTGAATTAAATATTGCTCTCATCTTGCAGCCTTCCAGTCATATTACATGGATAAAAACCTCAAAACTATTTACAATTAAAAATCCTGTTAAAAGCTGAAATATATATAAAGTAAAATAATATTCAGCTGGTTAAACTAACCTGTTGATAGGCTGTCAGCTGTCATTTGATTTGCTCTTCATTTGAATTAATAAAAAGTAAACCATAAGCATCATGATTTACAGTAATATAAAAGCTATTACAAAGTACCTTCATCATAAGCTTCTTTGTCATAAAGCTATTGTATCTTACTTTCAATCGCTAAACACTATTAAAAACATTTCCTAATACGATACTGCCTGATGCAATATACAAATTCCTTTGCTTCAAAGACCAGCTATAGAGACAAATTGGAAGCTTCTTCTTGCATAAATACCTAAAAAAAAAAAAAAAAAAAATTGTCACATTGTCCTTCACCTTTTCTTGAGGCCACAGACACGTGTACAACCACATAGCTCAGGTTTACCCACAGCCATTAAAAAACCTTTATGCCTCCTCCTTTATTTTAAATAACCCTTGGACAAACAACATCCAGTTACTCAAAAACACCCATTTTTTTACTCCTATGAAAAGTGTCATGGACTTAATATTGATCTCAGTTTCATATCTCCTGTTAAAAATTATTTGTCCTCCCAGATGTGCTGCTTTAAGCTGGAGCTGGTGGATACCTAACGCTACTTCCTTTGGGGTGTCCTCACCCATGGTATGTGAAGAGTCCCCCTGGCTCTTGTCTATACTGTCTGGTCATTCCAGTGCCACGGTTTCTCATAGGAGGTGTGATGCTCCTGCCTGGCCCTGGCAGCACTCCCCAGGTGCCCACAGACAGGAGTGCAAGGAGAGAACCTGGGAGCACTCAGGCTCCACAAGATCCCTGGGGCACACCAGGGCTGCTAACACATCTCTCAGTTTCTCTCAGAAGACACATCTCTCAGTGTCTTCTTAGCGCTCTCGAACAAAGCTGTGCTCAGTGTGTGCTAGTCCCGGCAGGAAGACGTGGCCCACACATGAATAAATTATCTTACCTCCCAATGGGGCAAGAAACACCTGGTGAGCTGCTTACGGTGGGCTGGGTGAAATCAATGCCATTTGCTTATACCTGGGAGCACAGGAAGAAGTTAATTTGACAACCGTTAAATGTGAGCAAGAGGTTTGGAATAAATGTCCTCCTGACGTCCCCCCCAGCTGGAATCATCCTATGGTCCTACCTATGGTGGATGGTCCCATGGGTCAATACAAGTTTGGCACAGACTGAAGAAAACTGTCCAAAGCAATGAAAGTGTGTCTGCTCCAGGGCTAGCACAATATCCTGCTCCAAGGCCATGTTGGTGATCTTTTGCCTTCCAAAATTACCAGTGATTAGTTATCATTCACTGCTGGAGGACTGTGTGGTTTCTCTGAGAGGAACTCGTGCCCACAGCCACTGAGACACAAAGGACCTCGTTTTGGCCTCTAGGAATTCAGCCATGTGCTTAGTGCACCAGGTGGGGGCTGAGCTCCTGTATCGTGGTATACTTCAGAATTATTTGTGTAGAATTATGTGGAATTGTGGTGTGATAGATCCTAAAATGATGGCAGTGGACTGATGCTGAGCACTGTCTTGCTGGTGAAAGGGGGGAGTTTGCTTCCCCTTGGTTTGGTTCTCCCCAAAGCCTCTTGCTTCTTTTCTTGTCTGTCCTCACAAGTCACAGCACGTCACGTCACAAAACTGATATAGCTGGGCATGCTACTTCAGGGTTTCAGCAGATCTTGTATTTGGAGTAGTTTGAAAAGTGTCTAGTGGCTTTGTCACATGATTTCTCTGTAGTGTGAGACCAGCCGGCAGAGAGCCGTGAGCTCACATGTTTGGATGGCTTAGTTTCTGCATGCAGATAACGTGAATATCTGCTTGGCAGTGTTTTACAGCAACTGAACATTCCTGACGCTGCCTCTTTTCATCCTTCTGCTCCCCCTTCCTTAACAGCAGAATCAGCAGCTGTAACAACACATGGAGGACACTTGGCAGCTGCAAGACACAGATGCTGAGCTCTGTAATAAACTTCTCCTGCAGAAGAATCTGAGTGCTTTTGCTGGCTGCTTAAAAGTCCTTATTGCTGTCTGACTCACTAGCTCAACAAGCAGTTAGTGTGCTGATGGCTGTTGCTAATCACTGTTGGAGTTATAAGGACCAATCTATTTGTCCTTCTTGGTCCTTTCAGATGCTGTCGTAGACTGGTTTTAATAATTTGTAAGTGAATTGCATGCTTTGAAGGCAGATATTTAAGAATAAGGTACTGTGCAATGTTTCAGTGGGCCATTTCTTTTTGTATCTAGAGATAGGCAATAGGCCTGGTTTTGATCACAAGTCACAATGTGCAAACCAGAAATAACTTCACTGTTGTTAAAGGGGTATAAGCTGTTATAAAACAAATGTGAGTGAGGTCAGGGGCGAAGGAGAGCTTTACATGAAGTCTGCATTACCTGCTAAGGAAATGGTAAATCTTTAATATCTCTGAAAGTGGTGCTTGTTGGAATTCGTGTGTGATAAGGATGTGAGTAAGAACTCATGGCAGCAGGTTAGTGTTAGGATGGGAGGCGGGCTCATTTCAGAAAAGCCTTGCAGAAGTGTGTTTTAAGGAGCCATTTGAATCTGCAGCGAACGGCCAACTTGGAAGGTTGTCCTGGAGTCTAAAGAACACTGGGAAAGAAACCAGAAACAGATGCTTGTGGACATAAAGGCAGGAACTGGGCAACAAGTCTGGTGTGTGGCCAAGACAGAAAGGAGGAATGCTAGAAAGAGATGGTTGGAGAGGCAAGCGAGAGGAGAGCTGTAAACATAAGGACCCATAGGTTAATCTTGATGTATAACATGAGGGGAAGTATAACACGGACAAAGGAACACGGGAGAAGGCCTGGTCACTGATGCAGGAACGATGCTTTTGGTCAAAAGTTCCTTCCATCTCTTTCTGGGGAAAACTGAAGTCCTGACAATAGCAAAGATGTGGTACCAGTGGGAGTGGGAAGGGAAGCACAGGCACAATAAGGGTGCAGGATGGACAGAATGGACCTCGTATTCAGTGACACAGGGCTAAAGGGACAGCTTTATGTGACAGGATTGGCAGGCAAACCAACATGGGCAACATTGTGATGCTACAGACTGCGTGACTAAGAAGTAGATGAGGCCTTCTTCAGAAAACAGTAAGAAACTTGATGATTGCAAGCTCTGGTCCACATGGGAGACTTGACCACCCTGGTGTCTGCTGGAGGGGCAGCACAGCAGGGTACAAGCAATCCAGGAGATTCCTGAAGTACACTGCTGGCAACTTCCTGACACATGTAGTTGAGGAGCAGATGAGGGGAGGCACTCTGCTAAGCCTCAGACCTAAAACCAAGGAAGAACACATCAGATAGGTGAAGGCTGGAGCATAATTAGCTGCAGTGACTGTAAGATGGTAGAGTTCAGGATCCAGAGGGAAAAGAACAACATCAAGAAGCAGGATTAAAACCCTGGGCTTCAAGAAAGCACAATTTGGCCTGTTCAGAGACTTGCTTCAAAAAATCCTGTGGGCTACAGCTCTGGAGAGAAAAGGGGTCCAGAAGAGCTGATTTAAGGGTCATCTGTTCAAAAACTTATCTATCCTGACATGCAGGAAATCAGGCAAAGGTGGTGCAAGGTCTGTAATAAGAACTCCTGCTAAAACTCAAACACGGAAAGGAAGAATAAAGGAGGTGGAAGCAGGGGGAGGTGACCTGTGAGGAATAGAGAGACACTGTCCAAGAATGGAGTATTTGGCTTAGGAAAGCCAAAGCCAGAGTTGCATTTAGCAAGAGAGGTGAAAAGTAAAAAGAAAGGCTCCAGTTCTGGGATCTCCAGTAAAAGGGAGAAATAAACATACTGGAACAAGTCTAATGAACAAACGAGAAGATGATTAAGGAACTGGAGTATCTATCTTGTAGTGGAGAAGCTGAGAGCTGGAACTGTTCGGCCTGGAGAAGGTTGTGGGGGGGGATCATGTTAATGTGTATAAATCCCTGATGGTGGGGAATAGAGAAGAGGGAGACAGACACTTCTCAGTGTTGTCAAGTGACAAAAGAAAAAACAGTAGGCACATGCTGAAATGCAAGGAATTCTATTCCAACATGAGAAAAAGCTCTTGTTCATGTGAGGGTTTTGAAACACTGGCACAGGTTGCCCGGCTAAGTTTTGGAGTGTCTGGCTGTGGACTTACTCAAAACCCAACTGGACACATTCCTGGGCAACCTGCTCTAGCTGGCCGTGCTTGGAGCAGGAGATGTGTCCAGGTCATCTCAAGAGGCCCCTTCCAACCCCAGCAGCTCTCTGAATGTGCCGTATAGGAACAAGCAGATCAGGCAAGTGGGAGCTGATGGGAAATAGTTACCAAAGGGGACATCTCCGTCGTATGCGCGAGAGGAGAGGGAAGAGGTTGAATGGACAAGGGCACTGGCACAGAATAGGTGGATGCTTCATCCCAGGCAGCACCAGTGTCACCTTGGCAAGAAGCTACCACCTAATCTATGCCTGAGGAGAAGACTCCTGTTTCCACTTCAGTTAGTCCTGTCTCCTTCATAAGAATGACATTCACATAAACATTTTTTAACTGGAAAAGGACAGTCCTATTTCTAGTTTGCACAGGAGATGCTTTCCTGTGACCTTTTTTTGTGTCCTTGTACTCTAGCATTTGAAGACAAACAGCTGTCCCAAGCTTCAGCTGGAGGAGGAAAAGGAAGACACCATCAAGCACAAATGTTGGTAAGTCACTTTTCCTCTCATTGTCTGGTCTATCTAGGATGATTTTTAACCTTAGAAACAGTTATCTCTCTGATGCCCTTACTCTTGATATCATTAACTAGTATTGGACATCAGCATTTAAAAATTCCTTCTTTAAGCATGAGCCCTGTTTCTCTTGATATACAGTAGAAACTGATGTGCTTCTTTTGTGGCTGCTTGGTAAATGTTTTGGGAAACAGCTATCAACACTGAATTACATTTTATGTAACAATAGGTATCCTGTAATTCTATAGTGTTCAAGGATTCTGGATCTAAATATAGTATATCAAAATTTAATACATTACAAAAAATCTCATATTCCTCCAAATAAACCACAGGTTAGGCACAAGAAAATGCAAACCTTCAAATAATAGGACTTAAATACCTGTTTCAGCAGTGCTTTCATGCTGTTTGCTTGCTTGAAAACATGTGAACTATTTATTTTTAATTCGTATTATCTCATTATTGCAGGTTTCCTTTACAACATGGCTCATTTCAGGCGTTAAAAAAAGCCTAGTGATTTTTATCTGAGTTTCAGATTTTCCAGTAGTGATCAGTCACACGTGTAGTGCTAGCTAGAACTGATGTAGCAAACTGGTTTTGTTTTTTCTTTCGTCACATTGGTCATCCAGCAGCCAAAAAGTGTTATGACAATCGTCTCCAACATGCAAAGAAAAATGTGAAAAGGAGCCAAGCACTTTTGCAACTGAGTTATTAAGAAGCTGAAGGTGATCACTGAGAACTTCTCTCTCCTGCTTACATAAAGAGTGACAGATTTTCAACACGAGGACTCCCAAATCTTTTGCTAAGTAGGCAAATACAGTCTGAGACACATTTTTCTCCATGTGAGTGGCCCCACTGAGGTATCAGTGTGATCCACCAGCATCACAGGAACAGGATCAAAGGCTACCAAGAAGGGAAGTTTGGAACTCCAGATGATTTGCTCATCAAAATCAGGTGTTGTGGATATCCTATCTTTAATTGTTACTGTAATACATGCTTAGAGCCTCCTTTTATATCCCTGTTCTTTCTTCTGCTCAGGGGTAGTTGTGTCTAAGCAGGCCATGATGGGATGCAGGATCACACTCCCTCCCTGGATCAAGGAGTCCAGTCCGGCTGGGCACTCAGACTTCTCCTTTTCTGTAGAGACCTGGGTGCAGCCTGGGATTGTACCGAGACCTGGAGGGATATTCTGGGTCCTTCAGCTTAGATGCAGCCTTATAATCTCCTCTATGAATGAAGTGTCTAGTTTGCATTGCATGAATAAAAAAGTGGTGCATGTGCAGGGGAAAATTAATTTAACCCTCCTACAGAGGGTTAAATTAATTGATTGGATTGAAGGTATAATGACCTTTGGGGTCTCCTCTTTATTGCTTGTGATCACACAGAGAGGTAAATTAATGAAAATGAAGGGTTAGCATTTTTCAGACAGGAGAAGAATACCAGGAGGGTGATAGAAACTGAACATGAGGCAGCACTAGTAAAGGAAAACTACAAAGGAAAGCATGAAAGAGTCTGGTGGTGTATACAGAGAGACAGGGCTGAGGGAAGGGTGTTGGTGGATGAGCTACAATAATGAGGGGAAGCTGTTTGATCGCTTGTAGCTCCTGGGTCAGTAGCAGCTGCACCTGCATCACCCCTGGGCTCCCTGTGTGCTGGCCAAGGCAGTGGCTGAGAGTGTCTGCTGCTGGGCTGCCCTTCTCCTGTATATCACTGCATAAATCAAACATCTGGGCTCCAGAGAGACCTTATTAGTGCTAAACAACATTGATTCAATTATGCTACAAGATGCACACAAGATGGTATCTTCTGTACACTCTTGCGCTGTGAAGGGCTTATAGGAATTATGGCACTGGGGAAGGGGGTGGAGAGCATGGAAACTCAATTATTCTCTCATTTCCACAGCTGGTGCGTTGTAGTACATAAAGGGGTGGTGGCTGAAGAGTTTGTATAACCTAATGCCAGGGATAGTTTGAATGGTTTGTGTTTTGAAGATTCCTCATTCTCATTTGCTCCACAAACACGATGTCTCTATAGACAAAAATAAATTAAAGTCTGACTTTCAGGCCTGGAGTTTGAAAGCCAGCACTTGGCTATGTGGCCAGAGCTACTCAGCTGTGCCTCTGCAGCTTCTGCTGGTTTAAAACTCACTTTTCTTTCCTGACATTACAGAATGAATGGGCAAAAACCTCAGCAGTAAGGCTTTTGCGAAGAGCGGGGGTGCGAAGTGCACTGCCCGGGCCAAATTCCACACCAGATAATTCCATTGAGGCGCTGGTTTCAATTGGGCATCGTTATCTGCACTTCCTGTCTCCTCCTGCAGTGCCGTGCTACTGAGCAGCTGCTGATTTCCTCCGTCCCAGGCCTGGCTGCCTGTCACAGTGGGGCTGCGATGTCCCCTCCCAGCTCTCTGCTTTGCTCACAGGAGTTACACGGAAAAGAAGCAAATTATGGAAAGTGCTTTGAATTCCTCTCTTGAAATGTACATCTTCTAGTGTGATTATTTTTCTCTGCTATGGAGAAAAGTCATATTTCAAAAACTTTCTCGTTGTTTCTGCAGATCTGTCATCCATTTCCATGGATACGTCAGTGGTAATAAGGCAGCCAGAAGCTGTCAATTCCAGCCACTCACTGGCTGCCCAGTGAGCAGTGAAAAGCTGCTGAAGTCATTAGGAATTTACACTTGAAAATAGCACAATAGTTTGAACTTTTCTGGTACTTTTCAATCAGGAATCCCCAGGTCCGGTAAAGGAGCCACTACTATAAAATAATTAATTAGGTGTCATAACAGCTTGAGTGAGTGTGTTAGGAGGACATGGAGGCTGGGGTGTGCTGCAGTGACCCATCGAAGGCCATCCCAGGAGCTAGTGGCATGGGCAGGAAGACACGCAATTCATCTGTTCTGTCACCCTGAGTTCATCTCTGAATATATTAGGTGTAGATCACCTACAAATCAGGTTGTGGAAATATACCCATCCTCATTCACTTAATGACAAAGCATCTTTCTTTTTTTTCCCCCTGATAATCCAAGACATCTTTGATTTCTGCAGCAGCAAGAGCCATCAGATATTAGAAGGGCTGCATTCCTGCAGGATATGGCATATGCTAACTGTTCATTGAATGGTTTTCCCTGTCCATCATGTTGAATTCCTCAGTCAAGTTCTTGCTAGCTCTTCTCTAAGGACAAGGCTTCTGCCACTATGACAGGGAGATTATTGCACAAAGATGTGAGATTATGTGCCATTATTGTCTCTGATCACTGAGTCGTTTTTCCTGGGCATTTCCAACATAAAATGTATCTTAGCTATGTTTCAGGGAATGAAACTAAAGAGAAAAATAGAGGAAAGATTATTTTTTATATATATACAATGTCATTACAGCATGCTCTGGTTTTCCACATTTGATTTTTCGGTATACTCACCCTGTTTCTGATCTTTTAATTTCTGCTCTGTGAGGTGACACGCATTAAGTGATGACTCTTTCATTCTTGCACATAATCCACTGAAACAAATGGATCTTTGCATGTTAAACAATTGTTTGAAGTAATTAAGGTAGAACTGGGGTCATCACGATTTATCTTCTATGAATCCTCATCTTCTCTTCCTGAAAAAACCCCCAGGTGAGCAACTGTGTGTGTTTATGATAAGATTTAGAGAGTTTTGATAGTAGGCACTGTTCAAGTAATTCTTAACTCAGCTAACTTGCCACCATGCTTCCCAATTTACGAGCAATACACCTGGAGTTCTTTACACTCTCTCATAATTATTATTAATCAAAGTCAATCCCTGCAAGCACTGATGGGGTTATGCAAGTAAGTTTTACACACAGCCAGATTGCTGAGTCGGGTCCAGAAAATTATGATGGCATCATCCAAGTGTCCCCAAACCCTCTACATTATCTTCTTTGAGCCATTCACATGGATAGTCAATAAAATTGGTCCCAACACAGAGGATAATGGTATCCTACCATTAACCTCTTTCTGTTCTCAGAGGAAACTCTTTATTAACAAAGACTTCATCCATAGCCCTGTGATTATGTATTTCCCTTAACAGTATTTTATGCGGGACCTTAGCAAAAACATTTTCAAAGTTCAAGTAAATTAATATTTTCCAGATCACCGTTATCTGCTGGTCTCCTAACTTTTTCCAAAACTTTTTCAACATTATTAATTGGCTTGGGGAAGATGTACAGAAAAAAATTCAGATGTATTTTCACAGCTACTGCAGTGGTTTAGCTGAGCTGTGCTTGGATTAGCACTGTTCTTCTGCCTGTACTTAGGAACTCTATTTCATTTCTGGCATCCCTCTCTTCAGGTCAACCACTAGTTCAAGGTGGAAATGATAAGTCTGCAGCATCTCGAGTGTGCTGGTGTTAGCTCTTGGGAAGTCAAGAGGAAGGAAATAACAGTCCATAAAGTTTTGATTGCTTGGAAAAGATGTTTGCTGAAAGTATGAGCAAGGCCAGCTGCAAAGAGTTCAAGCATGAGTAGAAGTAGTGCTGCATTGTCTGTTCACTCACTCTAGCAGTGAGTTGACAGCATTTCATATTGGACACTGAGTAGAGGAAGACTGTTTTTCTCAGGCCTATTAAGGTCTGTCTTACAACATCAACTTTTTAGTTAGTGGAGGTTTCACTTTAAAGATGGATAGAACAGCATGATCCAGGATGGTGTGGCAGGGAAGGTTTTGGCAAAAATAGTGGCACTGAAGAAGTAAAATAAATGTGCCATGCTCTATTCCTCCCCCAATTTTAAAATATCAGCATTTTGCAAGCAATGGGCCATATGCTCCCAGGGCTTGCAAGCCAAAAAGTATAGCAACTTACTACAAAACCGCTCTCCAAATTCTACACACAAGCCAAAACCTCCTACTTGGTATTCTGCCGTCATGCCAACTTGCAGAGCAGAGATTGGGCCTGAGCAAGGGGATCTGCAAAAGAATCTCAGGTTATGCACATCCACACATGAAGGGAGATAGAGGCTGTGGCTGCTTGGGGCTGGAGTGAGGACACTTATCCTGAAAACACAGCTTAGGGAGAAAGCGAGATAAATTGCCACTGATGGTGAGCACGTTTCCAGGTCAGAATGTCCCTTCTCCAGAGAGGGAAGGCACCAAAGTCTACTGGGGTTGCTTCTGCTGGGCTTGCTAGGAAAGGAAGTAGGAATGTGGACCTGAAACCCCAGTCTCATCCAGTTCATGCACTGGGAGGAGCACAGCTCTTCAGCTTGACAGGGTCGCTGCAGGGGCTCTAGTCCAGTTGGATGGGAACCACCCTGCACGCCCTGGTGTTCAGAAATAATTAACTAATGCTGAAACCAGGTTCCTGAAGAATACTAGTGCTGCCCAGGGATAGACAGGTGCTCTTCACCTGTACCTCACAGGATTGCTGGTCTGTTTGAAGCAGTGAAGGAGAGGTCTTTGTCCAATAATTTTCTGGCTGGCAAAGCAAGGCAAAAGTTAGCCCCATCAGCGTCAATTTATTGTACATTGAACTGTGGCAAGATTAATAATCTCAGTGTGTCCAAGTACTGGAGAATGCCACCCACGTACAATGGACTTGTGGATATTGTCTGAAACCTCACAGGGCTGTTCATTTGCATGTTCCGTGGCTCCTTGGTACAAGGCTCTCCCCTATCTTGCATACT
The DNA here is from genome assembly GCA_013399875.1 of Gymnorhina tibicen. Taxonomy (NCBI): domain Eukaryota; kingdom Metazoa; phylum Chordata; class Aves; order Passeriformes; family Artamidae; genus Gymnorhina; species Gymnorhina tibicen. The sequence goes on from VXAZ01003030.1 coordinate 333,881, forward strand.
CTATTTCTCCACAAACACCTGGAGAGTACTTCATACTTCTCTAGGATGATCCCTGCACTATTTTCACCATTGGCTAGCTCAGAGCTCTTCCCTCTTCTGGCTAATAGATTTTACACTCTTTGGTAGAGGTTTAAAGCAGTACAGATACTCACTTTTTCCGAACATTTTTCTGGACCCTATACAACAAAAAAGAGGTAAGAGATGACAATTTGAGGACCTGTACTCGCCACGATAGGCAGAGTGAATTGGGGCAATAAAATCACAGGACAGGGTGTGTGGAGCAGAGCATATGCTCTCTCTCCACCAGGAGCAAGCCAACTGCTGCTGGGAGGACGGGGCTGGGAATGGCCTCCGGACCAAACACTCGCTCGATTTGCGCGCCTGCACGGCTGCTGGTGGATCCAGCTGCTCCTTCCCCCAGCTGCACTACACACACACACACAGGGATGCTCATGCCCAGGCACAGAGGGGCAGAGCAGCTCCTCGGGAACCCGGGAGCAGGCAAGAGAAAAGGGCCTGGTCTGTTCTCTGCCCCCACAGTGGTAAAAAAAGCATTGTAGGTAAAGCTGAGACATGGCAGGCTGGTACTTGAATGACAGGCTTCTGAGAAGCAGCTTACACCAGCGTGCAGTTTTCTATGTACAGTAGGTGGTAATTTCTACCTCTGATATTGTCCATTTGAGGCTGGTGGAAGAATTTCCAAAGGCAGTTGTTGGGAGAAGTGATGAAGTAGGAGTTAACATTTAACCTCCTACTGAATATTGCATTGCACCCTGAATGTGACATTTTCAACAACAGAGCAGTCACTTCTCCCGTTCAAGGAAACATCCAGTGCTGTGCTCTTGTGAGAGGAAAAATGTCAGTGGCTATGATTTTATGAGGTTGAGATTAAATATATATGCTTTCATTATCAAATCTGAGGGTTAAAGACAAAATGTGCTATTATAAGCAGGTAATTTTGGCAATAATAATAATAACAATAATAATTTTCCGTAATGTCTATTTTTTTTTAATGTTGTTGGTATGAAACAAACTTTTAAGAGCAATGAGAATATGTCTGCAATTTTCTTATCCTAAAATTTATGTCCATTTGTTTTCTGCAGCAAGCAATCAAAAGTCTCATGCAACAGTACATGAAACAGGATTGCTCTTTTTATTTCTTGGGAGACAGCCATCATTACATTGGGCCAGAGCTATGAGTCAGGGCTGCTGTTTCCTATCCTAAAGTGAGGAATCTCTCTCAGGAAGTCCTGTGTTGTGCTGGAGATCAGAGCAGGTGATAATGGTCTCATCTGGCTTTGAAATTTACGAGCAGGAGATATGTCATGTAATGGAGTCATTATTTTGTTTTAGTCCATTCTTCAAGATGCAGCACTTGGAGATGTAAGAGCCGTGTGGTGACCAGATGGAAGGAGCAGGGAACAGGGAAGAGCGGTAGGACGGTTTCCCTGTTACTAGTAAGACGATCCTGAATAGAGGCAAAAAACACTGGGAAACTCTGCAAGTGATTTTACCCATAGAGATGACTATAGAAAGAAGTGTAGGTTATGAGAATGTAGGCCCTAAACTGAGAGAAGATGGAAAGAGAAAGGAAAGGTCAGAGAATATGGGCTTAAAACCCAAGAAAATATGAGCAGTTGCATCCCTTAAAATCTGAATCAACTCCATTTGTTGACAGCAGCTGGGGCCTCTGAATTCTGAAATGAAAATGGAAAAACACTCAAGGAACATGAACTTGAAAATAGGGCTACGAAGATTGAAATGGATGACATTTATGTGAGGTTTAGAAATACTCCAAATTTTTTTTTTAAATTCCTCCTTCAATTTTCCTGTAATCTTCCACATACTTCATTCAAAACTCTGAAACTCAAAATTACCAGTGCATCCGGGTTCAAATTTCTGACTTATTTGCCAAGGTTTTGTTTCCTTTTTCTCTTTAGTTCCATTCCTGTTCAGTAAGTTTTGGGTTCTATTTGGAACTGGGCAAAGTAATATCGCCATCAATTCTTAAGCTTCCAGTCTGTCTTCTTTGTGGCCATGAGAGCAAAATGCATTTTAAAATCATTAGAAAACTGTAATGCTTCAAATTAATATGTTTATTTCATAATGGACCAAAAATTAATTATAAGACAATGTTAAATTGTTGAAACTTTTCAAGGTAATCTGTACTAAACCTTTGCTTTATTTTATGAGGAAATGCTGAATACTCTTTAACTGCTTAATGCAACAAAACTAAGATGGAAAGGAGTTTTCACAAAGAAATTTGGGAGGTAAACTTCAAAGACAAAAATAATAATACTGGCGTGGGATCAAGTGGATTCAAGCTGATTAATAATGCATTCAGACCGGAATTTTAGAGAGACATTTTCATCCATCCATCCAAGAAGTGATATTCTGGTACTGGGGACAGAGAAATTCATTGTTTTGGGCTGCAGTTGGGTACATTAATGGAAATGAATGTATCACAGAATTCTTAGGGACAGAAAATGAGGCTTGTGATGTGGATCAGTTGGTATCTGATGTTTAGGTGTCAGCAGCCGAGTTTGAAAAGAGACTTGGTTGTTTATTTGCGCCATTGCTTTATTCTATTAATCACATGCTTCAGGACTTTTGTTTGCGGCCTGTGGAGGTCAGGAAGGGTCATTTTTACTTTTCGTTTGTGCATTGCTAAACTTCTAGGCTGGTCTCTTTTTCACCTCTGAACCATGAAAGAGCAGGAGGTAGGCTAGAGCCCCTAATCTCTGCATGTATCTCGCTCATAAGCTCAAGTTTAAAGTGATCAGCAGATTTGAGGTAAGGAAGGAATTTTCCTGTTGATCAGATTGTCAGGAACTGCTGCAGAAGCGGGGATTGCCTTCATCTGTCTTAATTTCTTAGGATTTGCAGGAGATTTCACCTAACATTTCCTTTCTATTACAAGGATTTGGGCTATTGACAATGCCTTGCATCTTGCCTTTTTGCTTCCTGGGGCTCATTAAATTTGCAGCTGCCTTATGATGAAGTGTAAAGTTTGTTACAGACTCCCGGGGCCAGTGGTGTGTGGGGACACATTGGGCAGGATGCCTGTGGACTCTCCAGGCTAATCATCTGTGAAAGTCTGCACTTGCTGGCCCAGCTGACCCCTTCCATCCTTATTTCCTACATTCCTTACTCTTTCTTTTTTTTTTTGGAAAAAAAAGAGCTTCCAAATGTCAATTTTAATTCAGTCTGAAATGTTTTGTCTTTCATGCTGTGTCAAACTGGGCAGTGACTAAGACATCACTCTAAAAACAGCTTGGTCACACAGGAGCTCCTCATGCCCTGGGTTCCTCCCTGACCTCAAGTTAGATGTAGGGGCCTGTGGGCAGTGTGCACGCAGCAACCCCTCTGGAGCCAGAAGTCAGAAAGCAGGCTGGAAAACAGGCTAGAGCACACTGCCTCTCTACTGCCTCACATTAGGCTTGGTCCTCCACTGGGCCAGGTATCTGGGCTTTCCAAAATTTGTGCGCTGTACATCAGAAATGTACTGACCCAAACTGGGCCAGGGAGGAAGGGAAGCAGCTGTATTTCAGGGGAACACTTCTGAGGGTGATGTAGGTCAGGCACTGCTGCTGGCGTGGGGTTCAGGTGGAAATCACCACTGGCCCTAAAGCAATGCTTGGTGGAGGACTCACAGCTCCTGACCACCTAAGGAGACAGTGCTTTAAAAGGGGACAAAACGGTGAATTTAGGAAATGGGCAGGCAGGAGTGGGGGCAGCTCTTCTTCTGACACAACTCTCGCGTGCAGAGCCACGTGCTGCACCAGGTGGCTCTGACACAAGAAAGCACCACAGAGCTGCTGGAGATGTCTTACTGATGAATTATTTTGAAGCCACCACTGGGCAGCAGCTTAGCAATTAATCAAGGAGAAAGATGAATCGGAACTACAGTGACCTGCAAGATCCCGTTACTCTGCTTTCTAACTTGCCCATGCTAAAGACATAAAATGGTTGTGATGGCTTCTTCCTTCCTTTCTGGACTAAAGATAGTAAAAAATTTCCCCCCTTGCATGAAACAGACAGGTAAGCAGCAAGAATTCCTGTGATGCACTGTTTTAATACGTGCTGTTTAATTATACTTTTATGGCTGGCAACAGGTAACAGTGTCCATGCTAAAAATATTTAGACATATGGATTCCCCTTGTATTCAGAGTTGTTTTCATCCACCAGACTCATAAAATAGTGAAGCTACATGATAATGCCATATGTATAATAAAACCACATTTTTTTCAAAGACTACATAAATGCATACTACTAAAATACAGATATTTTGCTAAGGAAATTAAAAATGAAAGATAGGTTTAAAACATTGTTAAAGACTATAATGGGAATGGCAAGTGGCATAATGGGAATAATGCCCTGGGATTATCCTTGGGCAATAGGGAATAACCAGAATGAGATAGTATTAAGGACAATAAGTCCGATCCTGCAGAGCGCAAGCAATCCTGAGAAGTGCTGAGCCTGCTCAGCTCCGGGTGAATTCAGCGGGAGCTGAGGGCATTGAACACCTCTGCAGGATGAGGCCCCAGTCAGACTTCCAACCTAAGGCTGTCATTTTTAGCCTGGATTTTTATGAGATGCCAATTTGATTTTTATGAGATGCCAATTTGGATGTCTTAGTGGGACCCTGGCACCAGTGTGGAACCACTCAGAGCAGCAGCCAAAATTTTCCGAATGGGCCTGATCCACCTGCCACTTACATTGAAGGACAGATCCCCATTGTCCTCTGTGGGCTTTGTTTTTGGCCCTGTTATCAGGAGGCACCCTAAGAGTGTTGAAAATTGGCTGAGGGAGGTATGGAAGCAGCACATCTCACAAATGCTGTGCTGCTGGCACTCTGGTTAGGTGGAGCCAGCTTAACTCAATTTTCAATTGTGAGATGGCCAAGTTGTGCAAGCGCCTCTGCCCATTTCATTCCTTAGCACAATAAACCCCTATTTTACATGCATCAGATAGCCAAGGTTACAGAGCTGCAAGGACAAGGAGAGTCACGTATCTTGATTTCAAGAAAACAGTTTCCTTGGATGGAAAAACAACATATTTGATTCCCTGAGCAGAAAAATCCTGGAAAAGCTATCTTCCCGTTTCCCAGAGTCCAAGCAGGATTGTTTTAATAACCTTATTAACAAGGTCTGTGCGAAATACGAGTGACTGTGGCTTCAGTCCTGCAATTTTAACACGACTGTCCATGACTGAGGAGTGAAGGGGGGTGTGGGAAGTGTTTGCAGAACTTGCGGCTGTGTCCCTGTCCACTGAAATCATCTCACGATTACCAAGTGTGGTTAAGTTTCCCCAGTGCCAGACCCAGTGTGCACTTCCACAGGGCAGGTGGGAACTGAGAAATTTAGCCACTCTGGGAGCTCGTGGATTACTGTAGCCCGGCCCCAAAACCTCATTGTATTTATTTGCATTTCCATGCCTGTTTGGAACTCTGTATTAGCTGCTACGTCAAAATCTTGCATTTGGAATGAGGGGAGTTAAGATGCACCCTGCTCAAGGGGCCAAAAATCTCCAAGGGCGTGGAAGCAGTTCCTACAACACATTATCTGTGCCTACACTGCATGAGAAAATAGTCTGGGCTGCTGGGAAGGTGGCACCTCCCCCTGCTGTCATCCTTCCCTGGCCCCAGCATGGGCAGCTGTGCACACAGGTCTAACCATGAGTGCTCCTTGGGAAATCTGGAAGAGAATGCATCCTCACAGTGGGCAGTCACGTGCCTTCAGCTTGCCTTGAGGCACAGCCTTGCACATCCATGCTGCATCTCTGACCCAGACCATATCCTACCTGCCAGGACATTGGCTTAGGAGCTCTCCAACAGGGTAGGACCGAGGCCAACCTCAGCAGAAGACTTTCAGGAAAAAGTCAGCTGTGGTGAGACATTTGTTTCTCTTAGGCTGGGCTAGATGTCAGGCTGCCCCTCCCTGGTTGCAGAGTGGGGAGAGCAGCAACTCTTTCAGGAGCACCTTCTTCAGTGGCCGGGTACAGCTTCAACAGGGACACCTTCCACAGCTGCTCCTAAAATGCTGCTGCCTTGTTCCTTTAAAAGGCACCTCAAGGGGCCTCTCAATTCTTGTGGACCTTCAGCACTCTGAAACCACTCATAAATACCCTTGTTAAAACATGCATTTCGGCATAATGACAATGAGCCTAACTGCTAAGTCCAGCCTTGCAGGGAGGATGGCACTTATTTCCTTAAATGTATAATATAGAGCATCCACGTTCATATTTCTAGTACCATATAGCAGTGGTCCAGCCTTTAGTGTACTGTATGTACTTTTAATAATCTCCATAAAAGCCTGATTTTCAATCCCTAGGCTCAAGCTGACAGTGTAAATAAAATCACCCAAATCCACAGGGTAAGAGAAATGAAAATGACAAGGATTAAAATTTTGTCAAACCTCTTTCTTTTTAAAATTCTGCTTCCCTTCCAATTGGATCACGACCCTCTGTGTGCACAGCTTAAGACCAGACGGTATGCTTTCACTTTTATTCCGCTCTGCAGCAGGCTTACAGTATTTAGTGAAAGTCTGTAAAGAATGTGTGCTGTGTAGAGAGTTAATACCATAATCCCCTATCGTTAGGGTCAAATGCTGAATAGAGCAGAAGAATTAGAAAATATGTTACATACAATGGCAGAAAAAATGCATCAGCATGCTGTTCTGTTAACACACGCATTCATTACCAACAAGTAAATGACAGTGAGGTAATAGAGTATATTAAGAGGTGTGTACTTCAAGTCTAGTGCGTGTGTTGTTATGAGAACCTAAGACTTTGAGTGAGGATCTCACATCTCACTCTGTGGGTACACACGCATCACAGGGTTCTTCTTGCCGTGTTACTGCATCTTTCTAGGAAGCGCTTTGACGCAAAAAACCAGCTTTTAAAATTATTTGGCAGGGATAAACTTTGAATAGTCCTTTTTTAAATTTCCTGTGAAGTGTGATATCTCTATTTTGCTATCCAAGCATGACAGTACATCTGTCTCTAGAGAATTCCTGAGCATGAACTGTGGTAATTTTAGCTAAGGAAGTATTCAGAAAACAATCCTAGTGCTTGCCTTTTCAAGAGATCCTTAGGGGTCTAGCTACTTACATCATGTAGAATTGGCATGGGTGTTTCATTCCCTTGGGTTTTCAGGAAAAATGAGCCAGTATGTGCTGGAGGAGTGACAATTTGCTAGAAAGAGGAGAAAGAAAATACATTTTGTATGTTGTGTTGCCTGAAACCAATTACAAAATACAAGAATCACCCAATCTAAAAATCTTATCACTATGAGTTAGCGTATTGTGCCTTCCTCTAAGGAAGAGTCTGAGCTTCACAAGAAGGGGGGGTGACCTTATGGAATAGGAAGAGATAGAGAAGTTATTTGGCTGCCTGTACTGACACTAAGTAGTGTCTGATTCCCTAATTATTCCTGCTGATTTAGCCTGGTTATTAAGGGAGAGAGACAGTACTGAGCTGGAGACAGGATGAAGGTACTTAACAAACATCTTGCAATAGCTGGTTAATGACAAACTGTGGAAAGCAGGGCAGGAACATGTAACCTCAAGACTTTGTCCAGCACAGGCATGTTATCTTATCTCGTGGCTGATCAGGTGTAAATAGTCCCGGCAGCACTTCACCCAAGGGGACATGGATGTTCTTCTGGAGACACATCTGCTGGCTGTGAACTGTCACCTGCACAGTGCTTCCAATTTCACATTATTTTCCTACAGCAGTGATTTGGAACAGCCAGGAAATTATTTTTATCTGAAGAGGAAAAAAAATCTTTAATTTCTCAGAAGCTTAGGTTTGGGGTTTTTTAACTAATTCAGGAAATCCTTGGTCAAAAGTCCACATTTCCCACAAAAGCTCTCTTTTCTGTTAAAAAAAGAAACCTTCCTCAAAAATTAGTTGACTGATAATCAAAGTTAAAGAGATTTCAATTTTTAAAACTTTTAGGTTCCTGAAGGGAGAATTATTGGGGCTGTTGTTTCTCAGATTTTGTGCATCACAGTCAGTTTCTTCTGGTTTTGAAAATTTTAACAAATTCTCCTTGAGCATTTTTGATTTCTGTGAATGCAGATTTAAGCAGTTGTCCCGGCCCTCTGGCAGACACCAAGTGTCAGGCAACATTAGCAGGGCAGGGTCCAGAGTTGTTTGTCCTGCTCCTGAGCTGTGGTGTGCTGTAGTGGTCTCATCATTAGAGGTGAAAATTGCTGAAGGCTTCCTGTCTTTTTAATGCTCATGAAATTTGTTTTACCTGCTTAACAACATCCTGACAGTTCTTCCTTTATTGTTGCACTACTGCAAAAATAAATTTAGAAAAATTAGTTAGAAAGGAGCCTTACCACTGAAACACAAAAATCCTCCCCCATCTAGGTGCGTGGTTTTCATATTCATCCATTGGCGTCAGACATTTCTCATCCGGTTAAAATTCATCTTCGTGGTTTAATTTTCAAAGTCTCAGGTATACATTTCTTTCTAGCCCTGGGCAGAAATGAAATGCAGAAAAAGAAATGCAGAAGCTATGGGTGAATTCTGGGTATTCAGTTTATTTAGCCACATTTACTTCAGCATGGTGGATACAAAAGCCAGGCCGTGCCAGAATGCTGCCTGAGGAAATCCTTGTGAGAAGATTCACAGAGTCTGAGCTGCGTGTATGTTTGCCACTCACAGTAGTAGGAACGTTGCATTTTTTTCTAAGGGGTAAACTTCTCACATGGAAACTGCAGTGTCGGTGAATGTATATTATTTAAATCAATAGATTATGTGTATTTGTCTTGACTCAATTTAATAGCTGAGTCAGTAGGCTGAAATAACTAGAAATTATGACTAGAAAGGGAAATGGGGGTGTGATAAATTAAATCAAAGAAACAAAACCTGTTACTTCTTTGGTGGCAGAAGAAGACACGGCAGTAGAAGAGAAATTCTTTGATATGGAGTTCCTTCTCTAAGACAAAATAAAAATAAGCAAGGTAATTCAGGTGATTGAAAGGTTATTCAAATTGGTGCTTGTCATTCAACAAGTGGTTCAGCTCAAGAAAAGAGGCATAAAACCTCTTTATTAGAGCAAGAATCTATTAATAATCACAGCTGTGGGCTAATTTTAGGGCTAAAACCCCACAAAATAAGCCCTTTACAAAGTGGCTGACACCACTGCCAGCCTGGGGCATGAGGAGAAGGGCAGGCTGGGCAATCAGGCAGTGAGAGGCTGCTGTGGGCTGGTACCCGGTCTTTGCTTTCCACACAGTTCTCTTGGTCAGGCCCAACAATGAAACGCTGTGCCGGTGGGTTCCTCACATCCTGTGAAAGGACAGCTAATGCCCATTCACTAGAAATGCCTGGACTGAGGTTAATTGTCTTAGAGATGGCTTTTTCCCAAGATCTAATTTTGGGTTCAGCTGAGTGGAATCAAGCCGGAGGTTTGACTGTTGAGTGCTCAAGTCTGTGCACAGCAGATGCAGACATTTTTCAGACAAATTAGTGAAGAGACTTCAGTTATGCACACAAACTGCTCTGTAATGATATTATTGATAACATTTGGACATTTCAGTGCTCATGATACCACTATACAGGGTTAAATCAACAGTACTGTTGGGAAAACAAAAAAGAACAGTGTCATTTGCTTAAATGAGCAGGTTGTGTGCGTTCCCTCTGGTCACCATCAATTTGCATCTTCTCATGTGGCTCCGCACAATCTTTCCTGTGGTTCAGAGAGGGATTGACTCAAGTGAATCACCCAGGAAATGTTCTCCTCTTGCAGAGACATTCAATTCCCTTTACGCTCAGCAACACACAAGTACCAAGAACAAAATTTCTCCCCACAGCTTCCTTGCATAACTAGTTCATGACCTGCAAGCCTCTTTGGGACAAAAATTATTTGAGTTGAAGGGAAATGAACTCTTTCTGGCAATATCCATGCCCTGTCCAGATCAATGGTAGCTATGTGTCTTTGAGTATTTTAGGAAAGGATTTAAGGCCTTCTGGTATGGTTTTGAAAGAAGTGATGTCTACCTTATTTATTAATATTGGCTTCTGAGTGTAGAAAATTAAAAGTGACTGTTTTGGGGTTAACCCTGATGGAATTTACTCTTCTGAAGAAGTGAGGTGAGAGTATGTTCAGCAGATTTTTTTTGGAAGAAGTTATATTTACTTCTTGCAGCATTTACTTAGCCTCAACCAGCATAATAATATTCCAAAATATGCCAGTGTCTTTAATTTTTCTTTTTTTTTTTTTAGCCTGTAAGAAAAGTAGCTTGATTAGCAGGTTTTTGTTTGCTTGTGTTTGCGCTTAGATGTGGTTGTACCTGGCAACTGTGTGTGAAGAAATTAATGAGGCAAAGTTAAGTCAGAGAGATGAGTTTTGCAATTAGCACTGAATGGGTGAGATCTATAGTTATTCTCATCTCTTGTGAAAATGAATTAACTTGCCATAGGAAAGTTGTGTCTCCTGCCTTCATGGGTTTCTCTACATTGGTTGGCCTTTCTTGGTTTTGATAGCACGTACCAGCTGCAGGGTGTAACGTGATGCAAAATCCATCCATGAACAGTGTCAGGAAGGCTGGATGATCAGCTGCTCGTGCCACTGCTCCTTGTTCAAAAAAAATGCTGCAGATGCCCCATTAACAGAGAGAAAAAGTGTCATTTATTTGAACAGAAGGATTCTGGTTGATTTAGAAAATGACCAGCAAAACATATAACACAGCATGTCATTGTCCTTTGCTCATTTGCAAAGAGAAACCATTCACAAATCAAACCCCAGTATTACATTTCAGAGAAAATAAAAACTTATACCTACCTTTGAAAAGTGACATAAAGTGACATTGAATTTACCACGTGCATACACAGGCAGAACTCATCTTTGTCACCAGATAGCTCATGTGAACATGGTACACACTTGTTTCCAGCTCCATGGTTTTCATTTCCTGAAGACTGCCAGTTCATTGCCTTGGAAGCTACAGCCTGAGTGCTTTGTTAAACCTGTCTTCTTACAGGCTTCTTCTCTGTCCTCGCTTTTGGATTTGGTGTTGGAAAATGCTGTGTAAAGCTATCCTTCTTTCTCAAAGGAAAACACCGTAGTGCAGAACAAAGTATTTTTTAGAAAGTGCTGAATTCTGGGGGAAGAAAATTCTTCCAAGGAACTGAAGAAACTCACAACAGCTCTTGTCATATTCAGTAAATAGTCAATTAAAACATGTATTTACTGGAATTTATGAAAAGTCAAGAGCAGTTTCAACTTTTCAATAAATTTCTGGCCTTTCTTTTCAGAGCAGAAGAGTTAATAAACTATGTAAAACAAATACCAATGTCAGAAAGCACAAGTCTAATGCAGAGAAACACTTTCCACTAAACCAAGTATGTTAAAACTTCTTTTTTTCTTACCCATTTGTGCATCAAAACAAAAAAGTGCATTAAAAATATGTCTTATTCATGATGCTACAGCATCCCCAGGATTTTAGGACCACAGAATCCCCAAACTATTATTAATGGAGTATTGGCACCAATCTCAAGGCAATTTTCAGAATATGAATTGTTCCACAGGTTCTGGCTGATTCAAGTAAGTTCCCTCATGGTGGCCTTAGGTTTCTATAAACCCCGCTGGTTGCTTTCTGTAGAAATGGAAATACAGGTCATAGGCAGACACAGACAATTAAGGAAGGGAAAGCATAAATAACTGGGCCCTGATCCCACGTGGTGTTTAACTGTCCTGATTTTCTAGATGCTTCTATCACAATAAGGATTACGGAGTATAAACACAGTTCTGCAATTTAACCCATCTGCAATCTGCATCTGTATGGAGTTGAGTTCTGACTATTTCAGGGCAGAAGCCCCACCGGGACACCCGGGAGTAAAGTTTGCTGCAAAGATGTTTGCACATTTTGTATCCAGACTTTTGCTTCTTGCGTTAGATCTAGCATGGGTCAAAGTTGCTTTACATCACCTTGACTGGTTCCAAAGGAAGCCTTCCAATAAAAGGATCATTGCAACATTGCCTGTTGAAATGCATCCAGGTAAGTCAGCACGGCTCAGCTCAGGCAAACAAAACTGAATAAACTTATATCCATCTTGCACAATTCAGGTTGGGTTTGCTTCCTGCAGCACAGGATGCTCACAGAGCACCAGAGTATTCTTCAGGTAATGCACACGGCATGAATTGGGACTGTCATTATATCTTAACAATTTAGGAGATGAAGGGGACAAATGTTAACACTTTGCATTTATTTACTTTTACAGCGTGCCATAAAGATTAAAAATACATTGTACACAAGTGCAGTATTTAACGTAGCACTTTAATTACATTCAAGTGTGTTACTAAATAGTCTTGAGAAAACCTTAATGACCAGCTGTTCTACCCTCTTCCCATATGTCAGAAATGGTTTCAGAAATCACATTCTGGGACAGTAAGGTTGTATAATTAGACAGTGTATAGTTAACACTTCTAGATTTTCCTCTTAAACTGCGGGCCCTTTTCACTAACATATTGTGGTTTGGTGCCAGTTTGGCACAACACAATTATGCGATGTGCCAAACTGCAACTGAGATGTACAAACTCTCAGAGACATGTTATGATTGCACCATTATCTTTTTATATCTTTTTCATCATTAGGACTGGATGCTTTTTATGTTATGTAAGATTCAGCTTTTTATAGCCAACAAATAAACTTAGTAAATAGGACTATAAATTTTTAATACTTCTACCATAATGCCATTTGTCTAATCAGAATTAGATGGTTACTGTAACCCCACATTAGTTTTCACCAAAAAAGGCATCTTTCCAAGAACAGCAGCTATGGACAAAAATGTCAAAGGAGTTACCTTTTGGCCCAGTTCAGGAATGCACTTAAGCACGTGCTTAGCGTTAAGCACATGAATGCTTGTGTAGAGGCATGCGCTGAAGCTGGATCAGAAAATGGTTTATGCCAAACAAATAAAACAAACCCTTTCTGGAAGTTAACAAGGATGCGGGCAGCTCAGTCTTTCAAACAATTATCATCCCTCTTCCCGTTAGCATCTGCAAATGACGGTGTTTTTCTGGGACGTTTATTATTTTGCAGGACAAAACACACCCAGGGTTTGCAAGGTGGGGGGGGAGGCGGTGGGAGCACACCAAGCGCGAGCCGCCAGCCGAGCCGTCAGCGCGCGGCGTGCACAACATCCATCCTGCCCGGGCCCGGGGGGGCCGTGGGAGGCAGCAGCTTCGCCATCCTCACAAGAGAGGTTTATGGCTGGGGCTTTTTTTTTTTTTTTTTTNATTTCCAACGACTTATTTAGATGTAAGCAATGACAGCTGTAATCATGTTTTAAATCTTGCTTTGTATCCTTAGTTTTAATGTTGTTCAATTAATATTCAGAATAATGGAAGTGATGTGCCCCTTTGAAAAAGACTTGAATGCAGGCCAAAGCTTTGGGAAACTGATTCTCAAGAGGATTAATCAGCATTTAAAACTTGCATTAATAAAAATCTGATCTTCTACTGTGTAGCATGCATAATACTTTTCATTTTTAAGCATTTTATTTTAATAGTGTGCTATCCTTTGTCCTGATTTTTAAAGGGATTTTAAAATCTAACTCCTTCAAATCAATCCTGCTTTGACCCCTGTGCATTCTTTTACTGAATATAAAAACATTAAAGAAATCCTTGGTTCACAAATACCTCTATTGCTAAGTATGAGCAAAGTACAGTGCACAAGCATGCTTGTAATAGAAATTATATATAGCTTCCACAGGAATTTATGTTAGGCAAGGGCTCACCTTTTCATGTAAATTATTGACGCAATAAAAACACAGATTTACAGAGAATTATTTAAAAGTTTGAAGGTAAATTATACCCTGAGAACTCACAAAGAGCCCTGGCACTCCATAAAAAGTGCTCTCCGTTTTTTGCATGACTTCTGACTCTGTTATAAAGAATATTATATGTACCCTATGCCAACAAGATCGAGTCTATATCTGCAAGACAGACTTAATCTATGTTTTGTGTTGTTCTCCTGATCTTATTAGTGGGTTAGAGAAACAAGAGGATTTTTGTATAAAGTTTCGCATATAAATTCAATTCTAGTAAACCAGCTAATTTACATGCTAAACAGCCAGCAGTTGGTAAGATAGTTTTGTTTCATGTCAACTGCAGAAGCTAAATGTATTTTATAAATACTAGAAAACATTATTTTTTCTGAAGAGGCATTTTAATAGCAAATAGCACGCTCAGATCTTCTATGAAGCAGAGAAATGTAGTTGAGAAATTCCTGTATTCTTATTCATGTTATTGAAAGACAACAGTTTGCACTCTGAGTATGGCTTTTACTTTTTTCATACCTAATATGATGCTTCAGTTCATCACAAACATAATCAGTTTTCTAAAAGAAGCCAGAAGTTCTTGAGAGATATTTTTATAATTTTGCTGCCTTCTCGAAATAGAAGGTAAATATGTTTTGTTCAAAAATGGTAACTATAAAACACATTATATCCAATGGAGCATCAGAAATTGTAGTCTCTTAGGCACTGGGCAGTATGACAAGACTTTGAAATACTACAAAGAAAAATGAATCCTAAAAAATATGTCATCTTTACCTCCAGTGGATCGTGCACCCAACATGAGAAGTGAGGTGTGAGAGAGAAGGGCTTTACACAGATGTGCACGTGTTTGAACTAAGTGCTGATTTAGCTATTTTGGAGTAAGGGGACAAATGCTCCCATTTAGGATGCCCCCTGTCTGACTTCCCAGACCTAAGTCAGGCCCAATGGTACACAAGGATCCTGTCATTTGGGTCAAGATAATAGGAGCACTTCCCCACTCTTCACATACTCTGTGAGAATGACAGGCAGGACTATGGTGCCACCTTGATATCCCATCAAACACCACCTGTCTGTTTCTGGTTTCAGAGGATATCTCTGACAATACTGAAGCCTTTCCCTGTGAATTAAATCCTGGCCATAAGAAGTCTATGACAAAACAGACACTCAAGGTGTCCAACTGAGCTGGTACATTTGCTTGAGTTGATAGACACCTAGATTCTAACCCAAAAATGTGTGTGAGCCCTTTACTTACTAGGTGAATACCAGACATTGGCCATCATCTGTAGCCTCCTCCATCCTCACCATCCCCAAAAAACCCCACTTCTGTCTGTCTTTGGTGCTCTCAGAAGAGGGATAGAGGAGTCCCTTTGAAATTCAGTCTGCAGTGTTCATGTCCACAACTACAGCTCCGAAGATAGCATAAATGACTGTCTCTAATTTGGAAATAATCCAGACAGGGGCCCATCCTCTCACACTGGGGTGAAGTAACATGACTCATGTCCATGACTAAATTTTTTACACACAGGGTGGTTGTGCTGACCTGCCTACCAGGAACAATGCCTGGAGTGAAGCTCTTCCCCAGCTCTCTGCCTAAGCAGTGTCTGAAAGCAAGCTAGCAGCACGTCCTAACTGTGAGACACCGCCACTCCCCGGCCAGGTCAGCAGAGCCAGGGACAGCTTTTGGGTCTCTTGCCAACTGCCTCGTACAGGGAGGAGAGGGAGAACATCCAAAATTATGGTGAGCAACTATTACAGCTTAGCCTGAGACTTCGAAGCGTGAAGAGGGCAAAACAGCAGTCACCCAGCGTGGGGGTTTATTGTAGAAATTACTGCGTTCTCTAAACTTGTCTAACCCTTGGTGCAGAAGAACAAAGCCACAGTTAAGTGAGTGAGTAGGTCTGATGCATCACCACAGGGAGCCTGGGTCCTGTTATTCTGTGCTTTTGGACCACAATCTTCCTTTTGCTGTCTTCTACGCTTTTCTTGTTCTCTCTTCTTAGGCTCCTAGTTGCCGTGAGGAACCAACATCCCTCATGCAGTCAAGGCTGTTATCACTCCCACCACGGCTCCAGCCCTATGTCCTTGCTCCCTGGGGCTCTAGGTACCCCTCGCACTGCTCCTTCTCCCTGCTTCCATTGCCATTTCCAGGCTGCCTTGCTCTGGGCTGTGTGTGGTGGTGCCAGTGCTGGATTAGGCTGAATACAAGTACCACATTCTTTACTACGGAGTCAGCATTTCTTCCTCATTCCTTGCCTGGCTGCTGCCCAGCAGGTTATTTTGGGAGTTACGCTAGCTGGCCCAGAGCACTGCCATGCCAGGCAAAGCACTAACAGCCAAATGCTGCCCAGGATTGCTTGCCAGTGCCTGAGCCTGAAATGAAGTGCTGTTTTATTTGGGACACTGACATAGTGTAAATTTCCCTGAGGAGCAGGGCGAGGTTTGTGAGTGACCAGTACTGAAAAGGGCTAACTGGGGGAAGGGAGGCGTGGCTGGGCAGCAGCCCCTTGCAGTGCCTTCCCTGTAAACAGCAAAGCTGCAAACCTGCGAGCCGGGAGCGGGAGGAACAGGGATGTGAGAAGGATTAAGCTGTCTGCACGTTTTCCTCCCAGTATTCCTGGTCATAGACTGCTCTTTTCCAAGTCAGGACAGTGCCTCTGCTCCAACACATGTGGTTCCTGGAATCACTTCCCACTGGAGTGCCAGTGCTGCTGCAGGATTTTCCTGTGGATCTTGGTGGGTTGGGACTGGGAGACATTGGTTTAGTATCTAGGTCATGATTCAGGTGTCTCTTCTCACTCCATGCTTCCCAATCCCAAGAAAACGAGCGCTGAATGCCCATTGCGTGGAGACCAAGCAGTAGGTCAGGCAGCATGTGTGTGGGGACAGGTGCTGAATGGCGAGGGGATGCAGAAGAAGGGGCAGGAGGAGGGAAAGGAGATGGGATGGAACAAGCAGGATTGAATATTACATCTACAATATGGTTGGAAAAGATGGGTTTGGTTGAGCTGTCCAGCTAAGTAAATTGTCCACATGTTCTCTGAGCTGGCAAATAATACTGATATATAGGTGTAAAGTGGGGCTCCATGACCAGGTACAGAACTTGCAGCGTCCCAGGTGTCCTGCCTATGATATACTCATTTTATTTGGAACCAGAAACAACTTTACCTTCTCTGGTACACCTGCTCTCCTTGCAAAATGTTGTGTCATGCTCCAGTGCCCCCTACGCCTGTGGAGTCAGAAGGCCATCAGTGATTTGCATGGTTTTTTCTGGAACACAACTTGGAATAGCTTATGAAGGCCTGAATTTCTACTCTGGAGAACAGCCCTTTGAAAAGGACTTGTGCTGGGCAACTTTCAACATGTGTCATCAGGAGTGCATGATACCATCACACCTCAGTCCCACTGTAGTGGGACAGGTTTTGGAGGAGGCCTGAGTGCCCTTAGAGCAGCCAGTGAGCAGATACAGTAGCGTTGTTTTGGTACCTGAGCTGCCCTATTTGAAGCCAAGTAAATCTGCGGGAGTCAGGGTAGGTATCCCCACAACTTTCAGCTGGGTGTGCTCAGGACACAGGAGCAGCTACATGGATGCCTAAAGAACAGCATTAAATACTATGGCAGAGTCATGACATATTGCTATCTTATTTCTTAACCTTTTACTTTCTATGGCAGTATTTTTGTGGGGAAAAAAAAAGAAGGTTATTGTTATACTTGAATTTATCATGCTGCTGGAGAGCGCTGGGCTGAGTCAGCCTTGAGGCAGGAAGATGGACAAGACGAGCTTGTGAAGTACCTTTCCAGACCTATTTCTACAAGTCTATGAGCAGAACAAAATGAACTCAAGATGTTTTCCCAGAAGTGGCAAATAAAGGAACCATTTCTTTGAATTCTGCAAAACTGAATATGAATAAAATGAATCCCACATCTGGTCCATTCTTCTTTTTCATTTCTTTAAAGAACAGATACAATAACGCCATTAAGTACACATGAAAATGAAGCAGGGAAGATCAAGTCAAGGGTGCCTCAGGTTTTACTTTTTTATCTCTTTTTGAAATGGCAGAAGATTAAACCCAGTGAAGTCTGTATGCCCCCCTGCTTAAACTAAGCAGCTACATCTAAACCATTCCAGTCCCTGTGCTCAGTGTTACAAAATCAAGATCTGAGAGGGGAAAAGAAGTGTGCAGTGGCCAGAAAGGGCTGTCCTCACAGGGAGGAGGGCTCAAGCAGCTATTAGGCTCATAGGAATTCATGATATGAAGGTAAACAGCTGGGCTCCCTACATAACATGTGAGAGAAGTTTGGCCCCTGGTGAAGAAGACTCCCAAAAACCAGAGTGCTGAATAGGGACCTGCTTGTCCAAGCCAGTGGCAAGAGATCATCCCATCTCTGAGAGCTGCTCACATGCCCAGCTCAGGCCAGAGAGCAGATATGGTGTATGGCAGCCCCTCCAAGCTGTGAATACTGAACACTCTCATTTGCCAGATATTTAGAATGAGCCCAATTTTGCAGTTTGCTCAACTAATTGCCTTTTCTGAATCTTGCAAGGCTCTAAACAAACCATATCCATTGGTCTTATAAATATTTATTAATTTCCCCTTTCTTAGCTAATTGTTTTGCAACACAGATGACTTTATTTATTAAACATCTTGCTAAAATGCAATTCCACAATACATTTATTGTTAATTCCCTAATTACTTAGGAACGTATGTTTTTTGGGTAGTGAAACCACTGTGCACAGCACTTGACAGGTTAGCTTCTAAAATTAACTTTGTGTTTGTGTTTGAATGATCAGCAGTGAGGAAGAGGCTCCTAAAATGCACTTTAAAAAAATGAATTAATAAATGTAGCCCAAAATTAATGTAGAGTCAGAATTATGCAATTTACTTGCACATTTCCTTCTACCTGTTGCAACTCAAATAACATTTCTGAACTAAATTTGTTGCACTAAGTTTGTCTTCTCCCCAAAAAGCAATTTTTTAACATGCTGTAACTATCTTTTAAGATGCATTTTCACATAAGCTGTGTAAAAATCATGCCACTTATTTTGTGCATCCATTTATTCTGTTCATGTTTTTCCTTTTGGTAGCCTCCTTTTGACATTTTTCTATTCTTGTTATGTATGTGCTTTAGAAAGAATGCATCCACATTTGAGTGGTTAATCAAGGGGAACTAACCAAAATAATCACTTCCCAGTACTTCAAAATATTCTGATTTTTTAATGGAGAACATGCATTCTTAAATTAAATATGCATAATAAGTAATAAGTACTAATAAGAATAAAGTGGGCTCTGTAAGAATGAATGTTGTTTTAAGCAAAATGCATTTGATTTGCCGGGTTCAAAGCTGCTTTGAATCAGTAAGAATCAGTGCAAAAAATGGGGTGAGAGAGCCTCATAATGCCTATAAATTGTCCATAATTGTATGGATTTTAAATCTAAAAGTTGGCAGTGGCAAAAGCTAAAAGCCATTAGGAGAGATCCTATTGTGCAACACATCAGTAATCGTAACTCATAATCTTTGGAGAAAAAAAACTAACTAGAGTTTTCTAAAATTTTCATAACTGTACTTGAGCCTTGTCTTGATGTTTACTACAATGATGGCATTGTTTGAAATGACATAGCCTAATGCATATATAAGTCCTGTTTGAAAAGAGCTACTAATTAACATGAATAGTCTTCTTCTCTGAAGGTCATTTATTGCAAAGTTCATTTTTCAGCGGAGCATTGCTAAAGTAGTCACCCCCGCTAACAGCCATTAGATTAAGAGACTTAGGTCTGTTCTTGTCCTGACACTGGGTCAGGATTTTCAAAGGAAGAGGCTCTTCGATGCCAAGAAGCCCTTAAAATAATATTTGAACAGAAAAAGAATGGATGTAATTACACTGTAAATATTTCTGTGGTTATTGAATTAATGAAGATAATTCTATTCATTTTATCTTTAAAAAAAAAAAAAAAAAATCCCACACCAAGTTTTCCTTGTCTGATGTTCCAGTGCAGCTCTTCCCCATGGGACCTTTGATTTCTTCAGTCATAACGACTTGTTAAAACTGAGAGGCACCGAATATTTAGCATCTGATGTGAGAGCATGTTCACCTATTGCCAAATATTAGGCATGTGAAGCCCCAGGTGCCTCTGCCTCCCCTTTGGAGGCCCCAGAAAAGCTTTCTGTGTCTGTGTGCGTGCCAGACACTGCTGCTTCTCTCCTGAGAAGAGATATCCAAATCCAAAGGGCACCAAATTAACACTGCCAAACAACCTTACAAACTTGCAACCTCACAAACTGCCACTTTACCAGGACTTCAGTGTTTCCACCTGAATCACAAATATCTAATTCTGAAACACTGTCTGTCCAGGAGCCCCATTAATACCAGTGCCACGCTATTTGCTTGGATATGAGTTGGAAACTGCTGTCACAGAGAGATACTTCTTGGGCTAAGGGACAACCCTGGTGGGTTTCCTGGTCATGTCTGTGGGCACATGGTGGTCGAAGGGCTGAGGATCCTTGCTGAGGCTGCAAAAACTCCTTAACCCTTGTGAGTTGTTACAAACAGGTCTGGGGGCTTTTGAGCTGGGGTGTGACAATAAATGCATTGCTCTGGGGACACCACGGAGGTTCTGGTAAGCCTTGGCTCTATTTTTAACTGTGCTTGCCTCCCATTTGAGCAGGCCAAGGGTGGGGTCTTTGGGAGTCAATTGGAACATGAGTCATTCCCAAACTTTTATTAGGGTTTAGGGTTACTCTTGTCAATGAAGAAGAAGTTCTGTAACCCATTGGGGTTTTGGGGATGGGAAAGGACTGGGAGCTCTTAAGAAGACCCAAAACCCACATGGAATTACTTTGAAGTTATAATTTTGTGTGACAAACCTTAGCTCACAGGGAAGCCAGCTAAGGTTGCAAGAGCAGCAGGAGAATCCCATAGATTTCAGAACACTCATAAAAATATTGTACCTTGTAGGACAAGATTTGCATTCACTCCACCCTTGGCCATGCCATGGTCTCTGCAGTCAGGCTTCCTTGGGCTCCCAACAGCTACAGCAGGGCTGCTGGATATCAAAGCTGCAAGCACAAGAAAACCCCTCCAAGTGAAAGACAACAGTGCTGAGAGAGCAGCAAGGCACTCCTCTGCCCCTTCCATCCCTTCCTGTCCCCATCCCTGGGGCAGGAAGGTTGCGGATAGGATGGAGGGGAGTGGGACACTTGTGATGTGCCTCAACTGCTTCTCCCTGGCAGCTTCCACAGGCTTTTTGCTCCTCTCCACTTGCGTTAGCAGAGGGGAGCATATGGGCCTTGGAGATTTAATGTTTCATGGCTTACTTGGCTGTCAAAATGTTTTACATTATTATTTGTTGCAACATTCACGGTGATCATCTTTAAGGAAAAAAAAACCTGTGCGGCAGGTCCCTAGATGCCCTTGCTGGGAGCAGATGTCGGAGTAAGAGCATTGTTAAGCCTCTCTTGGATTTTTCATTTCCCACCCTTTGTACAGCCAACACAGCTCGACATGGAGCACACACAGCCTGTCTCGCTGCCTGGCAGGACCCACTGCTGTGCTTTAGGACAGCTGAAACTGGGAAACTTGCAGATTTATAGGGTGCTGAGACAGATTCGTAATCTGTATTGATGGCATCATCCCTGACCATGTGACAACCAAAGCAGATAAGCCTATGACTGAACTGAAAAGATTTCTTAAAGCTGGTAATCGATATTGAGCAGCTCAGCCTGTTGAGCTATCGGGTTTGGAGATCTCCCTGCGTGCCAGGTCGGGGGGAGATCTGGGTTTGTGAAATGGGGAGATGCTGAGCTGCTGCTAAGCTGCAGCCTGGCACAGTGCTGTAGGTTACTGGTACCTGCTGCAGGCAGTGACTTCAGCTGACAAGGGGCTCTACAAACGCCACGGGAAGAGTTTGATAATTATGGTAGAGGAACCAAAATCAAAGGGATGATGAGTAAGGAACCTGAATATCACTAATCTGAGGCCTTGAAATTTTGCTGTGGGTCAGGCTTTCCAAGGGTACTGCATATTGTCCCTTTTGCGGTGCCACAGACTCAGCAATTGAATCTCTAGCTGACAATGAAAGTTTCCATGGGGGTTTCTCTGTTCAGGGTCTCTGATGTGCCATTACTTAAAAGTTTTTTGAGAAACTTGTGTTTCAAAAGCAGTGCCAAACCTGAAGGACTCCTAAAGAAGATGTCCCCATTCTGTGAGTTCTTTCCAGAGCTCCTGTTGGAGCAAATCTGTTTTAAAACAAATAAAATGCTCTGACTCTTTGTAAAGACATAATGACTTTACAGGAAGCAACTATTCAAGCCATTGTTGTCCCTAGCACATGACAAAAACAAGTCTACCCTCAGCCAGATGGCCTGGTACAGAACTCCCCCCAAAACTCACTGCCTGCCTTTCCTGATGCCTTTTTAGACAGGGAAGGGAGCTGGTGTCTGTTGAGAGAAGTCTTGTGTGGGTAGCACCTCCTCAGAGACAGCATTCCCACAAAAGGTAAATAAATTGTCTCCAGACAATCATGCCTTTTGCTTCGTTTCCACAAGATGACTAGATTTTATGAAGCTGCACTGGTTAGACTGGCACATAAAGATGAAGGGAGAAGCTGAGCCTTTCTATTCTTCTGTATTTACTGGGCAAGACAGCTGGGGTTCAAACACACTCTGTGTTATGAAGCACCTATTAATATCGTCTCCTGATGGAGAACAGGGTATTTTTTTCTTCTTAAATGTTTAATTAGCAGGCATTGTGTTATGTCTTTACTTCAATAAATTCCAGTTGAGAAAGATTTTGGGTGCACATGTGAATGAACGCTTGTCTTGAAAGACAGAGCAAAAAGAAATTCATAATCATGTTTCCCTTGTTGTATTTACTGTTTTGCTTCTAAAGGGAATATTACTCCACTAAGAGATTCATAATTAGGAGGATGCCAGATGGGTTATCAATGTGGTTTTAAATTTTTATACGTAGAGTGCTTGTTTTTGCAGAGGATGCTTTGGTTCCGTGTACAGTAGTTAAATATAAATGTCTTCTATGAGGCGACTGCTAACTATTCCATGATTTTGAATTTGATGTTAATTTGATTCTTCTTCCCTCCCTGCCTCCCCCCTCCCTTTTTTTCCCCCCAGCTTCTCTGGTGGGGTAGATTAACTGAAGGGAACTGCCCAGGTGAAAGAATAAAGCTTGAAAGCAGAACTGAAACCCATATCTTTACCTGAAAAAGCCAACAGCTTTACTCAGAAAAAAGAAATGAAAAGTCAGGACTTTGCACACCTTTCCGAAATTTCAGGGAAAGGTGTTTTGGTTTGGCTGGGTGCCTCAGAGGCCAATGTTTGCTTAGTGCCATCGCCACAGAGAGGTGCAGCAGTGTGGCCACAGTGAGGAGGACAAGACCTGGGGCTGGATCAGGTGGGGAGTGATGTGCTCAGAGAACAGTTTCCAAAGGGAGATTGAGAAGTTCCACATGACCAAAAAATCATGGTGTCACAAGGCCATGCACCAGACCCCACAGAAAATTACTGCCCCACAGAAATCCTACACCTCCTTGGGAAGAGGGGATTCTGCCTCAGTGGTTTTATGCTTTCCAAGTACAGGCTGGCTGAAGAGCCTGCTGCAAGCAGCTCTGGCCCAGATGGTGGCAAAGTCCTGTGGTGTCATTAAGGACCAGCTGCTGGATGGTGGGATGCCTGCACAAACACACGTGGACACAAACAGAGCAGGCGGGTGTACGCACACACAAATGCACGTGTGCGTGTGTGTGTGTGTGTGTGTTCTATACCTTCTTACTCAGCATACTTCGGCCTCTGCGCCAAAGCGAAACTCCCCTCTGCAGGATTTACGTCAAAGCCAGCATATCTTCGTCACCTGCCAGGGCTCTGGGTCAGACAAAAGGGCCGTGTCCCCTTTGCTCTCTTTTCTTCTGAGTCCCCTCTCTATCCTGAGCTTTAGGAGCTGCAATAAACAGAAGGGGGACATACACAGCATAATGATAACCCAGATGACACTGTCAGATCTGCATTCATTCCATGTGTAAGTGTTATCAAAGGAGACGATGTTGTTATTAAACACCGGGAAAGGGTGACCAGAAATGGCAAAAAAACAAGGGAAACCAAAATGGAAACAGAATGATGCTTAACCAAAGTCCATTATTGAAACAAAACCAGTTTATGAAAAATCGATATCAGGTTAGGGACAAACCCAAGCCAAAACCTTAGACTTATCTTAGAAAACTTGTAGGGATCAGCTCATCGTCTCTGAACAATTTTTCAATGAAAAACCTCACTGTCACAGTGTGTCTTGGTTTAGGGAATCACAACCTTGCAAGCTCCAAAGCTGGAACATAGACCTGGTTCTCTAGGGCAGAGGCCAGATTGAAGGCTGATAGATGAAAACAGATAAAAACAAATCTACTAAGGACTTCAGGTTCAATGGCAGCTCATAAAAGAATACATTTTAAAAGGAAAATAAGGCACTCGGTCATACATGTAAAAGTATGTTGGGTTTACATGTCATAATCATGTTGTACTGGCGTAAATGCAAACAGGAAATCTTTGGATTATCAACAGAAAATAACCCTTAATGATAGGAACAGTGGGGGAAAGGTCACATGAGATCATTAGGTCATTTTTAATTAGAGAAATTTAAAATTATTTTTGATGAAATGTAAGAGAAAGTTGCGGAGGAAGCTCTTGCATGATACAGAGACTGGACTGAGAGGCCATCCATGGGTTTGTGTGGACAAAGGCAGAAACTTCATGAGCAATATTAATTGGGGCTTTATTTAACTGAAGTTCAAGACCCACAGATGCTGGCTCTGTGGCTGACTACTGAGAGTATGGCCTTGTGTTTTCAAGCTTGCTTTAATGCTCTCCATCTCCTCTGGGGACAGGTTTTATCAAGAGGATAGAACTGTCCCTCTTTCCTTCACGTAGAGCATCTCTGCATTTGAAGAAGTTTGTAGTGCTGGCACTCTTCTTCAGTTCTGTACAGCCACAGATTACAAAGCAAACATCCCACAGTCTAACCTGGTATGTGAGTGGCAAAATTTCACTATGTGCTGCTAATTCTTCCATCCCTCTGCTTCTCTTTGGCTTTCCTCCCGCAGAGCCTCTGGGGAGGCTCCCTCCTTCCAGCGACAGGGAAAGCAGGGACGGGAGATGCTCAGGGAGGAGGCTGATCTGACCTCAATTTCTGCAGCAGCACAGCCAAGAGAGTTTTGTGGAGGGGTTAGATGTATCCTTGGTTTGCACAGCGGTGATGAATTTTGCTAAATGCAATGGGGAACATGATGGTAATTAGGAGAAATGGAAAGATGTAGCAGTCCAAATTGAAAGAGGTAACTGGCCAGTGAAGGAATGGCTGTGTCTGCTTGGAGGGTTGCCTATCTCACACACTCTCTGCAGCTCAGGAGCTGCGCTGTTCTGTAGTCTCTTCAATAAACTCACATTTATTCAGGAGCAGCAGGGTTGGGAGTTTTTCAGACTTTCTCTGAGCAAAGTTTTGGGACAATGTAAACACTCCCCTGCCTTGTTGGGTCATAATGGCAGGTATGCACCCTCACTGGGCTTAGGGGTCATTTTCAAAAAAATACTGTGTTGAACCTCTCACATCTTCTAGATGTGGATTAGAGGAAGAAACTGTGGTGATTTAAACCCCCAGAACTACTTCACTATACAGCTGTGGCTCCCTGTGCTCCTGTTACTATTATAACAGTGTCAGCAACCTTCTGCTAACATGTGTGGGTGCAGAAGATTTTCTGAGATCCCAGAACTGAAAGACTCTTACCTGTATCTTTGTTTTCCTTCTCGTGCTAATAACAGTAGCTATATTCCTAATAAAAATATTCAGAGGACCATGTTATGCCTGTTTCTTAAATTGTGATCATTATGTGGCTAATCATAATAATAATATTATATTAGGGGGAAAAAATGTTGGAAGATATTTCCTAGAGGAAAATGAATTTCTTTTTATCATCTACAGTAGTTTATTTCACATATTCATGACCCTCCTGGTATTCTTTTTTTTTTTTTTTTATGATGAGCCATAAAAATGACAAAATACATTAGCAAAGTTCTCGGTTTATGCTAAAATGACCATATTCAAAAATAATAACAGAGACTTGTATCAGCAATGCAAAAGATGCATGAAGTAATTGGTGCTTAATTTGTACACAAACTGTCAAGGCAGTTTTCCTCACGGCCTGCATCTTCTGAATTCATTAGTCTCTAATTAAGGCCAGTTGGGACCAGCAGTTAGAAGGTTAAAGAGGTTCTGACAGCCCTAATCATTGCTCAGGAAGCTGAAAATGTATGCAAAGTCTCGGCAGATGGGGTGAGATCTGCTTCTGCCAAGTGATAACTGTTATTCCTTTGCACCTCCAAAGCTGTCATCCTAATAGGCACATTTTAAATTTATTAATGCTCTAGTTACAATGCATACACAGTCTCTAATGGTATGTCATTCAGAGTATATAAACTGAGCAATTAACACATATTACCTGGTAATGGTAAAATTATTTGTTGCCTGTTTGATTTTTTTTTTTTCAGTTTCCTAATCCAGCAAGAATAGTCATAAGAAAAGACTTTTCTTTGTTAAAAAGGGGGGGGGATTCTGAGCAGCTTGTTTGTTGACCATGAATTCTTTGTTTCTACAGACAAAAAGCTCACAAGCCATAACTAACTTTTCTTTGATTTCCAGTGCCTCAAAGATTTCGGTTTGGGGGATTATACGTTTTTCAAACTTGAAATTTAAAGATGTATGTTTTCAATAGTTCAGATATAATTTTAGAAGGAGATATATTTTCTTTCTATATTTTTTAAGCCCTTTTAAAAAACAGTGGGTGAATTTCTCGGCCAGTTGTTGTTGTTCTCCCCTCCTTCCCCACTACTTCAGTGAGGTACCCATATTATGTTCCCCTCTGTAGTGGTATCTTTCTCCTTAATCCTGTTTGGTTTAAAGCTGCCTAATCAAGGGAAAGGCATGTTTTTAGGTCTCTCTGTCCATGTGAAGGCTTCAGCCGTGTGAGGCCTTTAATTGCATGTAGCACTGGTGCCACGGTGGGTTGCAAGGGGAGATCCCACAGCAGAGCCTCCCATGCAGGGAGCGGAGCAGCCACCGGAGCCCAGGAGTCGCAAGGAGTGCTAATCATGTGCTAAGATGTTAATGTAAGCAACAGAACAATTATGTACCCAGTGACTTATAGACAGCCCAGGAACCTACTCCTCTGTTAGAATTAATTGATTTTGCTCTGTGTAATGAGCACAGCACAAATATGGAGAGAGAAGGTGGTGTGACTGAACTGTGGGCCTGGCTCTACATTCACCAGCCTGAGTCATGACTGACTCCAAAAACATCAAACATTTAAAAGTGGTACAGTATCGGCATGAGGCACAGTCACAGACCAACTTTCTGCTGCTCTCATTTCTCCAGGTTGCATTTCAGACCGTAGCACCTGAGAGCAGCTCCTCGGAGATGAGGCCCAGGGCACGCCCTCCAGCCAGCAACCCCAATCTTGTGTTTTCTTGACACATCAGCAGTCCTGATGAAGTCCAAGGAGAGTTTTCATGAGTGATAGCTGTGTGGCCAGACCCTGTGATAGACAACAGGACTTCCCAGATACCTACAGATAGTGGCAGCGGGAAATGCTGCCAAGATGGTCTCTGCTGGAACCTGGGGTAAAATGGCCCAGCTATACTCCCTGACTCTGCAAAAGTACTTTCTTCAGTAGGTCTCCAAGCAAATAAGGATCATTAGTCTCATTTTACATCAAGGGAAGCTCAGGAACAGAACGAAAAAGGACTTGTGCCTGGAGTGGAAAAAAAAAAAATTAAAAATTGGAAAACCTAGAAACCCCCACCTATAGAACATATAAGAAGGGAAAGGAATCAAAGCTGATAAATTATATAGAACAACTTTGACCTATATGGTTTTCAGAGAATGGGTAAAAGCCTTGATCACCTTGACCTGCATCACTGTTGTATAGGAGAGCGTTACTCTAATGATCCTCACCTTCTGATGTGGATGCACAGCAGAGCTCTAATCCCAACACCTTTCAAGTTTGAGCAGCACATAACCAGCGTGGAGTATGCTTAAGCCTAAACTATATAGATAGCCCCCTGAGTTGCAGTAGCTTTTTGCTAGGACAGTTCATTTCCACTGAGATCTGTCTTATCTGAATGATCTACTTTGCTCCGAGAGCATCGCTAAGAGGTGTGGTACCTCCTAGGTTGTGTTTCAGGTTACAAAATGCGCCCTATCCAGGCCTCTAGGCAGAGACAGACATTTATTTTCTTCAAAACAAAACATACGCTAAGGCAGAATGAGCTCTCAGGATACCCCTCTGCACCCTCAGTTTGATGTGTATTCCCACAAACCCTCAGGAGGGAAGGAGGATGATCAAGAAGCAGGACATGTCTCTGGAGGTTCTTTACTTACACCCAGGCACTGCTCAGTAGGTTGTCCAAGACACGTAATTTTAGATTATTGTATATAGCAGTGGGCAAAAGCTGAATTTTCTACAAAGCTTCTAACCCAATAAATAAGTGTATTAAATTACAGTGGTAAAAATGTGGTGGGGCTCTGGTTTAGGAGCGTTTGAGCAGCCAGAAGGCACACCATGTTGACACAAAGCTAGGGAACCACTCAGCTGTGGAGACACAGCTTCCCGTTTCTTCAAGTACCTCTCTCCCAACCAGTCTGGAGCAGAGAAACCAGCAAATATCATATGCTGCAGATGGATCAGCGATGGATCGTGTACAGCTAGCTGAGTCTGGCATGGTCTGATTCCTCTTGTGTTTGCTGGCTACTTACCCAGCCAACAGCCAGACATTTGTGGGGTAAATCATTTCCAGTTGTTTCACAGAGGAAAACTGTCCAGCAGTATAAATAATAATTCCTCTCAGACAGGGGGTTCAGTGTTTGCCTGGGGCTCTGGGGCTCTGCTGCTTCCTTTCAGACACCCCCCACCCAGCACATCTTCTCCTGGAGAAAATTAGGAGGTCCCTGCTACAGGCCAGTCATAGACAGCAAAAAGAGGTGCCAGCTATTTTTTCTAAATTTTTATCTCTGTCCATACATGGGGCATAAGTGGACAATGTTATGAACTGCAATAGAAACTCTTGGTCAAAAATAATGGAGGCAAATTGCTTGTAAAATTGTAAGTGACAAAGTTGTTTGGTTTGTACCGCTTGTAATGCATAAAACTTGAGGGACTGGACACAGACGGATGCTTTGCTAAGAGACAATTCAGCCCATGTGAAAATTACTGGATGTTGCAGTGGCTTTTGCTGGCTGTTGTGTGCTGAGGAGGCTCTGGGGATAGGGAAAGCTTAGCAGCGAGGAGCTTAATTTTGCTTAAATTCTGCAATTTGTTGCTCTTCCCTTTACCTTCTCCTCTAGGCAGTCCAAGGTGATGCCCTCTTCTCACCGCCTGCCCAGAGTCACACGATAGCCACCTCCTGCCAGCCAGCACAGGGATTTCTCTGCTGCTTTCCAGCTTCCCGGTGCTGGTGTAGGAAGGCGGCAGAAGGAAAAGGGCCATGCAGATGATGACCCCACACTGCACTGAGCCCCAGGTGCCATCTCTGGCCCACTGGCATCTGGTGTGGCATTGAGAAGTCAGGGCAAGCACAAAAACATATGGGGAGCCGTTGTGTAGCTTGACGGTGTCACTGCTCTGCCCTGAGTCATGGCATATCGCTCACTGAGGAGCAGCCAGTGCTCTAGGTGTGATGGGAAAAGGTCTCTGCAGCTGGAGAGAGGTGCTGGCTTCCCCCAAAGCCCACATTTGGATTGAGGAGTCTTCCTCCAGCTCAGCTAGTGACTCTGCAGTGTCCTGCTTGTCTTCTTGTTCAAAATGCCTTCCATTGTCAATTCCTTGTAAACTACTTCTTTCTTAGTTATTTATTAGTTATAGTTATTAGTTATTAGTTATAGTTATTAGTCTTTCTTAGTTATTATTATTACTACTTCTTTCTTAGTTTCTTAATATGTTTCTGTTGAACTGGTGATCACAGTCTATGTAGCTGGGCTTAAGAAATGCTGTAGCTGTGTTTAAGAAATTTCAGACCCATTGCCATCTTGTAGTTATTCTGTGTGTATCAGAAAAAGCCCAACAGATTAAAAAGAATTTGAGAGTGTTTGACCTCCTACTGTGTCTCTCTGTCAAAACCTTATAAAGTATCTACCTTAATAACTGTGATGCTGCATAGTTTAAATTTTCTTATTTGTGTGACTGTTTTCTTGTGTTGAATAACCTCTCTTAGTGCTTGCCCAGTGATTTTCTTGTTGTGGCAGAAGAGCTCTCTACTGCTGTTCCATCACACTCATCTCTCTATTTCTGCTGAAAAAAATGGAGGTTCAGGGCAGCTGAGTGAACAACCCAAAGAATTGTCAGCAGCAGAACCAGACAGCACAAAGCTTCACGCCAGGGTGAAATTTGGGTTGCTTTGGAGCAGTTCTTCCGGGGTTGTACCAGAGCAAGCAGGGCACCTTCAGCTTCCGGGGATCCCCGGGGATCTTCTGTCTGGTTTACAACAGGGTCCAGCTTCCAGCAGCCACCCCAGGTAAGAGGAAGCCAAAGTGGTTTTCTAGTGCCACCTTTTTTTCTAGTCAGTCCAGCTTGATAAAACCCACAGATATCTGGCCCCATAATCTTAAAAGATGTTTTAAAAGTTTTGGTGTCAAAGAAACCTTCTGTGATAAATAATGTAAATCATAAAGTAGGAAAATAGAGGCATTTACAAAGCTACAGACAGGAGCGAGTTGTTCTGCTGGAGCTCTCCTTGGACACTAAGCATTTCTCCTTGGATACGTGTACAGTGATTTTAAGCAGATTGTATCTTCAATGCTACAGCCTCTGACATATAGTTATTACAGCTGATGCTGCGTGCAGTCAAGGCAAGATGTGACTTGTCTACTACACCATGCAAAGGTGAACAGCTCCGTAAGAAAAGATTCAAGCAGCGTAATCCATTAGAGTCCATTTACAAACTAACAGATATTTTACAGACATTCAACAGACGTTCAATCAAATCATAATCTCAGAAACCTGCCAACAATAAAACCCATAAATTAAAATCAAGTTATATAAGCATGACTTGATGAACCTGATGTAATCTGATGGCATGAGATGCATATCCTACATTCAGTAACAAATTCCCCTTCTTTTCTCTTATCCGTTAATAGTGGGGCAGAAAATGAGTAGCAAATGTTTTGTAGCCAGCAAACCTGAACCTGAACACAAGGACATTATTTTACAGGGGATTATTTGTCATTAATTTCACCTTTTTATTAACAAATTGATGGCTGAATAGACTTCCCATTAAAGGCAAGACAATTCTTCCTTTTAAAAGGCAGTATCCAGTGAATGGCATGTGGTAAGACCTGAATGAAATTGCATTTGTCTCTGTGGGCTTTGTGCTCCTCATAAGCAGCAAAGGGCTGTGTCTTGTGGCCATTCTCAGATTTTTCTTCTCTGCTACAACTGCAGGCTCTGGCTGCATCTTACTCAAGGGAGAACTGATAAGCTGCAAATTCCCTCCTGGACTCCCTCATGACTGCCTACAGGAAAGATGGTATCTTGCAGGAATTGGGTATCTTGCAGGAACTATCTATCTTGCCTTCATGACCAGGAATTATGCTTTAATAGCATCTCTGGTCATAACGTGGAAGGTGGAACACGCTGAAGATAAGGCATGAGTAGGTGTTTCTTATGTTAATGTGTTTAGGAGAGAAATTCCAGCCTTTGTGGAACATGAGGGTGCACAGGAGTCTGGGGGCAATCATTAGTGAATGAGCTGCCTAAAGCTGCATGTAAAGGGCAGTCTTGGGAGCGCGTATTTACTACCCTGATTATATGGCTCACACACCTCCAGTGCCCATCTGCAGAAAAGGTTTGAGGGCTGCTCTTCCAGCTCTTTGCTTGGAATAGCAAATGCATCCTGACCCTGGAAAAGGAACAAATGCCCCTTTTCACACCCTCTGCTGTCCCATCCAGCCCATGTTTCAGCCTGGAATTTGTGGAAATGGCTTCTCAAATGCGAGCAGGTAGCTGAGTAGACCTAATGAAGCTTAATTGCCACATGTTTATTACATTTTCAGAGTGAAGAGCACTGCAGTCTGGATGTCTAAATTATTCCTGTGTTACCAGGCCAGCTACCATGACACTTCTATGTTCCAACATAAGGCAAACATAACAATTAATTTGATTTCTTTATATTAGAAAGAACCAAGAAATAGATGTTGAAGTCTTGACCCAAACCTCTTCAAACAGAGATGAGGTTTTCTCTAAACTGAGGGACCTGAACGCACCTGCAAGTTGCAGGGATGGGGCAGACTCTCACTGGGGACACTGGGGACAGCTGGGCAGGACCTGGGCAAATGCAGCCTGCACCTTTCCCTCACCTTTCCTTACCTAAGCTCTGGCTCACAATGCTTTGTAACTTGAGGCCTACAGCTTTTGCAAGAGACTGAAAAAGTGGGTGCTGAAATCCCATTGAAAGTAGATGCTGCATCCCTGTAGGTCTTAAATCCATCTGAAATGTTTGTGGTTGTGATGATGAAGCTGTTGAAATGTGTTCTGCATTAGGGTGACATGGTTCTTCCTGACTCTTAAAGATTACACCTAAAAGTATAACCCTTAGGGATATTTTTAGAGGAACTCTCAGCTAGGAAATAGACAAGCTCCTGAGAAGAATAAGAAGAAACAGTTTGAAAAGTAGAGGAGAAGCACAATTCAATTTTATATTTATTTAAAATTAGGATGCCTAGTTTTAACTAAAGGCATTTCCTTCATGTGCAAACAATTTTTCTTGTTTTAAATGGAAAAGGATTTGTGACTGACATAGGCGCTGTTCTGTTCAAGTCATGAAAAGACAGCCTTATTTATATACTTATAATATCATGTAAGTAAAGAAGTCCCAGGTGGTGCAGAAGCTTTTTTCATTGCCATTGTGGTTATTTTAATTGGCCTAGCTTTGACTCAGCATACAGGAAAGGCAATGGGTGCTGGCAGACAGGATCCTTGCCCTGTGCTGTGGGAGAAGCTGGGAGTGCCCGTGTCTGGGGCTGGGCTGGGGACCCCACGGCAGAAACAGAGCACTTCTGCCTTACAGGGATAAATGAGCTAAAAGCTTTCCAAATGTTGTCTAAGTGTGAAAGAAAGAATAACTTTCTCCAGACATGTTTTGCTAAGGTGCCGCTTCTCTTTTGAACGAGCAGCCTCTTCAAAGGGATTGGCTTTTTCATCTCAATGCTGTAGCGAAACAATACTCAGTTCTTGATACTGAATGTCTTCAATTACCACAATACTTTGCAGGATATGACACTAGAAAGGTTATGCATAGAGAGGATAATTTTGGTTCATAGCCTCTAAATGTTCCCAGCCGCAATAGTGTGGTGAAAGAAGATGTCTTCCAAGAAGTTCACATTACTGGCTGGAGTAAAATAAAATAGCTATATTGTTTCAGCCGGCAATTTCTTCCCATTGTCTTCGTTTTAAAAACCGAGCATACTCAAAGGCGAAGGGATGTGTTTCACTACAATTTGAGAACTGTACTGTAACCAAATATTATCTTCATTTTGCTCCTTGTTTCATGTTACTTTTTGGTCCTTGAGTTCTCCAAAGTTCATCACTGTCTGTGACATTACTGTGACTTGCTAACTTTCTCATTATTTCCCCAATCAATAGGAGAACAATATATGGTGTTATTCTGTATTTCAGTTACCTGTCACTCAGTGTTTTATCTCCATTGATACTCCAGGTACTGCTCACAGAAACCAAAGTAGGCTGTCTTGTCTTCCGCTAATCTTGAATGCCTTTTGTTCAAGAGGTGTTTTGTATTCATCAGTCAACTAAGGACTCATCCTGAAGAAGCCCTCAGTCAGCACATAGATCTCAGTGAAAAAGGGATATGCAGCTCGTGAAATATTCATAGCAAAAGGTACCTCAATCATTTTCACCTTTTGACCCTTTGAGGCTAAAAGGATTATCAGCAGTAAGTGGCAAATCTTCTGGATGTGAAATTTTCATAGGTGAAATACCTCGCCATTCCTCTTAGCCACTTTTGGTATTAAGCCTATTCAGAAGGTGCATTTATCTACCCACTTTATCTGCCACTACAATTGTGTCAAACTCACAACACTTTTAATAAAAGTCCAAAGTTAAAATGATAGTGATCAAAACCTGGAAATAGCCAAGACTTTTTTGAGAAATGAAAAAATGCTGTGGATGTTCTCTGCTTCCTGCACTGGGGAACAACGAAGAGCCCTTTTAGAATAGCTGTAATAAATACAGCATAGTACTATTCATACCCAGAAGTGTCATTTGGGGAATCAAGTGACAACTCATCTCAATTTGTGAAGTTAAATTCTAGCACAATAAGTGAGATTTTTCTGATACTTACAGTCTACAAAAGGAGAAAGATGAATGCTGATGGTGGGCAATTAACTTTTTCAGGAATCTCCACAGCTAAGAACAAGCTGCAGCAATGGCTTGAGGAATGATTGCAAGCAGAAAGAGTCTTCTGAAATTGGATATCAGTTCTCCATATCCAAAAAAATTAAATTTTACCTATCTAAATAAATAAATAAAATCATCTGTGCTTTGGCGCTCATCCATACAGTCCTATCCACAGCCTGTATCCTGTAAGTAACATGATCATTCCTTTCTAAGCAGCAGATTAGCAGCATCAGAGATGTGCTACGAGGCAAGTGAAAGTAAGCGGCAAAATACAGCACGCACCTGGGCAGAAACAAGGACAAGTTTGGGGAATCCTGAGTTCATACCCTGGGGCCTACTGGGAAGAGGAGAAGCTTTTTGGTGGGGCAATCCCACGAGAAGCATCAGCATAAACAACCCTGTTGTCAGGACTCTCTGGGCGCATGGCATGTCCCGTGCAGCCCAAAGTTTCGGGTGACTCTGATGTCATTGTCTAAAAGGGGGTCACCAGGCCACCCACCAGCAGTGTGGGTCATGCCCTCCACTGGCAGGAATTAGCATGTGGCTCCATAATCATCCCAGTGTAGAGACAGCTCTGCTGGTGGTATTTCATCAATGAAGATGAACAACCATTCCTTAACAAGCACATACCAGTGGCCAGCGGATAACACACCCTGAAACATGAAATACAGTTAAGATTCTCGAGGACAAGTCAGTGCTGAGTTCTTGGGCCAGAGAAAGGACAGCAAAGTTATACAAGACTGCAGAGGTTTCCTGTGACAAGCGACGTAGTCTGCGCCTCAGTTTCCTGAACTGCAAATCTGAGTCAGCATCAACACCTTTTAAAAAATGTTAATGAACCCCCTTTTCTGTAGGGGAATTAGGCTTTCTGTGTTCTGCAGCACTGTTTTGCCTCCTGCTGATGAATCCACCTATGAAGTATATACCACCAGTAAACAGAGATTCCTATTGCATCGAATTTTACTTAGAAATGTCCTTGATTTCAATAACACCGCTGCAAGTTCTTGCCATAGCTTGGAAATTACTTTGGAATTGCTTGTAGTGTGCCCTTTGTGCTTGAATGCCCTCTGCCTTCTCTCCTTTCTTCCTAGAAGAGTTTTTGGTTATGCATTCACATGAGAAAGACTCATTGAAACAATAGGTGAAAGCAAAGAAAATTAGTGCACATAACAGGCCAAAGTCCTTGTGCCCTCTCTCCTAAATATTTTCTTTACTTCAGGAAATGAACAGCATGATTTGGTCCACCATGCTTCTTGGAGTGCATGAAAAAGTATATTTGATGAAAATAGATGATAAAATGTTTTTCTCTTTGATTTCTATTGGATGTATTCTTTCAACAGGCATATTGGATAGCAGACTGACAGAAGAATACTCTTGGTTGGAGGTATCCTTCTGGACGACAAAAGCATGCTTCCCTTCAGTGATAAATCCTATGGATGTAGCAACTATAAAGATTTATATTTCTGCTGGAGTCATGTGTTGTGATTGGTAAAGTTATTCTCTTCCCTATGGAAAAGCACAGGCCTACAGTTTCGAAATGAATTAGCAGATTTCCAGAGTTATGTCAACACTGTTGCTATAGGGCAGGAATGAATGTGTTTCTCAAAAAACTCCCCAGCAGGTTTGACACTTAACTCTCTTTGAGTTGTCAGAGTTTCCAGAAATCTATCTGTTGGTGGCTGAACACTGGGAATCTAAATCCCTATCGGACACCTGGAGCGGGAAACATGGTCTGGGAGGTGCCAAGAGTCCAGCAGTTTTCCCTAACCCTGCTGGGACTGGCTGAGTGACTTACACTGGAAATCAGAGCATGCTTTTGGGGATTAACAGCTGGGTTAGAGCACATTTAAGCAGAAAGGGTGAGCTCTCTGAGGTCTGGATTGTGCAGTAGAGTACATGGTTCTAGGATATTCATCCCTGATGTGCTCTCTCTGCAAGCTCCCTGGCATTCTGTAAGGCTCCCTGGCATTCTGGCATGCAGAATGGGAAAGCTCTACCCTGCACTGCTGGACCAAAGACCCATGGAGTGCCCATCTCCTCCAGGAACTGTAAAAGTCTCTCTTTCTGTGCCTGTTGAACTCTTCTCAGCTTGTGTCAGAAAACATGGGATAACTGATTACACTCCTGTGAGAGCCATATCCATAACATACACGCAGAAGCCTGATACTCCCCAAAGCCTGAAATTTTTCCCCCATAATAGATCCAGGGCTTAGGGTCTGTGTAAAATGTCAAGCACCTCCTGGAAAAGAAGCTTCTGCAGTAGCAAATCTACCTGTGTTTCTCTCTCTGAGGCCTCATAATATTCAATGAGCAATTATGAAGCCAATAAAAATACAGACAGGGAGGCACATCCTGCCATTAACTTCAAAAGAAAATTAACAAACGAGCGTGCTCAGAGGGGAACCCCGTGGCTCAGGGAGAGATGGGGCAACACAGAGCCTTTCACCTCAAGGTCCTGGACCCAAATCCAGTTGAGCTGGCAGCCTATCGCCAGGCCAACATCAAATGAGTCCTTCACCTCAGCTTCAGGTGCACAGACCTATTTCTTGCTAACACTTGGGAAAATAAGCAGTCTTGAGGCATATGATCCTGCTGGTTTCCCTGATTGAAGACATACACTTCACATATGTGTCTGTAGGTCTGACTCTTTAGTATATACAGCTCTTGTCTGATCAAAAAAATAATTACAATTTAACCATTAAAACCAGAAGTAGGAATCAACGCAAACAAAACCAGTGATTAGAGCTGCTGATTGTAGGCACAGAAGATGTAAAAGATGGTATCGACAGCTCACTTTTGCCCCATAAAACAAGAAACATCCTTAGAAACCCAGCACAAACTTCACCATTTTAATGCTCAAGCTGAGCAGATACCAGCAATACATGCAAAGAGTTTTTCCTTATAACTTTAATTAATGTACCCAATATGAAAAGAAAAGCAAAAGCAACACCTTGCTGTCACGCATCCCTCAGTATCAAAGAGCAGCATTAGCTAGAAATGAATCACAGTGCCCCTCTGCAAATGGGCTGAATGTTTTCATTTCGCATGCTGAACCAATTGAGTCATGAGGAAGCAGCAGCAAGATTTTAATTCCATATAGTACATCCCCACCTCTGAATTTATTTACCAAGTATAACATTTATTTAATGTAATTTAGTTCTAAATATTTAAAAGCTCACTTTGTTTAATATGTTTTCAAGTACAAGATGTTAAGTAATTATGGATGATGTGGTGGTCTTTTATTAGGTAGTTAATGACCATCTGGGAATTCAAGCCCCAAGGCAATGCCAAGGGCTTCTGAGTATTAGCTGGCCATTAACATAGTGGTAATGGACTAGCACACTCTACATGATTATGACTATTAACTAAGCATAAAAAAGTAACATTCAAATTAAAATAGGAAATTCAGGTTTAAGGCTTCTCTAGCATCCTTAATTTAATCAGATCATAGTGACCCATATGGCTGAGTCTTGTGTTGAACTGGATCATACGGCAGGGATTCAAGCTGGCATCTCCTCTGGCCATAGCAGAGCTGTGTAGTCAGGTCCCCAACGCTCCCAGGTGCCACTGTCCACTTGTCACAGCCTGGGGGCCTGCTCATGCGAGGACTGCTGCCATCCCAGTCCCCTTGCATCCTCTGGGTGTCTGTGAAACAGGACCATGGGAGGATGCTGTGCTTCCCTGGCATCATGAATGGAGCCGAGAGGGATGCCCCGACCTCCTACCCACCCCTGGGGCTTGGAGGCTCCTTGCTGGACCAGCTGGCATCTTGGAGACTGGCATTACCCCAGAGCATTGGCAAAACAGGCTCAAGGCTAGGACTGTGTTTCCCTACTGCACACTTTGCAGTCATTGCATTTTTCTGGTGCTTTCTTTTCTCTTTTAATTAGGTGATGAAAGACAAAGATACTCATTGTGAACAAATCTAAGATAAAAAGGCTTAGTGCAGTTTAATATGCTCAGGCAGTGTTGCGGCTCGTAAACAATACTTGGGAGAGGAGGTAAGAGCAGATACTGATTTCATTTCGCTGCTGCCTCGATGCTGCACTTCTCTTCTCCTAGGCAGGTATCAACACTGCTTTCACGGAAGTCAGAGGCAGAAAAGATCTACTAGATTATACTATTCTCTTGACACGATAATGTGCTCCGTATAGACTTGTATTGAGTTTGTTTTGCCATCGCTTGTCACAAAGTCTCCACAGGCTTGAATTGCCATCATTTTGCCATCAGAATGACATCTTAATATGGCCTCTGCTCCACAGAGTTGCCATGACACTATCATGAGATCATTAGACTATGCTAAGTCACATGCAAGAGAGAAAAACATGATGTTATAGAAAATTGCTGTTGGGATTTGAAAACTTGATTTCTATTTCTTCCTTTCACTACAGGTCTTTGGTCAGGAAAAAGAGGTATTTGAACACTGACTTCAGTGGAAACCTAATGGGCTGTGATAATCTGTGAAAATGGTCTTTATTGTTATCACAAAATGTTAAAACATTTTTGTCAAAACAAAAATGTCTTTATTGTTATCACAGAGTCCCTTTTGAAAAAAAGAAAGTGAAAAATGTGCATTTTGCTCTGAGACAGGGATCTGATTAAAGTTGGGTGTAAACAGGCTGAAATAAAACATTAAAAGAAAAAAAAAAGAATCAATGTCAAACAAATCTTCTTCACAGAAGAAACAAATGTTCTTCACAGAGAAGAAGTTGCAGTACATAAGGGTTTAAATAAAGACTTTCCATCTTTTCTTGGTTTTTTATGCAGGAAAAAGAAAATATTGGGACATTCATTACCTATTTATTTGTATAGCACAGTGTATTCCCAAAAGACCCAGAGAAATCTGAGCTCTTAACAAGCCCTATACTTTTGAGGTAAGAGTTTCTCCACTGATGAATGCAGCCATCTCTGGGCTGAAATACAACAGTTTAATGGGACATAGCAATGCTACATGAAGCCAAGAGCCAAAGGAAAAAAAGTGTCCAAGGTGTGTGCAGTTAATGCAAAATATTTGTACTGCTGTGTCCCTGGAATACACATGATCTCAAGTCCAGGAAAAAAAATTAAAAGGTTAAAAAAGTTACAACCAAAGAAACAACAGGACAGTGCCAAGTGAAAGGTCACAAGACAAATGAAAAACACATCAAATGGCTCACCCACTGATGTGCTCTAATAGCAAAATGACCCCCATCAAACTGTTCACCATAAGTGCAGTATCAGAAACTCTTCAAAGACTGCATGAAAATGTGGGCTTCCTAAATTAATCAAGTTTTATAGCTTGCTTGGAAATTTTGGTCAGGACTTCTAAATAATAATGTACCACCTCAACTAATACAATTTCCCCTTGAAAGCACACCTTCTTTTCCAGTAATAGGAAGTGTGTTTATTGCTGCCACCACCCCAATTTTATGGCACCCTATGTGCTCCTGTGTAGTGCCCAATTCTAGGAATGATCTTGGCTTAAATTTTGTGTCCATTTGCCTTAATGATTTCACTCCACTGTGCAAAGGGGAAAGAGAAAATAAAGGTTTAATGTGAAATCTGAAAGCAAAGGGACTGCACTTTCTAACACTGTGTACTATGCTCATCCAGAGCAATTATTATTGCTCATTACATTTCCATGCAGAAATCATTACATTTTATATCACAATATGCATTTTTTTATAAGTAAGCTTTAAACAAATTAGAATACTTAATATGCTTTTTGAACTTTTGCCAGACGTGTGCTCCCAAGCCGGTTCCTTCTATTTACACTGTAGCATTTATCCATTTCCAAATATGAGAAGATTTATCTATCAGATTCTGTGCAAATTCAGTACACAGATAATTTGTAAAAAGCTTTCTTTTTCAAAATGTTCTGTGGTTTTTCTAATCTCATCTCTTTTCTAATTTCCTAATCATATAACCTTGAAGTCTAAAGACACAGCCTGTGATAATCTGTGTAAACTGTCTTTATTGTTATCACAGACATTTATTAAAAAAAAAAAAAACAACACACACACGCATACACATTCAAAGCTGCCTTTTAAGTAATACTTTAGTCAAAGTTCAATCAGATCCACATTACTGCTACTCATCAGATAGAAAGTGTTCGCGAGCAGGAGGGGGATATTGACTTTAAAAATTCACTGGCGAGGCGTACAGAGCCTGCAGGAATGTCAAAACTCCAACCTGCATTTTGATGTTTTTGCCTCAGGTTAGTCTTGACTGACATGCTTGGAGCACTCTTGTTTGTGCTCCGGCATCCATTAACTGTCCTTGACTCAATGTTACACGGGCCTTTACGGTCAGCTCGGTGCCTAATGGTTACGGCAGATTAGATGCCACGAGGTGTAAGAAAAGCATACGCCTCACTTTAAGGGATCACATTGGTCGGTCCCTGCTTCATTAGGGGGTATTGTTTGATCCTAAATTAATGAGAGCCTGTTAATTATTATTCTGATAACTCTGCTTCACATGGGAGCATGTCAGGCAAGTGGTGCTGTAAAGAAACAGACTTTTGCAAAAGAAAACAAAATGTCAAGGTTGAGGTGTCTTTGAGTGGGCTTGGTTTGCACGTAAGGCATTTCACTCAAGTGTGGATGTGGCTAGATGT
Organism: Gymnorhina tibicen; assembly: GCA_013399875.1. Taxonomy (NCBI): domain Eukaryota; kingdom Metazoa; phylum Chordata; class Aves; order Passeriformes; family Artamidae; genus Gymnorhina; species Gymnorhina tibicen. The sequence goes on from VXAZ01003030.1 coordinate 374,723, forward strand.
GGGCAAAAGAAAGTCTCAGCCGTACTTTTGTTCGGCATTAAACGACTGCCCAGCAAAAACAGCTCAGAGAAGGCTTATCAGTCCAGCATATAGATAGATGTATACATCCATAATCCCCTGCGACATGCATTGCTGACTTTCCTTCTCTTTGACTTTGTCCTTCCCTGGTTTCCACAAAGTTTTTGAAAAATGATCCAATACCCACTTGCATTTGGGTTCATGGAAAGTCTCCCTTTCAAAATAGGGTAAAATGGGTGCTAAAGCAGTGTTAACATTAACAATAATTTTAATTATTCTGATGTCACTCACGTTAATATATATAGAGAGAGATCTCTACAGTAAGTGCTGACAGGTACAAATGTGCCCATAGAAATGTTTTTCTTTAACATCAAGCTTAGATAAGCTTCTGAGGTGCCTATATTCATTTACTGGGAAGTACTGAGATTAGACAGATGTCTCAATTTAAAAAGGGAGAAAAAAATCTCATGTAGATGTGACACTCGTTCACCTGTGTTTTTCTGCCAGTCTATATAATGCTATCAGAACATAACCAGAGTTTTGATTTATACACCTCATTTGACGTTGACTGGCAGCTCTACAGAGAACACATGCAAAGAGATGGTAATTTAAAAATATGGAGATCTTATTAGGCCAAATGGAAAGAAAAAAAGATCATTTCATTTTACTTCCTTTGAAATTAAATGGGGGGACAAGCCACCAAAACTGAACATCTCCACACTGAGGCGCTGGGAGTGCGAACCTGGATGGGGCCCAGGATGTGCAGATGGCCCCGTCTTTGAAAAAGGGCAGGCGAGGAATACCAAGTGCCCTAAATTCTAGCATTGGAGGGGCTTGACATTTTAATCTGACTTAATAGTTAAGGGCAATCTAGGTTATTAAATTGACCTCTTCCACTTATCTGAGATATTTTACTGGAGAGAGAGAGAGAGGTACTCCTCACTGCTCCGTGGCTTCGTGCTACTCAGCTGTTGTTCACAGGAGGAAATGCAGAAAGTGCCTCTTCAGCTCTCCAGGTCACCCGTGACTATCAAGTCGTGCCTAAACTTAGCATCTTTCAGTTTGGAAACCTTTTCCCATGCTCAGCAAATTCCTCAAATTTGAAAAGCTCTAGGCAAAAAGGGTTCTACATAGGAGCATCTTTTTTTCTGGTAGTGTCCAAGTTGAGTCCAGCCAGATAGTGTTACTGGCAAAAGCTTGGGGCTTTTGATATGGTGAAATGCTTGGAATTAGAATATGGCACGATCACAAAAAAACTTGAATTAATTAAGAAAAGGAAAGAAGCATATGTCCCCATATAACTTGCAAGGATTTTGGTTAGGAAATGTCAGGTCACATGGCTGGCTCCTTTTTCTTCACCAGACCATAAATTTCATTATCTTGAAACAATGTTTTTCTTTCAACAAATAAAAAGTTAAGAAGGAATTGGAATGCTTTAAGACCAAGGGCGGTGAGAATGTCTGTAGATTTGTCTCACTTTTTTTATGTCATGCATTGCTGAAGCCACTTGAAATGTCTTCTGTTTATTTTCCTTTGGAGGAAATTCTACTGTTAGTGAATAATTTTCAGCTGACAGCTCTTGAAGACCAGAAGCCTTCTTCCCAGCTGCAGAATGAAGCCACAAGAAAAAGCAGCTTCTTTCAGCTTTCCCACAATGTCAAGCCTCTCTGCCTGAGCCCTGATCTAGTGGGTGGTCAGCTTAGTCTGTATGGAGTTTCCAGGTTTTGGAAGCACTCCTGTCAGTAGCTAAGGTAGGCTCTCAGTTGGTGTTAATTTTCCTTGAAATTTCCAAAAGTAAAAGTTTAAAATAATAATAAAACCAGTTGAAATAGACAAAGCAGTCACTCCTTAGCTTGACAGGGAACTCAGCGTGTTTGGGGCACTGCTGAAAAAAATCCTTCAGTAGAGCCAGTGTCAGGCAGCTCCCTGGTCACACCATCTCACAAGGGAGTACAGAGCATGCTTTACTCCTTCTGCCAGGTACAGAAACTGGAGTGGGAGCTGCAGGAGGAGAAGCAAGTTCTGCTTTGGCCACTTCCCTGCAAACTTCTTGCTTCTGCTTTCAGGTGCCACAAAAAGCACACGGTACATCAAGAACGTCTGCATCAGGGTACATCGGGTCTGCTGGGCCAGACCTGGAGCTTCCTTTTCCAAGTTTTGGAAGTGTGGGCAGGTGAGTATGACTGTAAGCCATCACCATCTGCCAGTGCTTCTCGGTGCTGTAGGTGTACTGGTGCTAATATGTGTGATCACAATCCCATGTAAATATGGGGAAAAAGGTATATTCCTGATCCACCCTGAAGTCAAATCACAAGGTGCTTAACAAGCTGTGCTCCTACTTGAAAAAAGGTCTCGGTATCTTCAGGAGAAGCTCCATTTCCTGGTGCCTACCATCTTCTTGAGGCTACAATGGAAGGCAAAACTTGATGTTTCTGGGAACTTCCTTTGGATGAAGGTTTTTCTAAATGCATAGAAGTATTTCTATGGACAAGAACAAGAGGTGTGTCGTGAGGTTTGTCATAGTCTTGCTTCATATGCCTTGCCACGTATACTTGCTTCTTTTCGCCCTCAATCATTGCACTGAAGAACTTGTTGAAATTTCAAGGTGACTTTGAGCCTTCCGTCTCCTCTAGAGGGTGACACAAGAAGTGAACTCAGAACTGGGAAACACTGATGTGTATATGTACAAATGTCTGAATTGCAATGTGCTTCACCTTTTTGCAGCAGACAAAGACAAACCCTGCATGCACTCTGTCGCTTCACGGCACTCTCTGCGAAAATCACGTGCTTGCTGGAAGCATCCATGTGGAGGGGGTTACCTCCACAGAATATACATGATGTAAATGAAATTTTCAGTCCTGTCTGAGGGCAGCTTTCATTGCTGTGATGGAGACAAGACCAGGGCAACGTGTGTGGGTCCCACCTGGCTGAGGGAAGGCGTGCAGGCTGGGCACCACCATGTAGCTGCTGGTCCTTGACGTTTGATGTGCTGTGGTCAAGTGACAGGAATTGGGATCTCCAGAGCTTTGCAGGCATTTGTCACAGTCCTGTTTGTTTTGCTATGAAGTTTCCTGCAGTTTTCGGCTCTGTTGGAGCTGCTGTGACTGCCAGATAAGTGTGTTTGGCTGTGGGTGAGGCTGAGCCAGAGGAGGGTGCCATTTCGGAGGTTTTGCTTTGGGATATTTATAGCTGGAGGAATAAGCACGTGCATTAGAGAGTTTTCCAGATGAAACACATGATTTCAGCACACCATGGAGTTCACCTCGGTGTGAGATTAGCTGCTCATAGCGGATATGAATAAAAACAAAAGATAACTTAAGCTGGCCAGCACTAATGCTGACCAGGAGTGCAGAGCACTCCCAGTAACAAACCACCCACCCATCAGTCTCCAGTGTCACTACTCATGTGCAGTGCCCAGAAACGAGAAAGCGATGTGTGGTTTTGATGGTGCTATTTGACTCTGTCCCTTAATGTGCAAACCTTGCTTTCCCCTCTTCACAGTGGCACACTTTCCACCGGGGGCATGCTGGTGCACTGACATTCACTTACAAAGTGGTGCCCCTGACCCTTCCCAGAACAAGGAGGAGAACTGACTTTGGCAAAGTTGGAAAGGCACTGCACAGAAATTTTACATTTCTTGGCCAGATGTCTGTCATAAAACTGTGAAGGTGCCTACTTCTAGGAGGGGACTGAGGGGCTGAGTCTTGAAGTAAGGAAAGATACTAAACTGCAGAGGTGGCACTAGAGTTCAGACAAACACAAGCTTCATACTTTTATTAACAGTGAGCAGGAGTTTCAGAGCATTTTCCTGGAGCAGTGACCTCTCAGTGCACTGCCATGAGCAGCTTTTAAAGCTCCTGCCTTGCTGGTATCTAAACCCTTCATTTGATCTGGCCCAGCCATGTCTGCAGCCGCCTGGAAACTTAGTGAAGGAGCAGTGTTTGTCTGGGCTTCATTAAGGTGTTAATGTAGGCAGAAGGAAAAGTGTCCACCACATAACTGTCCGTGAGCTGTTGAAAAAGTAAACACATCAGCATTTTTATTGCTGTCGTCCTACGCAGATGCTTCTAACTTAACCCTGCAAACACTTAACTGGCGTCAGAAGAACTTGAAAACGTGCTACTTACGTCCTCCATCTACTGAAAACTGGACAGTCTAAAATCACCCACGCTGCCCAATTAAAGCTAGATACAAGTCCATTTTTCAAAGGATGGCTTAAGTTAATCCTCATACATACAGATGAAAGCTAAACTTCTGTAAGAAAATTTTGACAAAGGGTAAGGGCAATTGCTGCATGAAATATAGACACAGGAGAGATCACAGATGATAAAAGTAGTGCAGTTTAGCGTATTAACACTCATAAATTTTAAAGGTATATTTATATAAGGGAAATTAATTGTCCAAAGATAACTGTTTAGGAAAAAAAGCCTTCACTTTAGGGATCTTCCTGTGTAGTCTCTTTTTGAAGCCATTTGTACTCTGGGCTTCTACAACATCACTTGGGAATAAGTTGTAAAATTTAATAGAGCAGCACATGTAAAAGTAATTTCTTTTGATTCTGCTGCCTCCTCGTTTCATCAGGTTGTCTTAGTTCTTGTGTTCTGGGAAATAACAAATAATCATAATTATCCTCTAGTCACCTTCTCTGCATTTTTTAGGATTTTCTAAACCTACTTATTTTCCAAGACATAGAGTTTGCATTATTTTCTCTCTTCTCTGGTTGTATTTTCTCATGCTTTTCTGTTCCTAGACTTGTGCAATTGGATATATTTTATTTTTTTATTTTGGAGGAAGAGAAGGAGTGAGCAAAGCTGCTCTCAGCTCAGGATGTTGCTGGTATTTGTCTCACTTCTGTTTTTCAATGATTTTTTACATTCATATTTTCTGTCTGACTGTCACTGAGGTTTTTCAAAGAAACTCTGACAGGCTTGTGTCCATGACTTCCCTCTAAGAAATTTATAAATCTGGATATATATTTAAACTCAGTTATTTATCTCATTCCTTATTACATTTGCCACAAATCCAATCAGTATCACAGGATACTCATTCTAGTTATTTGCTTCTAAAATACCTTATATCGTGCCATCAGTTTGAAACAGATCTACAGCCTCTTTCAGAAGAAATAATCTCCATTCACAGTTTTTCCTAAAAACAAGTATGGATCAGACTATGTAGAAGGCTGATTCATAAAGACATGTGTTTATTACTTTTTTCTTATTCAATTTCCCTGGGAGTGGCTGCATGTTGATTAAGCTCCTTGCAAAATTGCATCAGAGTTGCTGGATCTGTCTAAATCCTTGCAGTGCTTCTGTTTGTTGTTTTTGGGGGTTTGTTTTTAATTTAGAAATAAATGTAGGCTACAGGAACATTTCCATTCCCTTTCCCTTTGGCATCTCTTTCCGCACAGAGAGATGCTTCTTTTGAAGGTATTCCTCCAACACCAGCAGTTTTTATCTTGAATCACAGACACCATGTAATTCTCCAGTTCCCCTTTTTCGCTTGTTCTGCCAGCACTGGAGACCTCCTGACAGAGACTGTGAAACTATTTTAGTGTTGTATAGCTTTCTCTTTCTGGGAATTTATACTAGGCAGTTTGTAGAGACTATAAAGGTACGCATCAGATGTGGGGATCGCGTCTTCAACTTCGTCAGACGCTTCAGAGTTTTCTTAACCTGTCAGATATTTATCTTGGATTATGGGGTCAGTGACTTTTTAAGAAAAGTCTGATCTCAGCTTTCTCTTTTCCAAAATCTGTCAAAGTGATAATGCCAAAATTCAGTTCCTGTATGTTTAAAATGTATATATGTTGCTATAAATATAAATACATTGAACATACATATTGTTGAATACACTGACTATATAGTGGCTGAATTACAGAAAAAAATTATACATATATTCATATATGTATGTACATGTATAACATGTCCATCAGCTCTTCTCCTGCATTCATCCTAATTCTTTCAGAGACATCCATCCAATTACACAAATCTTTTCCCATGCGTTTCCTATTCTTTATCTCAGAATTTCTTCTTTTTTTTTTTTGTGGGTAAAATAAAAAGCCACCTCTCCATTATTCTTCTGCCCCACAGAGGCACTTTTCTTCTGTTCCTGTGTGTCAGAGGCACTTTTAAAAGGCTGAAGAGCAGATTTCCACTGGACCCAATATGGTAAATATATTCTGGGTTTCCTCATCAAAAAAACATACTGGGAAAAGATCCTTACTTAATTTTCTTGTGATATCTTTCATTCGTGATTGGGTAACACATTCATTCACAGGACAGTAAACTGGAATAAAGCCTACATTATAATATGTTCCAAGTCTGGAACAAATAAATATACAACATCTCCCCCCCACACACTTCTGCTAGTTACCATGTGGTAATTAACAGTTGTTAAAATGACTAAAATTTCAAATGTGGACATGCTCTGTGAGAAAACCTCAGTGTGATTACACAGTGAGCCTTCTGTCAGAAGATAATAGGTATTTTTAGCAACCCCCATCTCACTTTTGTATGAGTTTTGTCATATCCCAATCCAAAAAAACCCATAATCAACCTTGGATTCTGGCAATCCTGGTTTTCAATCAGTCAGAACATCAGCATTTTCACATTCCAGAGGATTTTCACTTTGTTGTTTTCATCTCCATTTTACCAAGAGACGCTGAAATTCAACCATTCCAGATCTCAGTGATAAAAAGGGTCTGGAAAGGGGTTGATGGGCAGCAGAGGGAGACCAGCTGCTGAGATGCTGGGGGAAGATGTTTTGGAGCAGCCGTTTCCCTGTTGCCTTGTGTTGCCTGTGTAGGTTGTGGGAGGGAGAACACTTCACTGGGGACAGGAGAGAGGATCCTTTGGTGATTTTACTTTTTTTGCATAGGTGGAATAACTACCAAAATGCACAGGAGCAGAAGTTCTCGTTCAGATCTATGTGAGATAAAAGTCACTGCTGGTCTGAGGCATGTGCATCAAATAATTCAGGCGTTTAGAAGACACCAAGAGAAATTTCTCCTTCCAAGTAGGTTCATTTTGGATAGCATTATACAACAACCAGCAAAAGGGATTTTTGTTTGAAACGTCCCCAAGGACATTTTCTGTAGAGGACAGTGGAGTGACAAGTAAGAAAGTGCAGCAGGTTTGTGATCAGAAACCTGTTTGCTTTGGTTTGATTGACTTTAACTGAACCCGGAAAGCTTTGATGGGCAAACTGGCCCGAGGAGGCACAGAGGCATTACAGGTTCTGCCCTGGCAGCCAAAGGACAGCACAGCACTGTTGGGAAAGATGGCAGGGAAGCGTGGAAAGGTGCTGTAAAAGTGAGAGTGAAATAGATTTTTGAGCAGTGAGCCTGCCCTAGCGAGGCAGCTTTTGAGGCTCCATCCCAGCCTGATGAGAGCTGCTGCACCAGGACGGCAGTGGAACGAGACTGGCAATTATCACTGGCACTTTTACAAGTGAGGAGCTTACGGGGCTCATGTGATACCAAGTGCTCGTTGTGCACTGAGCAGTTGTTCTGGAAGCCTTGGCTTTGTTTTTGTTTAGTCCTGAGAACAAAAAAGAAATGTTGCAAGGAAAATGCAGAATGAATCCAAAAAGAACAATGGAATTGCGCTTGATTTGTTTAATTCTGAAATCAAGGTCACTTAGAAGTACTACAGCTTTTATTTGTTTTATTGGGTTTTTTTCTTAAGGATTTTTTTTTTTTTGGCAACATCTTTCTTTTCATTTGACGGTTCTGTCATCCCAGAACTGTATAGGTTACTGATCCTGCCTGTATTCAAAGCTGTTATTAAGTGGAGTCTTTTAGATTTTAGAGAAATGATAATGGTTCCAAAGATGACAGAAAGTGGCAGCTGGTGACAAAAAACCCCCTTGATAAGACGACAACAGTAAATCAAACTACTGCCACTTTTTCGTTTCATGTTTGTTAATACCACCTCGCCTTTTGAAGTTTAAAGCAAGGTTCAAAAGAGCCAGGTGCTGAATCATAATATTAAAGCAAGTAAGGAGCTCCATGAAAGAGAGGAGATCTGAGAGGGGAAAGCAACAAACACGGCTTTCAACTGCCTTTTGTCGGCCTTTCTGCAGATGTCACCAGTTGTTATCCCCAGCAGAGGCTTCAAGCTTGTAGCAGTGCCTCTGGCTGATTCCAACTCAACGTTTCAAGTGTCAATCAAAAAGGAAGGACGCAGCTTAGGTCCTGGTCATTGTCCTGTGAAAAGAGCCAAGCATTTAACATTGATTTAGCTCCCTCAATATACAAAGATAGAGCCAGCTTTGTGCAGCAAAAGGGCCTTTGGCAAGGTTGCTTGTAGAGCAATTCCATCGCATCCGATGCTCCTTGGTTTAGCTGTCACACTGCAGTGTCTGGAGTCCTATGAAAAGTTATTCAGGAATGAGTGAGCAAATTAAAAAGAAATAACATGCTCTCCTAAATAGCAATGCGAGCTATAGAAAGTGCTTTTAGCATCATATAGCCCTGAAAAGCATTTTTAATAAAAGTATTTTGTGCTTTTAAATGCCTTTTAACAAGGAGAATAAGATGTTTTCGGACAACAGGAGGCCCTTGTGAGACCCATCTCCACTGGATTGGATAAGCAATTGTACCCACAGTGTCTTGGTCAAGTGCTTGCTTACTTTGTTTTCAAGCCACTTACATTCACTACCATCCATCCACATAATGCATTATCCTTCCATAAAGGGGTAAAAAACGCCCCCCAACCCAATGATGACAAAAAGGCCCTGCCTGAAGGCCACAGATGCCCCCTATTCTGACCTTCCCATCCTTTCTCATGTCAAGTCCTGCCTGCCCCTCATATTTTTCTTGAAAACACCTTGACAATTATTTCTTTCTCAGCCATTGCTCTCCCCACCAGCTCTCACAGGCACCACTGATGAGCCCCACTGGTTGCACAGCAGAGCTGTGGAAATGACAAATCTGTTGGTGACCATTCTTGGACTATTCTGGCAGAGCTCTGGTGGGGACTAAGTTTTCAGAAATGTCGTAGAAATCCCATCTTTGTCCTTAAAAAACAAAGACTGGGTGAAACACGAAGTATTCCTGTTGTTTTAAACAAAGTGAACACAGAGAGATTTATCCTTTTTACCTGGAAGTAATGTTAAATTTGTGTGGAAAAAAATTACTGTCATTGTGCTTGTAAGTGTGGTTCTTCTTTATGGGGTTTCCAGCATCTTTTCACTCAAGTTTAGTGCACCAGTCTGAGCAACAGGCTGACCTGATATCACAGAGTCAAGAGTCTGGGTCCAATAAAATTCTTGTGCATGCAGCCAGCTTCAGTCAGGTGAGAAAAGAAGTGTAAAGATGGGGAAATGTTCCCCTTTTGCAAGGTCAGTATTACTACTAATTTCTGATTTGCACAGTTATTATTTTTCCTCAATATTCTCATCCTCTTCTGTGCAGAAATACAGATTTTAAAATTGTGAAAATTCTCCTGAGAGTTAGAACATTTCAGCAACATGATGGCAATAGTTTTTCAGTTTTTCTTTCCCCTCTTAAAGGCAGCTTTCTGGTAATACCTTCCCAAGTCAAAACCACACTGACCAGTGGTACTTAGCTCCAGGGAAACAGCACACCCCTGAAACCAGCCATGAATGGTGGTGGTTTTCTTGAATGTGGCACTGGGTTACTGCTGATGAAGGAGCCTCATTCCCGCAGATTGCTCGTGCAGCTTGTGTTATCTGCAGTTTAGAAATACTCAAGCAGAGGATCTCATAGGATTGGGTGTATTTTTAAATCCCTGTATCATTATGGATACGCTCATTTCTGCGTTCCTCTAAAGGTATTTCCAACAGTCTCCATAGCTGGCATTCCGGCAGGCACTTAAAGAAAATGTGACTCACTTAGTTCAGGGACACTTGCACTTCTCTAAACTTTCATTGGGATTTTTAAACACCTTCAATCTGATCTAGCTCACATACTTTTCTTTTGCACTCATTTTGTGTCCCTTGCTCACAGAAAAATGTGCTGGTGGAATTTCTGCCTGCCCTCGCTCCCAGTCTGCCCAGCAGCATGAGCTGTACCAGGTGTCCACCTGCCACAATTTGTCCTTCTCCCAAACATTAGGGAAAGCAGGAGACAGTGACTTCCTGCATTGCTATGCTGGTCATCCCAGAATATTCCACAGGCAGCCCAACACGCACTTTGGACTAGGGGTCAATGAGAAATCAGAGACTACAGATCACCAATGAAAAAGAAAGCTCAAATTTTGGTTGCGTTTCTCTAAAAGGCAACAACCTGTTGAATTTTTTTTGTGCTGCTAGCTAACAGGGACACAACAACAGTAATAATTTCAAAACAGCATTTTGTTGGGGCCTTCACAACTTGTTTGGAAAAAGGTTCCAGGAAAAAGGAATCACGTGAAAGCAAATATGGAAGCAGGTGCACATGGACATGTGTATGTGTTTGTGTGCGTGAGAGGGAGAGCAAAACAAAGGCAAAAACAAGCATTATAAAGCAAAGCTTCCTAGCTTTGCTAGGGCTTCAGGGACCCTAATAAAACCCTCTAAAGGTCAAATTTGTTTACCAGCTTGCCAATATAAGAAATGCACATTTAAGGTGTAGAGGCAGTTTTACCATTTCATCACAGTAAGAAAATGAGGAGAAAAACAACAGTTAAAAAATGAAGCAAGTGTCAGCTTGATCTAAGTTTTGGTCATGATCACCAAAATGTATCACTCACACCATGGGGCAGTGCAGTGAAGGAAACAGGGCACAGTTATCATTTATGGTCTTGGTGGGCTAATCCACCCAGGATACTTTTTAATCCTTGCAGTCCTTGGCTTCTGGTGTGTGCTTCTCATTGTGCTTTTCCAGTAGCACATCTCTCTTCCTTGTAGGGCCAAATTCAGGCTTAGTTTAAGCAAATGCACCTTCCCTGAAGGTGCCAGATAGCCCTGGCCTGCACAAGGACAAGATTTGATGGACCACAGCTGGTGAATGGCTAATGAAGGCCTGGTGATACACTTCCAAAAACACCTTTGTTTAACCATTCTTGACCCTCTGGGAACCAAAAAATCTCTCCAACAGCTTTGCTGCCTTGTTTGCTATTCCCCATGTGACCATGCTTTTATTTCACTCCCCACCCACAATAGCTCGTTTCTCTTATGCCTCCTCAGCCTGTTCACTCCCAGCTCTCCTGCTCTTGATGTGGACATGTTTTTAAAGATCACATATGTGAGTCATTCATTCTCCTCAGAGGTCAAAAGAAAACAAGTGACAGGAGTCCTTTTCTATGAGCAAGAAGACATAAGTACCTTGCAAACCAGTTTTAAAACTTTTGGAACAGCAGTGCCACATACCATTTCCTGGGAGGTCATGAGCTAATGCATTTGCATTCTTCAGTATTGCGAGTGTAATGTTTCTGGTTGCCATTGTATCCCTTGGAAATAATGGCTTCTGGTCAGCACCAGTTAGTAGATGCAAACAGACTATATTCCCAGCAACTTCGCTAATGCAGGAACTATTGTGCATCCAGATGCTCCTGCCTTTTTCATAAAGAGTATTTGCCTAAGTGTTTCATTGAAAAAAAATGCCACAGTCCTGGGAGTGTCAGGGATATAGTCTATACAAATCAATTAATAATTTTATTTACATAAGGATGCTTTTTTATTATTATTACAAGCACACAATATCACCTTGTTTAAGTGCCTTTTATTACAGGCTAAGGGCTATGGCACAAGGAAATTTAGTTTGGTTTTATTTTAGACAGTGGAACTCTGTATTTGCACTGTTTCTTCATTAGCAAAACCTCAGTGGAACACAGACCCTATGTTGTCTATGGGGAGCACTTTCATTTATCTTTCCGACTCAAAACCCCTTTTCCATCCAGTGATCTTCATTGATGGCAGATTGCAAAATATAAATTACAGGCACAGCCCTCTTCTTCATTTGTCAGGCAACAGGTTTGTGATCATGCCTTCAGCCAATGTTTTCCAGAGTTGGTGGGACTACAGAAAATACTGGTGCCTCTAATAACAATTATTTTCAGTGCCTCTAACAACAATTATGTCTCAGATTTGAATGTTGTTTTCAGGGCTACCAGGAGTCCTCAATACCAGATTGAACCATTTTCGTAATTGAAAATATAAGTGTTCCAAAATTATCCAAACCTGGAGGGTCCCTGCCGTGATGGACTCTTCTGATTTCTATGCCCACTTACTAAATATGTCTCAGGGGCAGGGCTATTTCTAAAAGCAAGGAGCCTCCAGCTTCAGGCACCTGCTCTAATCCAGTGCTAGAACCAAAAAATAAAAAAAACCCAGACAATTTTTTCCAGGACCACCTCTGTTTATCTGTTACAACATAAAAGCAAAGGAAACACCAAAGAAGAAGTCTATGCTCATTAGGATAACCCAGGATGGTCTTAGGTTATGTGTTCCATGGCTTCACTAACGCAAATAGGTTTTGCACTTTTGCTACAATCCTGATGCTCCCCTGATATGTATGAGGTATGTTTTTGCAGGGAGGGAAGTAACATATTGAGCCAACAGATCTACCCACAAGTTATCAGGCTCACAAACCGGTGCTCAGATTCAGTATCAGTGTGTTTTCTTTTTCCAACTGAAACTATTCTGTGAATGAGACTGCATTTGCAGATAGTTTTGGCTGCTCTGGAACAGCATTTTCATCCGATTCTTTATTTTGATCATCCCTGTCAGATGTATCTCCTTATGGCCATTAACAAGCCACTGCTTCCATGGTAAGCATCAGACATTTAAGTTTCTCATATGTTTGTCCCACAGTCTCGCTAGCTTTTACAGTCTTTGAAATCATATCTATTTTCATCATCCTTCTGCCTGCCAGTGTGCTGCCACCTGTACATTACCCCTCCATTCCTCCCTGACTCCTTCTGTCACTGCTCATGCAAGTAGCCATGACTAAATAACAAGCTCACAGCTCATGTGCGTACGTGTAAGTGCAAGAAATTTGTGCAGGCAAACTCCTCAGAGAGCTAATATGGTTCTGCTCAACCTTTCTATGAGACAGCATTAAACCTCAGCCAGCCTTCTCCCTGTGAATTTGCTGGATTTGTGATGTGCTGTATGATATTCCCCCTGCCCAGGACCACCAACACTGGACTGGGGCTTTCCTGCTGCTAGTCATCTGCTTACAGTTTCAGTATTTTTGGGATTCATCTGTCTTCTGGACTCCGTACCTTTAAAGTTCAGGGCTGGTTAGGTTTTTGCTATATTTTTAAATTTCTATAGAATCACAGGTATAAAAAACTTTTCTAAATATGCAAGTGAATAAAAGTTGCACTTTCAGGGTGTTCATAGATATGCAGAGGGAAAGCTTTAGGAAAAGCACTAAATGCCCACTAATATTTGAAGTGCAATTAAGGCTGTAACTGAGACAACATAACTCTGTAATGGAAAAGTGCATGCATATATAATCTTAGTATTACATACATGAAGAAAGCCATGCACACATGTGACTGCAGATCAGACGTTAACACTGCTTTTTAAAAATAACGATCAAGAAAAACAAAGTTTGTAATTAGCACGTGTCATTAATGTATCAAAGTATTTTCTATTTAAAGTAACACTAAGCATTAAATGTACCATAATATAAATATTGTATGCTTTAATCAGCTTGATTTTAACCCTTCCCCCATTTTTTATTTTTATTCAGGTTTGTGATAGTCAAAGTTTTTCTGCATGTGAAGCTGCTGCAAGGTGGCACAGGCTAGAGTGTGCTGGGATATGTGTGACGGTGTGACAGTCACATCTGCAGGAACAGCAAACTAGCTCAATCACTGGCATCAACAGTTCAGTTCAGCTGAGGATCTAATCCCTACTGTGTTTATTATTAGATGGAATGGACGAGAATATATTCATTTTCTGCTGAACTTTTTCATGGCCTTGCTCTTTCTTCCTTTCTTTCCATTTCTCATACCCCATCCAAAATTTGTGCTGCAGAAATTCAATGTCCCTGTTGCTTTCTTTCACTTGAATCTCAATTGCACAGCCAACCAGATTTCATCATGGCTTATATGCTCTTCCACTTGCTATCTGTAATCACTGTCATTGTGAAACTCAAAGCTAAGTCAAGAATTGTTGCCTTTTTATGGCTTCCTCTTTTATATATGTTGTGTTGGAGAGCGGTCGTTACCGCTTTTTTGTCATTATTTCTGGGCTTCACTCCATTAGCTACTGAACAGGCCTTCCCTCATTGCTTTCCTTCAGTAAATACTGTAACATTCAGCTTCCTTTCAGCCTTGTGCTTTTAAAGAAAATCTTTGTACAATTAAAGATATGAAATTGCTAAATACAAGGCTGCATTCATTGTTCTCCCTTTTTAAAGGTTTAATCACACTTAATGGCTCTCTTGAAAACTTGAATTTTCCATGTTGATGGTTTTACCCCACTGAAAGAGTTTGCTAATACACTTTTCAAGTGTTTTCTCCTTAAATGAGCTATTCAAGAAGTTTTGTGCAGAATAAGATTGAGGAAGGATTTATCCAGAAACAATTATGAAAAGTGCCTAGGACTATCTGTTTATCATTGGTGGAGATTCATGAGCTCAAGCAGCAGCCCAGAAATAGAAAAGAGAAAATAAAGTCCTGGAGGAAACATCTTGAATTATCTCATGTTCCTCCTTCTGGATCACTCTCAGAGCAACTGCTGCTCCATATTGAACCCTCCCAAGATGCATCCCCTTATTGCCACATGATGAGAATTTAACATGGTGAGAACTGGGCTAAGTACATATCCCAGAGATGTGGCAGCTTTGGTCCTGCATGTGTCATTCCAACCCCAAGCACCAGCACATTCTCTGAGAGCACCTCTCTGAAGAGCTGGGAGCTGCAGTGCTTCCTGCTGCAGGCTGGAGAGTTGTTGATACAAAGGGGGTAAGTGCACATCTTTACTCAGTCCTTGGCAATCGATTTTATGACGGTGACTGACCAGCCAAAAGCACGCAGCCACCCCTACGAGACACAGGTTGGACATCAGGGCGCTGTTTGACTTTGAAGTCTTGCCATGGCTGTTTATCACATCTAGGAATGAAGCCATCGGCTCTGGAAACTTCTAAACATATCAATCCATTTACTCAGAGGCACAAATTCCTTTGGTTTGCCCAGTGCTTCTGGTCTTGATAGCCAAAGCCATTCAGGGTATTGGACTTTGCTTCCTGAGATATCACATCTCCTTCCACCGACATGACCTCCCATGACATTTGACGGGAACAATCTGGACTGTGAACCAACAGGGAAAGTTTGTGAGGTTGTGCAACGAAATTCTCACAGCTCCTGGAGCTAAACTTCATTATTTGCTTTTATGCTTTTTGTTAGCCATTGATCTCAATATATTCAGAAATAAATGTTAATTTCTTTTTGGCAGACCTGTTCTTCTCAAAAGGTTTAAACAAACCTGGAGATTCCCAGTGCCATTCACTTATGCACAAGACCTTAAACAAAACAAGGGCAAAGCTTACGGGAAATCTTACAAACTACAGGAGAAGTAGGGAGGCAGAGAACAAAATAATCTCTGCTATTTTATTTATATTTCTAAATAATTGGCAGCCACTCAGCTACTTTGGTAATGGGGTCCTTATAAGTAGGTAGGTAGAGTCTAGTCAGATGAAGATTATAAATTATATGTAGTAGGAGTAATATTTCATCTGTCTGTCTCAGGGCTGATACCATAACATAAATCCTGAGATACTTTAGATTATATATATGTGATATGCCAATCTCCACTTAAATATTTTGGGGCTGCTCCCAATAAACTTAATGGAAGTAGGATCAGCACTTTATTGCTCCTATGCTATCAGTGAGTCTTCACTTCAGGAATCAAGCAATTCCTGTATTACATTGATACAAAAGCCTCATTCTGCTCATCTCAAAGTGAGCGGGCTTTGTTTGATCAGTGGGAGCCCTGTTAGGGTATTAGTGCTTTAAACTGAAGCTCCCAGACTGGATTCCCATGGCTCAGAGCCACTCAACCTCATTGTGAGCGCTCTGTCCTTACTGCAGTGTGTGTAAGAGCACTCAGCTCTCGAGAGCTTTTTGCCTGGGGAGACCAAGGGACACACACAATTTTACATCATCTTTCTGCTCCCCTTGCTGCAGTTCCACTCTGGAGCCCTTTCAGGCCCTGCTTGATCAAGGGTTATCAACATCTTTGGGGCAGCCCTGCATTGGGCTGGGTTGAAAGCAGCAGGGCATGCAGCATGGAGCAGCTGCACTCACTGGGCAGCAGCAGAGGCATCAAGGACACCCCGCCACCATCAGTGGTTACAGCCATTGTACACAGTCATTTTAAACGAAGCTGTTTCACTTCTCTCTTAGGATTTGCTTAGGTTAGGAATGGGATTGTCTAGCAGTGGGGATGCAGGAAGAGTACCCAAAGAGCTTCCCAGACAGGACAGAGACTTAAGGCAGGAGTCAGCTGTATGATCACCGACTGCTAATGGCTCACTTTATCTAATAGCCCTCTTGCTGTTGATGAAGTTGAGTTTTCAGTCCAGGTATTTGAATTATCACCGACCATGAATTCCGAAACCTGCCAGTCATATGAACCTGAATAGCAAATGCTACACACCCCTCTATCCCTTCTGGATTTGTTACACACAAACAAATAGCTCAGGAGCAGAGACAGGATCATGTGATGTATGTAACCATATATTACAGAGCACGAGTTCTGCATTTATGAAGAACTGTTCATGGAAGATTCTTATTCAACATTATGGCAAACAGCAAATACAAACCAGCATTGTTTATTGTGAACTGTGTGAGTGGGAAAAAGAGAAACCCAGGCTTTAGAGGCTTCATTAAGAGCCACATTCTGTTACATTTGCACATCACCTGGTACCTGAAGTGGTCCTATCTGGTCACTGGTGCAGCCCACAGAAGTGCCAGCAAACCCTGAAGCATGTGCCCCACTCAAGCCAAACATGTGCTTTGGGGGGACCATCATGTTAAGCACTATGCTGAAGCCAGCTGCCAGATTTGCAATGGAGGGGTAAATCAGCACTCAAGGTGAGAGGCAAAACCCAGGTCTGTGACTTTTCCCTCAGAGACAGTTAATCAGCACAATACATTATCAGGCTTCTTACGAACATGCTAACACTCACTTCCCAGTTCATCCTGGAGTGGGCATCATCAAACGGTGCTTTGCCTCATATTGTGGTTCTGGTTTTCTTGTAAGCACTGCACTGGAAAATACTCAGTCCTTTAGCACCTCAAACCCACTGGGAATGTCACATGAGGCTGTCTTTAAAAGCCATGTGATGTTCTTTCAGTTTGTTTTCTTAAACACAGAGTGTCTCCAAAGTTACTGATTAATTTCACGCGGCACAAGGAGAACTATTGATTTCCCATGTCTGCTTCTGACCCTTTAAGATATAAAAATGCAAATACATTGCTTGAAGAGAATATTTATTTATTCCTTGTGCCTGCTACACAAAAAGCAGATTTTGCTGGATTTGTTTTGATAAATGCAGCGTGTTTGGTATTTCACTGAAACAATATGCTAATATACCCATTTCTGAGCTATTCCTCGTATCAAACTCCCCCTTTTCTGCTCTACACTCCATGGCTCTCCCACACTGCCACAGCACACACAGAGTGGTGGACCTGCAACTTTGCTGGCAATGTTTATTTTCAAAAGACAAATATTGTGCCAGTGTTAACTTCAATTAGGAGACTTATTTGACAATCTGACTACTCCATCTGATGCCTCAAGGGCAAATTTCAGCACTTTATGAAAGATGTTGGCCAAAGACTGATCTATATGAATAAAATATAGGGGAGAGAAGTTTTAATGAACACTCGAAAACAAAACTATCAAGAATTAATTGCAAATATTTACATGCAAATAAAGGGGTTGGTTTGTATCTGTGAAGGCTGGCGCATTCAGAAAGAAAGCTGCCACTCCATCCCTTAACTCACCCCGCTGTGCCTCTGTATTGCAGGCATCTCTGGTGGAGTATAATCGATACCATAGGAGGGGCAATGTGCAGCCCCCGCGGGGTGTGGGTCCTGCGGATCCCATGGCAAGGTACTCTGCCCACCAGGAACCACGCGGCGGGGCTTCACCTCACCACATCTCCATGGGTTTACTCTGCATTTGACCATTTCTATTCACATCTAAACAATCTGATAAAAGTTATTTTGTACTGCGTTTTGATTACTTAACTGTGCTTTACTTGCAGAATATTTCCAGAGCATGTAAAAGGCTCCTGTGCTGTTCTGTGAAAAGCTGTTCCCATTGGGCAGAAAGTCGCCTGCTGCAGAGAGCCTGCAGAAGGCCTCGCACAGCTCAGGAGCACAAAGGGAGCTACACCTGCCCCCCCTGCAGCTCCTGTTCAGCTGGAGCTCCAGGTGCCTTCAGCAGGAGGTTTGCCCGAGTGCAGACTGTGCTGTCTGCTCCTCGCTGCTGCTGCAAGGGCGCTGGGGGAAAAGGAGTGTCATATCACAAGGAAAGCTTTTCAAAAGTGCTTCTACAGCTCACTCAGGTGCTAACAGCATGGATTGTCCCCACTCCTCTGGAAATCGGGAGCTGGCATTTGGTGTCCTAGCTAGGGAGAGCCACTGAAGCGGAGGCATTTTCTAGTCCAATCTGCAGTCCTGCAGCTGGAGGGAAGGGTGATGTCTTCAGCACAGACTTGAAGACGGCACAGAGAGAAGCCTACACAGGACAATGGTCCTGACTGTCTGCAGCTGCTCATCTCACATGCCTGTGAAAGGTGTGCTCAGGTGTGCACTGAGGCTCCCCAACATCACTGGCACCGGGGCAACTCTGCCTTGAAATGGCCTGTTTACCACTGAGAGAGTTGCCCTCAACAGAAGGCAGATAAAACAGAGACAAAGGTGACATTGTGGCACAACTCTGAGTGAAAAATTCATTTTTTTCTGCCCTCTATTGCAGTGTCTGATGTGCTGCTGCTGAAAAGGTTTCTGTTCCAATGAGGCCACAAAAGCTTGAATACTTTTCTGAACCAGTTTGGTCGTAATTTCAAGCTGGGAATTATTCTCACAAGAGTTCGGGCCTGTGTAAACTATTTAAAGGAGACATAACCTTGCTATGTAAGTCTTAATTATCATCTCTAGTACTTTATAGGAAAGATACTATCCCTCATAGCTCCTTTAAGGTCAAGTAAATACCCTAGGCCTGATCCCTGGATGATGAGACCCCACACACTGGTTCCCAGGCAGTTTCTATTTGTATTTGACTGTTCACCCGCCCTTATTTCACAGCCAAGCACAAGAACAGTTTTTTTCTATAGACTTTAATTCAAAGGTCTCTCGAACTACGGCAGCTGGGAATGTTCTGTTGGAATGACTTTCTGGGGAAAAAATATGCCTTTTATAAAATCGGTATTTCTTTTATGGCAAAATTTCAATTTTGCCAGAAATTTCTGATTTGCTATTAGGAAAAATCAAACTGATGGCTCCATGGCTGCTTGGCTGGAAGGCTCCTGTCGATTTTGTTGTCGTCTGCAGGGAGAGAGCAAAATTGACAATAGTCTTCCAGGCAGGCAGCTGGGGAGATGCAGCAGGTCTGGAAGAGGGAGGAGGGGAGGTTGAGTGCCCTGGCGCTCTGCCGGCCCTGCAGCCCAGCTGCCTCCCCAGCAGCCAGGCTAGGGGGAAGGCGAGGAGAAGGAGGAGGAGGAGGAGAGGCAGGCATGGGGTGGCCAGCCTGCAGCAGCCTGCCGACGAGGCTCCTGCCACTCTCCCTTTTTGCCAGGCAGCTGGCAAGCCCCAAGAAATTCCAGTTTGCTTCCCCTAAAAGAGATTTTTCTTTTTTTTTCTGGAGAGAATTTACTATGGAAAAAAAAGTTTAAAAACAAAATTAAAAATCTCACAGTTTAAGCGGAGGGAGAAGGGAGAGGGATCATTTCAAAATGACTGTTTTCTCATGAGAAGGTATTTCTATGATTCACATGGCTTTACCTTTCATCTGCTATTATACTGGTAGGGAAAAAAGTCTATTCTCTTTTTTGGTAAGAAGTACAGTGCAGGAAATAAATGCACCTGCATGGCCAGCAAAAGAACACCACTATTCACACTTAAGATTGATTTGGATAAGTCACAGAACAAGGGTAAATGTCTCCTGTGCCTCAAAGTGTCTGGTGGGAGCAGTGATCCCAGGTCAAGCAGCATCACCGCCTTTACCAACAAAGTCAGACCCCAAAGTCCCCACCAGCCCTGTGCCTCTGCCCACAGTTAAGCAACAACCAGAGAAACAAATATTTTAAAACCAAAAAGAAAGCGGAAATACATTGACAAGTTCAGTCTGATGCAATTTGGAACGGCTGGCTAATAAATCCTAAAATTCAAGGATATTTATGGAATTGGTCATAGACCAATTGCAATTACATAGACCGAGTATAAGGCAGTGAGTGTGTCTTGCTATAACATAGACCATAAACTAGAAGCTGAGCCCACTGCAGGCTGTTTTGCGGGCAGTGAAGCCTCTTCCATTGTGTGTTTGTGTGCATTTCTCAGCCTTTCTGAACGCGTTCAAGTTAGCTCCTGTTTATTCCACACTGACAAACAGCACTAGAAGCTGTAACTATAATGACACAAGGAAAACATAGATTCACTTCCTGACTCTAAAAAGTATTTAGCCCCAGTAATGAGTTGGGGGCACGGGGGGGGCCACCCTTTGAGATTTCACACACAAACGCACACAAAAGCACTCTCGTTGTTGCAAGACTCATTATTCTTATGATCCTAAGCAGATTTTTGTGAAAGAGAAAGACCAAAAGTCAAGAAATCTTTGAATAATAACATTCAGTAAATCAGAGAAAGTATTTCTACAAGCATCTGGAAATTAAAAAAAAAAAAAGTTAAATAATATTTTTCTATCTTCCAATAATCCATGCCTGATTTCTATATTCCAGTGATCCATCCTATAGATACTGTGTGGTCCATGACATCAGTATTGATGAAACACCAAAAGGTAATTGTATCAGAGCAGAGCAACATCAGCAGAGCAGAAGAGCAAATATGAATCTAATTGTAGGCTCTCTATTATTATTTTATAGTGTAGGCTTTTTGGATAATTTATTAATACTAACAAAGATGAGTGATCTGGAGGTTGCATATTTTTTTATTTCTTAGGAGTTATTTTATTTGATAATGACATTAAATATTAGAAACTATAACAGCTGGTGTGTTTATCCTTACTTGAGTGTATTAACCTCTTTAGCCCTTTTTTCCAGAAGAAGGATTCAGCATTACAGATTTGACTGTCAGCTGCAGTGCCTGGCGGCCCGTTGGATTGGCACCCTGACAGAATCGAAAGTCCAGTGCTGCAAGTAAACATGGATGACATTGCAGATAGATAGAACTGGCTGACTTGAGGCACCTGCAGCTGTTTGCACCAGAATAAAAGCAAAGGTTGTGTTCACTGGAGTGGAAAAACACTGAATTTACCTCTAGTTATTTTGCCTGGGAAATCCCCCCCCCCCTTTTTTTTTTTTCCTGGTTGTACATTTTGGAACCTTTCCACTAAAAGCATATTAGGCTGAAATACCTAAGTGAAAAAATCCACCAGACACCAGCGGGTTTTATAACATATTTCTCCCAACTCCCTTTTTTTTTTTCTTAAAGTCATTGAACAGTTTCCCCACCAGCTTCTGCCCGGTAAAATTTGCTCTTCACTGGTGCGAATACTGGGTTGCAGGGAAGGATGCGAACACTGAATAGCCAGAAACAATTCTCAGCAGCTGATTTTTCAAATGTTGAATAGACAGAAACACTTATAAGCAGCTGAATTTTTTTTTTTAAACACAGAATACACAAGGACTGCCATAAGTGACAGAACAAGAGCATACCTAACTATTTCGTTCAGCAAAAAACTTTTGATCTCTTTAGCACTCCCACTTCCCAGGACAGGTCCTCAAAGACCTTGGAAACAGGGAAGACAGCACAGAAACTTAGAAGCAACTCTCAGTGGTATGCTGTGATCTATACAGCAGACTCATAGCCAGAATATTCATTTCTGGAGCATGGAGGATCTCGGCGTGCTTTACAAACAGCATTTAATTGCCATAATCCCCAGTAAAAGTATTATATCTAGTTCACCAGTAGATAAACTGACGCACAAAGAGCTTAGGGGACATGCCCAAGGTCACACTCTGAGTCAGTGGTGAGCCGGTGACAAAGACGTGACTCGGGGCAGACGGCACAACCGGGGGGTGATGCCGTGCATGCCTGGCCCAGCCCCGCCGGCAGAGCCTCTCTCTCCGGAGCGAAGATCAGCAGCTGGACTGACAAACGAGTGGGAGAGGGGAGGGTAGGTAGGTATGACAGAAATGAGGTGTTTGATGGCTGGGCTTTTCCCCTATGCCACCTGCATCCCTTTATAATATCAGATCATTTACATTTTTAAAGAAAGTGTATTCTTTTTCATCATGGGCCACTGGTGAGCCTAACGCTATCTTTTGTGTGGCACCCCTGCTAACAGAGGTGGCGGAGTATCAATCACAGCTTTCCCTGGGGTCATACCTTACTATGCTGGCTCTTGATCAGAAAGAAGCAGATGGTTATTTACAAACAAAATAATCAAGACCTCAAGAAGGTTGGGGTTTTTTTCCCCAAACCCTCCTACAGATGAGGCCAAAATAAGGTAAAGTTGCTTGTGTCCCCTCCTGCCAGCTTTCAAGGACACTGCTTGTCCTACCAGCACCTTTAAATGCGTTATCGGTTAAATTTGCCAGAGAAATGCATGGCACCTGACAGAGTAGAGTTGCCTTAGATTATTCAGTGGCTTTCATGAGGATCTGGCACTTAAACCACAGTGTGAATTACTGCTAGATTATTGTGCAGGAATATTGTTATCTGCCATACACTACATGTTTGCAATCAGTTCTTTACAAGCAACGCACAGGCTGCCTTTGAATCTTTTTCAGTAGTCATGGTCACCCTCCTTCTTTATTTAGTGTTAAGTGTTATTCATTTAGCAGTAAAAAATGAACAAAAGGGAAGAAAGCAGGTGCTCTAAGTTTACTCTACAGCCAGCTGTCAGGAAGACACACTTTACTTATTTATTTATTTTTTTGTGGCACATAAAGGGGATTTATTGAAAGTGTTGGGGGAAAAAATATGAAGCATACATTCAATCAGTCTTTTCTGTAATCAATAAGGTTACTGAAGCAGAAAAAAACTATAATGAGTTGTCACAGAATTTGAATTCCCATTTACTTCCTTTTATATGTATTCAGGCAGAAAATCATCATGGAAAGAGAAAGTTGGGAAGCAAGGCCTGGCTATGACTCTTGGGTTGGGTTTGTTTTGAATTTTCCAGGTAGCATTTGACCAACTGCTTGCTGAGTGACAGGGGCAGGAGAAGTTATAGTCACCAAGGTGCAATTCCCTTGCATTTCAGGTGGAGAAACCCCCTGGTGAAGTACAGCTGATCTTCCTTTCAGAAGATGCTCAGCCACAATGATACATCCACCTGGGCTCACTGCAAATTCCTTACCCCTCTAAGTATTCAGCATTTCCATCCAAGGGTCAAAGTGTGCCCAGCTCGAATGTAAAGGAAAGAAAAGCCCAGCACATACACTAAAGATGTCATTCTAAAAGCATCTGGAGGAGATTTGACCATATAGCCCAAGAGTTTTCAGTATCTCCCTTCCTTCCAAACACATGTTTAGTGTTTCTTAAAAGCATTGCTGAAGCATATAAAAAAGAGAGGCAACAAAATCCTCACATCAAGGCATACCCCCGAGGATCTGAGGATCCGTGAATTTAAGGCACACACGAGCTAAAATTGGTTTGGTCTCAAATATTTTTCTTTAGGAATCACCCGACATGAACTGAGCACTTGCTCAGTTTGCTTTCAGTTTATCTTACTTATATATTTTTCATGTGCTCCTTCTTACTTATGTGCCTGAATAACCCTCCAAAAATACTTATTTTTCTTCAGTGTTCATCTTTCAAATTTTTTTCCCAAATGTTCATCCAAAGGCTATGACTTTTGATTTTAAAAATTCATGGTACTTCGTGGGCTTGTAGCTCATGTGTTTCCTTGTCACTCTAACACTCTGGTAGCCCCTTGGCTCCATGATTTTAGTCCCACTGAGAAAGTGCAGGACACCTTTTATTTATAAGAATACGTTATATGATAGAGAATGGATGTTCTTCATCTCAGCACATCACAGTGCATCTTGGGAAAGGTAGGGAAAAGCCTGGCCTACCTAAACGAATAAGAAATTAAGGTACCTGAAGTCCAGTTTCTAGCAGCCACTATGGTGGCTTTTAAAATACAGGCTCCTGATAATTATCAGTTTAAAACTAAAAAACCTTTCTCTTGTGTGTTTGCACATACGTAAAGACAAAATATGAAAAATTCCACAGTAGACAATTTTCATAAAGCATAAAAACCAATTGGTCACCCAAATATGTATGGAAACTTTGTCACCATCCCTAGACTGGTCAATTCTTTGCATTCTTTGAATGCTTCTGAAGTGTACTATCTCCACCAGCACATCATCCTTCGGTGATGGGGATTTAGACTTTAACATAAATGGTCAAGCCAAAGTCAAACTGAAGCAAATTTTCTCCGAGTGGCTCCAATCCTTCCCTGTTCCTCCTTGGTAATTTTTTCCCTTTTCTTTCTACTTACTGGTTTTTAATTCTTTCTTTTCTTTTCTTTTTAATGCAGACAATCATAGAATTGAGACAGGGAAAATACAGCACATTGCCAAAATCACGTAAATTTTAATGGCTTTCCTGTTCACTTAACCCCACATCAACAGTGCGACCTTGCTAGTCTGAACCAGGAACCATCAGGGTGTGGAGGCCAAGAGCAGGGTGGATCTGGCCTTGCTCCAGTGTCTATTGCAGAAAGGAAACCGTGGGGCATTTAGTGGGATATTTTTGAAAACACTGTGTGTCTTTTTCAAGACGCTTGTGCCCTAATTATGTGGAAGCTGGCAATAGATTTGGTAACCAGTCAGCACCCACTTCCAACAAGACTGACACACAATTAGCACTTGGGCAGTGAATGTTACTTGAGCTCTTTCTATGTTTCTTCAGCATACCCTAAATTTTTAGTCATCCTTTGTTTCCAGGATATTTACACACCTCAAAGTCCTTAACGACTTCATTCTCCTAGGTAAGGAATTCTAATTACTTTTAACAGGAAGGAAATTTAAGAGTGGAGAAAGACTTGAGGAAAGATTTCCTTAAAGGTGTTCTAGCAGCACAAGATGCAGAGGCACGTATCACTAGTCCAGAAAGGACAAAAGCAATGATCTTCTCTGACCTCTTGTACGATGCAGAGCACTTAACTTCCCCAAATCAGTGCATTTTAAGTAGAGCAAATCTTTCAGAAAAACATTCCATCTTAATTTTAAAATTTCCACTGGGATAGAAAGTGCCACAACCCTTGGCAATTTGTTCCAAAGGTTAATTACACTCCCTGAGAAAAATGTGCACCTGATTTTTAATCTGAATTTGTCCCTATAAAACTTTGAGCCCTCAGAGCCTGCTACTTAACAGACTGAAGAGGCTTCATTTAAAAAATTTGCATTCCCCATGGAGGCAATTAGTGTGGGATTATCTCAACGCTAACCACTCAGAAATGAAGCATCTTGTCTCACCCAGTGTTTGGGGATCCTTCTCTAACCAACTGAGAGAAACAGGCACTACCTGAGGGCAGTTCATTGCAGCTATCCCTGTACAGGATTAGTTGCCCACTGGAGATACCGAACTTCTGCACTGACTGAATAAGGGGGCAAAGCAGTGAGTCTAAACCCTATTCTTGTCATTCACATGGAGAAAGTCGGGCAAAACAAATCCCATCATTCTAGAATAGGATCAGCTCATTTCATCAGTCTTCTGTTTTCTGGAGGAAATTTAATTCATTGAGCTCTTCATGATAAATCACCTCTTGCAGTGCCTTATATGCACTTGGAGGTGCTCTCCCAGCTCCTCAGCTTATCAACATCACTCTTGAGATGGATTCAGAATGGGAATGTCAATATTAGTAGTAATATAAACCCACCCTGCTCAGACCTGACATTCCCTACTGAACATTCAATTATGACCGTTTTAGGTACCACACTGCACTGGAAGATTTGTTTTCCTGATTACCCACCTGTAACGAGTTTGGAGTAATTTTAAAAGTTACACCTACAACAGGAAGGTTCTGTAAGGCCAACTTTTGCTGTTTCTAGACAAAAACCATTAGATTTTGTCTAAAACACCTAGCTTGTTCCTTATCAGCAACACATTCATTTTATTATTGTCTGCTCTCCTATTGTTTGTGTGGTCTGTAAGTGTAGTCTATATAATTTATATAATCTGTAGGGAATGCTTTTTTTTTTTCCAGGACATATTTAGAAATGCTAAATAGCTTTGGATCCAGAACCATTCTCTGCAGGATTCCAGTAGTGACATACCTGCTCAATGAATGCTCCCCATTTACAATTACATACTGAGATGTATCAATTAGCTATTTTTTACTGCATTTGATGTTTGCTGCAATGATTTTGTAGCATTCTCCTTTATTAACCAAAATGTCAGGTGGTACCAAGTCAAATGCCTTACAGATATCTAAGTACATTACATCAGTGCCATTACCTTTCTCAACCAAGCTTGTAATCTCATAAAAATTATATCAAGCCAGTTTGACAAGATCTATTTTCCATAAACCCATGTTGAAAGGCATTAATTATATTACCTTCCTTTAATTCCTTATTAATCAAGTCTCATATCAGCTGTTCCAGTATTTTGCCTGGGATCGATGTCAGGTTGACAGGCCTATAATTACTCAAGTCATCCCGTTTAACCTTTATAAATGTTGGCTCTATATAAGCTTTCTTCCAGCCTTCTGGAACCTCCCCAGGGCACCAAGATTTGTTGAAAATCATCATTAATGGTTCACAGAGCTCCTTTGCTAGATCTTTCAAAATCCTCTGTTAGCGTCTGCAGCCTCTGCTGTGACCATGCATCATTCTCGTTGCAAAAAGGTCTGGGAGGTCCACAAGACACTTATTGCACCTTCCAATACCCAAATACCTATGCAAGCCTGGCTACCAGAAAGCTGCTTAAAGAAAGGAAAACAGAGAAATAAAAAAAAAAACATTTTTTCCCACTCTCTGCCTCTGGGCACTTTAAATATAATTTATTCCCATGACAGCGTATAAATTCACAAGAATGTTTGTCTCATAGCCCTGCCTGGAATAAAAACATCATATGACCCCACCCCAAACTCACAAAAAGTGGCTGTCATTCCAAGGAATGTCACAAATTTCTCCTGAGAAGCAGCCTAGTGCTGTAGCACAAGCCTGGTCTCACAGTCTCTGCAGCACCCAAACCTCTGATGTGCTGGACCTTTTGCTCTTTGAAGGTGCAGTTTTCCCTCTACCTGCATCATGGCACTGAACTGTATTCAGGCAATGGATGTATCCCAGAAATCTGATTAGTTCAATTAGTTTGTAAATACACAAGATTGATAAATTCTACGTGAAAGAAACTGATATATATATATATATATCTATATCTATACACGTGTGTGTGTGTGTGTGTGTGTGTCTGTCTCTGTGTTAGTGTGTGTATATATAAAGTCCTGTCTGAAAGAAAAGCACACATCAGGAAATAAAAAAAATTCCTGTGGTGTACCACTTTAAAAATTGAAATATTCCAAATATTGAGTTGCAGGATATGTTTCCAAAATGCTGACACATACAAATGGGACACTGCAACATTATCAGTAGTGACTTTTGGCATTATTCCGGTAAGAGAATTGATGTTTTGGTGCGATTCATATAAAAATGCCATTGCAGAAATATATCCTGTTGTAATTTCTTCATATTCTCTTTTAAGGTCATTTTTTCTACAAAGAATTTGTTTTGTGGATATCCAGCCCATCTTCTGACAGACTGAAGAGCAGGTACTGCAGGTATTTCTGTGTTCCCATTCTCTATGAACTCATGGCCTCTGTGTGGCAGGCAGAAGGGGTGTTTTCAATTCTAAGTGTGCATGCCTAATTTAACTTTGCAGGTAATTTAGCTAAGTTGTGCACTGAGATTTTTTGTGAACAAGTAATAAAATGCATGGGCAATTTTCCACATAAACATTTTCGGAGTTACTTGCATGCTATCTGAATTCTCTACATGTTCATTCTCACAGATGAAGCCCCCAAAGTTTTTGTTTTTGTCGCTTTTGGTATTTTGTTCAGGTATCCTTGAGATTAGTTAATGAATTAATTATTTTCTAAATTGCCCTGTGCCAATACAGCTTGTAGTCAGGAAGCATGAAGGGAGGGCTGTTCAAAAAGCTGATTGAAATAAGCAGAGCAAGTTCAGATGTGAGAGTGTATATACACAAACATATACATACACAAACCTACAGACAAGTAGATCCATAAATACGTTTGTCTGTGTGTGTACACGTATAGAATCTCAGTTGCTAGTACTATTTTTGGATAGAGATAATACAGAAAATCACCCCAAATTTAGAAGGGTAAAACTAACACAAGAAATTAACAAAACTTTAAACTAATGGAAAATTTAAAATTAAACCTTACCAGGTGGAATATATTTTGAATTGCAAAGGTGTGTTAAGTGAAAGAGAATGACTCTAAAAATACTGTATTGTTAAAAAAAAAAACAACCAACCAAAAAAGGTGTATTTCTTAGCTGGTGTCACAGATCTGGTTACCTCACTGAAATTGGTGCAGCAGAAAGAATCATTACCAAGGATGGAAACCAAAGTGATTTGATGCATGGGCCTTCTTCTTTCAGTACCGCAGGTTAGTTCACATGAAAATGAGCAGAAGCGAGGGATTTAATGAATATTCTACATGGGAATAATCTGAGACTCCTAAATAAACTAATGCAGTAAAATTAAATCTGGAAGCACAAATGCTTTACATTTCATATATTTAACTTGTGGAACAGACAGTGTTGGAGGATGTCAGTGACAAAAATAACCAAGGAGATGGTTAAAAAGGGCAGCAATGGGAATAATGATGATGTGAGCTGAATTACTACCAGTTACGAAAACCTATATAAATACCTAAATATTATAAATCAGGGATTTTTTAACTTGGTATCCATATTTGGTGTCTTACCTTTATTCCAGGGTTATTTGTACCATTGTCGGACGTAAAATATCCAATCAGATAAACTATGGGCTCATGACATGAATTTCCACTGTTTATCCAGCCCCACACAGCCAAAAGCATACGGTTACTTCAGACATACCTGTTAGCCACACCAAAGTCACGCAGGGATAACACTCCCCTTATTGAAAGGGCATTGCTTACACAGCTGGGGCAACCAGCTCCAGACAACAGCTCTGCCTGAGCAGCATTTGGGACCCTGAGCTAAACCAGACAGAGCTTCAGTGTTGGCATTGTCTGGTTTACAAACTGCATCAGTCACAAATAAGACTTGCCTTTTTGGAAGCTTTGTTTCGGCAGTTCACAGTTGAGGAACAAGAGTCACAAATCATAAATTTCATACCTTTGTCACCAGGATTTCAAAAAATCTGCAGGGTTCCTGTTTGGATGCAAATCCCAGTAGTTGCACCTCTAGTGATGCACATCAAAAAAACTTTTAAAAAGTGTTCATTTTGGCAGCTACTGTCAAGGCAAAACTTTCTTTCAACCCTCACCATCCCTGTTCAGGGAAGGCTCTGCTTCTTCTGCACAGAGGTCTTGGCCCCCACCTCTTGTACCTGCATCTTTGAAGCCTCGCAGGAAAATTGGAAGCTAGTGATGTGATTTTTTCCCAAGCCCAACAGGTCCCCTTATTGCTTTGTAGTAACTGCTAGTACCCTGTGACACACTGACAAAGGTTGCCTTTTCCCACAAATGCCTCAGAATAATGAGATGTGACAAATTAAACTGCATTTGCCTTTTGTCTAGCCTAATCCTTCTTTAAATTATTTTTTTATTCTACGTTTAATGTATTTTACAGCTCATTGGAAGATCCATGTTGGCAGCCCAGGTAAGTAAAGTTTTCTTCAGCTCCACAAACCCACTATTCACAGACTGCTACCAGAAGGAGCTCATCCATATGGTCCCACATCTGCCCTCAGTGCAGTGGGGAGAGAGGAACCAACAGATCACCACTGCAGACCCAAGCAAGCATGTCCTCCCCAGCAGGAGAATTAACAGCATAGGTCTAGGACTGAGTTCAAGGGGGAAACCCCCACAAGGAGCTGTGCAGGACATTGTCCCACAACATCTGGGTGAGGTCACCCAGCAGGGCACCACACAAAGTCTTCCTGGGTGCACCTAGATGGAGCTGGGTGAACCACAGTAACCTTGGTGGGAATCTCAAAGAAACCAGTCCTGGGAACATTTAGTAGGACATGGGGGTCTCTGCAAAACACCTCCTGACCCCAAAATTTTCACCTCTGGAGGTTGTATACTCCTCCTCCCCAAGCAAACAAATTGCTGAAGAAAACAAGTTTCCTCCTCTGCTATTTTCCTTCTGTCCTTCAGGCTGGCACTGCTCAGCCTCCACATTCAGGCAGCGTGCGTTTCCTCTCGAGCACATTTAAGGAGCACAGACATGATCATTTAAGTGCACGCTTTACTTAGCTATCCTTAAGAACACAAAATAGACCCAGAAAAAAAAGACGGTGTCTGTATGCTCATTAAAACGCTTTCAGCCCAGGGCAAGGATTTGATCAAAAGGATTCCTGCCAATGCAAGGGCATGCTGGAGCCATTGTAAGAAGTTATGTGTGAGCGTCTGCCTTCCTTTCCTTTTCTTTCTTGTGCCCTGTCCCTTCCACTGCCACCTCCAATCTCTTTTCTTCCAGCTGGGGGAACAGAAGAGATTTTACTTCCTTGATGACAATTGTGTCCTTTGAGCAGCCAAAGCAAAAGGCACTTTGAGTTCAAATGAGACTGTGACTTAAACCAATATTAGCCAAGACCAACACATGTTTATTGTAATATAAGTAACCTTCATTCTGATCAGCAGGTTTTCCTCACCCCACTGCAGTTTTACTCACTGCCTCTTTCATTCGTCCAAAATGAATAAATGAAATGGCTGCACATTTTTATTCACAGCAGTGGGTTTCAGAACTTCAAATCAGAGAGGCGTTTTGATTTTAGAAATAAACTCCAGAGGAAACAGTTTCAGCCAGAACTTTCATATATTTTTTTTACCAGTTTAAGGTAACATCAAAACTCACCTTTCCAAAAAAATGAAACCTCACAGCATTCTTTTAATCCAAATTAAATAAAGTGTCATCCCTGTGTCCTCTTCCTTCATATTTAGAGGGAAAGAAAACTATCCTGCCCATACTTTAATGGTTTTGTCTGCAAATCCTAAATGCTCTGCTGCTGCAAATTTCAAATGATCTTATACAGCCAAAGTCTCTTTGGTGTCAGCAGCTGCCCAGGTAGCAACACAACCACGAGAACGCTGCTGATCAGAACAATGAATGCCTGATCTACAGATGTCATATCAAGGTAGAAATCTTGATGAGCATTGTAGTGACATTACAAAGTGGATTACACATGCTGTATCTGGGTCAGAGAAGGAGTTATTTCAGTAAGGTCAACAAAGTACTTCTGGCCAAACTTATTTTTCAACATTTTGAGAGATACGCTTTTGTTTGTTACTTCATGTTGCATCTAATAACAATGCTCTCTCTGTTCTCCTGTATCAGTCTGGAAGCAAAGTTAAAAGGAAGGCAAAACACTCCCATGCCTGGGGTCATGCAATTTCAGAGATGGGTTCCAGCTCCCTGCTCTACTTTCCTTCATGACTAGGGGCCCAGCTGCTGGTGGCCAGAGAAGCTTTTGAGCTACACGGTCAAAGTGTGTGTCCCTTGTGTCCCTCTCTCCCTGCCTGCACTCTCCACCCAGTGAGAGGATACAATTAGGACTTTTTTGCTTTCCAGGTGTGCTGGTGTTTGTCAAGCAAAGAAATATAGCAAGGTTGTAGGTCCTCACATGCTCCAGCCCACAGATAGAATAAGAACTAAAACACTTATTTTTGGATGTGTGGGTCTCTACCTGGCAAAGTGGTCACTGCTGAGCACAAAACACACCTCACCTTCAACCATCTTTCCCAGAGATGAACAACAAGCCAAAGGCTGAGGTACCATTCCTTCATGGCAGACAGGAGGTGAGGTTGCCCTGTCCAGGGAATGTGGCATTTCAAAGCTGTTGGCTTACAGTACTGTGGGTGGGAGGAAGCAATACTTGTAAGATTTTTTTTTTGTCTGTACCAATGCCTTTTTGTGTCTTAATTTTGAAACTGAATTTTTTTTTCCAGAA
This sequence comes from Gymnorhina tibicen, assembly GCA_013399875.1. Taxonomy (NCBI): domain Eukaryota; kingdom Metazoa; phylum Chordata; class Aves; order Passeriformes; family Artamidae; genus Gymnorhina; species Gymnorhina tibicen. Next base: position 406,963 of record VXAZ01003030.1, read on the forward strand.
TTTGGGGCAAACCAAATACCAAATGTAGTTCTTGACATTTGACATCTTATGTTTCCAAATTCAATAGGCTCCCTGGGATGCTGGCAGCTGCAAACAAAATTGGAGTGACTGTCTATCCCCTTCAGCTGTGCTGGGGCTCTCAATGCCAGTAGCTCTGCAGCACCCACCATACACACTGAACCTCCTGGCTCCTCAACTCCCCTGCAGAGGACAGCCTGGGTCTTGTGCCTAGCTTGGTATGGCTTGGGCAAGATGTGCATGCTAAAAATACGCTATGAGATTGTCAAGAGAGCGATACCCTTGCTTTGGAAAGAGAGAATCTTCAAGGCAGTACTTCAGCTCCATTAGTCTTTACCCAACCCAAAAGCTAGGGATGCAGCTTGGGGATGCACTAGCAATCACACCTGATAATTCAGCCCTTCCACCATTAAGGGCTTAGAAACTTTTTCCCAGCTTCAAGTCTTGACAGAAATCTAGTTTAATGCTCAAGTATTGCTCAGAGTGAACTCAGACAAACTGACTTTTGTATAGGTCCTTTGCACCACAATAGCCTGCCTAAAACTGCAGAGGCAGATCTTAAACTGAAGCATTGATGTCACCTCTGAACAGCTCAAACCTAAAAGGAGATATATGCCTATATATATGTATCAAGAGAGGAAAAATGTTCCGGTTATCTGACCTAATTATAAACATAATCCAATTGTGTTGTTTCTATTTTTTTAAGGAAAATAAAAGAGCTATTTCTACTCACTTGAAGAAGTGGAAATCCTAATACAGCAAATCTTCACATTTCCGTAAGAGTCAAAAATGGAAACCAGATCTGTAACTGAAAGCTGTAATTATCAAGGCTAACCTTTCCTGACTGAGAAATGCAGAATTAAAAAAGATAAAACATCAAGTTAAGAAAAGTCATTCAAAAGCTTAAATAATTGAAAGCAAGCAAAAGTTTTCTTTTCGAGTTGCTATCCTGCCTGTCAAAAAACCTGTGAAATCCTTTGGGGGTAGCAAGAAGCCTATGCTGTATTTATTTCTCCATGATGACAGTAAACTTTATTCCAGAACAGTGATACATTTGTCAGACACATCTGGCTCAACGAGGGTGTGATCCAACACCCAAGGAGCACAGCTAAGATTATCCCATTGACTTCTGTAGGCATTCCTCTAAGCTACTACCCTCTTGGTGCTGCATTATTTCCCTTAATGGATAATTCTGAACTCACATCTGTGTTCTAAAACGTTGCTGGTGGTACATAAAGAGTGAGTTTATTTGCTTTTATTATGGTGTATGGTTCACATTCTATCAATATAATCCACGGTTTAAGTTTGATGTTAAATAGTCGACCTGTTTAAAGAGGGAAACTAAGGCCACCCCCCTATGTTTTAATAAAGCTTTACCACAGATATAAATAACAGGCACAATTTGTTTCCATTAGGAAGATAAGCTTTCTTCAAAGCAGTTCACTGTTTAAGGCTTTAAATTTTGCCAGTACTTGCACAAGGTTGCAACAAACCTTGACTTATTTACAGAGAGATGTCAAGGGGAGATAAAGCCACTTAATGATCCACCAGTTCTTGCTAAATACATTTTCCTTCCATGCCCTCTCTGAAAGCAGGTAGGATAGCACTATTCTTTGGCATATTCTTGAAATACTTGAACTAAAGGTTTTACAGACCAGTTAAACAAATGGGGCTTATGGCTTCTCTGACCAAAATAATCCTCAAAGCGCTTAGGGTTAAAAACAACAACAAAATAGTCCTTAGGCATTTATTTAAAAATAATTATATAGTAAGAATAGAAAAGGGGACAACAACAGCATAAGCAAACCAAAAGTTTGATTTGCTTTGGTGCCTCATTCAAGATCAGGTGGTTTCTGTGGCAGAAACTGTCAACTTTCAATTTTTTTGAACTTTTGTCACATTTGCAGCAACAACAGCAAACAACTGCCCCAAATGCCCCAAGCATTGAGGAGAAAATATTCCTTTCAAAAGAAACATTTGACCTCTGCTTGTCTGAGTGCATTCCAGTTTCTCTGTGTTTGTTCATAAGAACTCTGCTTGAGTGGACATCAGCTCGCAGCAAGGACTGACTTAGTAAAACCAATATGTTGCCATAGGGATCCTGATGTATTTATCAGAATTTCCCCTTCCCTTGTGTTCACTTTTGACTTGAATAGGATAAGAGTGGCTTTGGGTTGGTTTTTTTTCTTTTATTTAAGAAAAACAAACAAACAAACAAACCAAACCAAACCAAACCAAAAACACACGAAAGACAAAACCTAAAGCAAACAAACCGAATCAAACCAAAAAAAAAAAAAAAAACCAAAAAAATACCCTCCAGTGTTCATTCTTATCACTGCATTTGGTACAGTTCTCAGGCTGCCCAGCAGTACCTCTCTCTGCTCACCTTAGGAACGTCCAGCTACAGGTTGTCTTCTGGGCCATGTTGCAGGCCCTTGGAACTCAATGCAAAGTGTCCGTGTGCCTCTGTTGAGGACACCACTGCTGCCCAGGAAGCAAGNTAAAGCAAACAAACCGAATCAAACCAAAAAAAAAAAAAAAACCACAAAAATACCCTCCAGTGTTCATTCTTATCACTGCATTTGGTACAGTTCTCAGGCTGCCCAGCAGTACCTTTCTCTGCTCACCTTAGGAATGTCCAGCTACAGGTTGTCTTCTGGGCCATGTTGCAGGCCCTTGGAACTCAATGCAAAGTGTCCGTGTGCCTCTGTTGAGGACACCACTGCTGCCCAGGAAGCAAGAGGGAAGTCTCCCTCCATCTCCCTCATTTCTTTATCTCCTCTCCCTGTAGGATTAGAGGTAGTAACCTCCTACAGAGGCTTTTAGGAGGTAAAATGTCAACATTGGCATCGACTGCTCCAACACTACAGAGGAACTCGAAGTTAAGAAGTGAGGGAGGGTTTTAACTTGGCATCATTTCAGCAGTGTGTGTGACTGGTGGTGACTGCAGCAGGTGAGGCATGGTTCTGAACCCAAAGGATTTGGTAACTCTTTATTAACTCTGCAAGGAAGGTGCTGAGCACCTGGAGCATTAGTCATCACACATCTTACTCTCAATTCCTCCCTCCAGTTACTGCCTTGACCATTTCCCAGGGGAAATGCATCTCTCTCTCCATGTGAAGTGAAGCTGACCAGGACAAGCCCTTTTTTTCCCCTCTGGGCTGCTGGCAGTGAAAGCAAAGCAATCATCAGGGTCTGTTTGCAGACACGGTTTGAGAAAATCCCCCTCTCCCCCTCCCACAGGCTCCACACACACAAGTGCCGCATGGGAAACAACAAACACAGCGTTAGTCATTTCCTCCGTGCTGCCAGCTGCTGAGGGTTTGCATAAGAAGAACCCTTGGACTTCAGATTATTTCTTAAAACAGCTCTTGCCCCAAATCTTTCAGCAAACAAATGCTGGACTGGTGCCAGCGAGGCCAGTTGAGCCCTGTTTCCTGGTGTGCCCTGCCACCTTCCTTGCCATCATCGCCCTCACACACTCCCATCCCCACCCACAACCACATGACACACCTGCTGCCTGGTACGAACTGTATTTTAGAAGCCTTCTGCCTATGTTGCAGTCACACAGCTGCAGGGCAGACACTCAGGCTTAGATGTTTCTTTTGTTATCAATAGTTAGGTGGTGGTGGCATCTACAAACTTCAGTTATGGATCAGGGCCCATGTGACACTGCAGGGCAGAGTGACAAAGGAGACAGCCTTTGCCCCCAGAAAACAGACAGTCAACAAGTCAGTCAGGAAATAACCTGTGTGGGAAAAAGAAAAACAGGTGGCATGAGCCAATAGCGAAAAGAACAGATTTAGTAAAAAGTCAAAGCTTCAGCCTCGTAAATAGGTTGTAATTTTGATGTGACCCCTGCTCCTGAATCAGAAGGTGAAAGCACCACGGTCATTATGCTTCCGATGCTCTCAAGCATTTTGTCTTGTCTCTCATTTGTTCTGGCCTGAACCTATTTCCTCAAACCTTCCTTTGCCGTCCTCAGGGAAACATATGCTTGGAGAGACCTGGCACTGGCTTTCACTGATCTGAGTAATTCCTATGCTTTAGTATACAGTAGCTGTTATCCCTGAGATCACCAACATGTTTGAAGCCTGCTACCTCATCTCTTCACACCCAGATGGAACATGTCCCCAGGCAGGTGGGAGGATGGCAGCATGTCCTGCTTCTGTGCCCACATGCAAGTCTCTCCCCGGTGTTTCACCGTAGCATTTCCACAATGTGGAGCAGAAAAAGCCAAAATGAACCACAGGACGTAGAATGCAATGGGTGATCTCCTGGTCCTGTCAGCTGGCCCTTCCTGGGAAGATCAGCCCAGGGTCATAGGAGTGTTGGAGAGCACTAGAGAGTTTCAAACAAAAAAACCCCAAGCCTGAGTTTCTGCAGCTAATGCAGTCACTCTGCTCCCTCTGTACACCATACTCTACCAGAATCTTTTATTTCTTGCCTTATTCTGTGGCCCACATAAGCTTTCTTCTTCCTTGGTTTAACTTCCTGGGAAGTTTGATGTTGGGGTTTGAGTAGTCTCAGGCATCATGCTCATCTAGTTTGGCCTACAAATATGTCTCTCCTCTTTGTCACCACTTTATCCCTCTTTGACCACATTTTTCATTTCTTGCTTCCATCAAAATATTTTGTATAGTAAATTGCCAAATGTGCATTACTTGTCTTAGCAGGAAAGGCATGTCTTGCTTCAGCCATAATTATAAGTAAGGTACTCTTTGGCAAATGTGTTCTGACATGGGGCAAGTTTATAGGACCTTTCCCACTTTCTTTACTATTTGTTTTTCTTCCTCCTCAACTCCCCAGCATCACAACCCCAGGAAGTTATTTTCTGTGATCATCCTCTTACGTGAGCACACTGAAGCAGTGAATTTGTTAATGTTTCTGGCTATGTCTACCTATGCTGTCAATAAAACGTGCACCACATCTCCTTTACTGATCCTCCGTTCCTTACATACTTGAATACTTTCTTACTATTTATGTTAATCTTCTCTGCAATCCTACTGCATTTTTTTACCTGTTCTTGCCTTATCGTTGTTTACTGCCTCGTTTTGCAGTCATGCTCAGAATCTCTTCATAATACCTCACATGTACTTCTCACATATTTGTTACATATTTGTTCATTAATCATTGGTCTTGGAGGAAAGGTGATTTTCTTCACTTCCTTCCCTTTTGGAGCTACATCACAGATCTCTCAATTTTTGTTTCCTTTTAAAAAAATCTACCAATGCTAACATCAAAATTTTAATCTGATCTCAAGATGACCATGGGTTTATACTCCTCAACACAAAGGAGCTTGCCAGGAACAAAAGAAATGAAAATAAATGATGAAGATATACAAATATGCGTTTCCATGATGAAAAATCTCTGCCAGGCTCCTGTAGTCTGTGGGTATCGCCTTGGGACAATATTCTAAGTGTCTTACAATAAACTCTATTTCTAGGTTTTACAGTCTTTTTTGACCTTGAGTTTTGGTCTCGGCCTTATATCTCCTCATTGCTGGTCTTCTCCTACTTCCCCATCTCTTCATATAAGTGGAAAGAGGAGGTAAAATTCAGCACACAAGTAGAGACAGGGACACATGGAAATACACAAGCTGAGCTATCCCCTGATATTCAGCCATCGGATTCTGTTGGTGTGCTAGGACTAGAGTGCCAAATACATCAGAACAAAAGCTATTTACAAAATATTCACACCAAAGTTGCAGATGCTAATCTTTGTAACCACCCATGCTGCTGAAGGCTGATGAGAACTAAACATGTATTCCAAAGCATGAGGGAGTACCCTAAATATAACTCCTCTGACAACATTATACACTGATGTGTCTTTCAGTACTCACAGAAAAGGGCAGCTGCTCAAGCCACTACTGCTTATGTGTGAAGAAACTTTCCATGCTGTATTTTCTAATTCTCTTATTCTGTTATTTCTTGAGAATTCTGGGAAATAGCCTTTGACTTGATTGCTAGATTAGGAAGCACTAGGGTAAGTAGGGTTTTCTCTGTGTAGACCAAGATACACCATTAGCCACTGGTTCATTTTCAAGAACCATGGGACAGTCTCGGCAATAATTGCTCATAAAGCAGTGGAAAATCTCATATTTTGTGTTCATGTATGTCTTAGGATATTCTCTCATTTGCTAGATGTTCCTTCATATTGATCAATGAGTGACCAAAGGGAACAAAACCTCAAACAAATGGTTTCTTACCAGAATTCACCAGAAAATATTCAATTGAATGATCTGGTTGGAGCAATGCCTTTCATCAACACTGACACTCTTTATTGATAGGTACTGAAACAGATTTCAAGGGAAGAGCCCAGACAGCCAGAAGCCCAGTGAATAGGGCAGTAATGAAGGAGGTAGGAGACAGTCTGAGTCCCTGCTTTGCCTAATGTAATCAGGGACTTGCTCTGACATTGCAGGCTGAGTGCAAGCTTCATCTGGCCCCTTATAGATGCCTTCAATACAGGCTTCTACATCTGAGCTCATCATCCATACTGCCTTATGGCTGCTGGAGAGATGCAGGAATTTTTAGTACATGTTACTCAAGCCCTGAGTACGACTGCTGCCCTCCATCAGCTGTAAGTGGAGCCAGAGGGAGTGAATCAGATGGAGAGCTCTACCCTGCACACCCTGCAGCTGAGAAAGAACCCCCCTGGACGCTCAGTCAACTCACAGAATGAAACAATTTGAGCAGGAGAGGTAGCTGGGCTCATCCCACCACCTACAGGTATGGTCACCCACTTGGCTGAGTGGCTGCCTTTTCCAGGTGCTCCCTGCTGCCATACTCCAGCATCATCTGCCCTTCTCTGCTGTGTGCAGATCGCTTGCACAACACATTAGGAGTTTTGCAGGCAATGCCATGTCCTGGTCTGCTCTTCTGCTTGCTTCTCTTGCTTTAATCTGAGGTGAGTGATGTACTTCACACCTGACAGCTCATCCTCTAGAAAGTCCACACCAGGTCATGTGCTCATATGTAGTTACCACACCATTCTTCATGTTGTGGTTATATATACTAATTTCCATAATCCCCTAGAAGGTTTCATGGCAATCAGGTACTGCCAAATAATTTTCTCTTACTGACAAATAGTTTACACTTTTCCATACTAGGGGCTTGTCATATCACCTGTGGGATTTAGTGGGGTTTAGTACTTTTCAAGTAAAGTATTTTTACCTCATCTACTACTGCTAAAAGAGTAGAAATAGCTCATCACATTCTTAATGCCATTGTTTCCTAGTCTGATTAAATCCTCCTTCATTCTTGCCTTTTGGGATAAGAATTAGTTTTCTTTAGTGTTTCTACTTTTGCCACAGAGACACTTATTTCTTCAGAGGGCTCATGCCATAGGAAATAGAAGGCTAAGTTTTAGAACTGAAGCACCAATTGATATACTGATATACCTGAGAGGACCAAGGTGTAAAGGCATTAATATAGCTGCCAGGGACAGTCAGACAGCCACATAATTTAGAGCAGTGTCAGGGCTGTTCTAAAATATGCAGGTGTTCCTGACCCCCAATGAACTCTCCATTAGCCAAGGATCATTGCAACTATTAGCCTCTGCTGCTGTATTCCCTCACTAGGCTGAACTAGGATGAATTTCAATTACTACTCCATTCCCTTCCCTTCCAGCTTTATAGCCTCTTTCAAGAAATATCCCCTATCACATTTCCAACACATTACAATATTCCAGTCAATTTTCATTAGTACAACTTTCATTTGGTTAAATTTCTTCCTGTGTCTTATGTGTTTGTGTTGCCTCCTCTTGAGCACTTTTTTCCTGGTGATAGACTGTGTCACTGGATCCTAACTACTCCCCAGCTTCAACTTAATTGATCGGACTTGGCACGTTTCCTAGAATTAGGACTGTGTAGGCTCAGACTACACAAGCTTGGCTGTTCAGCTGGCCATGTGAGATGGCAATCTTGCATTACTTCTGGAAACCCATTCCCCCTCTTCACTTCTGCATCGTGGCTGTCCCAATCAATAGCCGAGTAATTAAAATCCCTCATGATCAATGTTCTAGCTGTTTTACAGACTTCTCTTATCTGTAAAAACATTTCCCAACCTACTTTGTTTGCTTGCCCTGGGGGTCTGTAGCAACATCCAGGAATAGCATGACTGCATTCATTGTCCTTCCTCAGCTTCTGCCCAAACAGTTTCTGCTCTAACAGGCAAAACATTTGTAGTGCTTCCTGCTGTGGACATGGATATATACTGCTGTCTCTGTTGTGATTGAAGAACACAGCCTGCCCCCTTTAATAAACTTTGTATCTCCCTACTCTCTTTTCAGTCCATTCTAGCTCACGCATTCCAGGAATAGCATGCTTAGCCTTGGAAATGCATGTTTTCAACTGGTGACCTTATTAATATGCTCACAGCATTTGTATAGAAGCTATTTTCTCCTCCCACCTTTGCTTTACATTCTCATTATCTCCTACAACGACAACCAGCAGATACATTACCGAGAGATCCATGCATTCCCTCCTTTAAATTCTTCTCCTCCCACACCACTAATCTAAAAAAATGGCTAGATCATTTCCTTATTAGTGGACAATCTGTTTGCTCCCATAGGGCGTGGAATAATGCAGGCCATCTCTCCTTTGCCATTTTGCTTTCTCTGTTTTGTTGTTTACAACATGCCAAAGTCTCACATTCCTCCTTCTCTTGATCCACCACCCCCCAGTCAATCTAATCTATTAATTTTACTGTGTTAAAACGAGCCACTTGCATACTGGAAAATATCATTATGCTGCTTTCTTCTTCCCTGGGCTAGCTGAGGTGTTTAAGGCTTTCGTTTTACAAATACCTGTATGTCTTCCCTCTACATAATTTATAAAAATCACCATCCATTATGCTAGACTGGTTTTAAAGCTCTTTTATCTGCCATAACCCACTGACTAAAAATTTCCTATCCCTTCTCCTGGAAGCATTTAAGTTGTATGCATTTGTGTGAGGATTTGGTGTTTTAAACAACTGTCTGCAACATCAACTCTGCCATCAACACTTCTCTAATCTAATTGTGCTGCAGATTACCCCATGCCCATTTCATCATTTTGTGAGACCACGTCTTCTGAATCATTAAAACTCTTGGAAATGTTCTAGGCACTGGCACAAGCCTCCCTCTCTTTATTACACTTCTTTCCTCCTTTACTACCACTTTTCAGTTATCCAACCACTGTCCTTTATATCCTCCTGCTTCTGCTGGAACAGGGCTGCTTCTCCAGCACAAGGCTGCGCTTCCAATGCACTCATCCTGCAACTCGCTCACAGCTGGTTCTCCTCCTCCTCTGTCACTCCTTCAGAGTATGAAACCAGCCATCTGTCATCAGTGAACCTCTCATATTCATTGATCTTCCCCAGCACATCAACCTGTCTTTCTAATTCCACTCTCCAGTTTCTTAGTGCCACAGCAACTGGCAGCGTGTGTACATACGTATGTGTGCACACACACAGGGTGTTGTTCTGCCTTTGCCAGTCCCCACGTTCAAAACACACAGCAGCTGAAAAAAAAGAGTGTTTTTAGCTTTTTGGTTCTGAAACCAGGGCAAGGAGAGGATAACTGCAATTCAGTCACAGACAGTAGCAGACAAATAGCACATTATTTCATGAAACAATGAAGAAAGAAGAACCCAAAAATAACATGAAGAATCCCTGATTCTCGAGGAGCTGCATTTATGAGGAGTGGTGCACAGCCAAGCACTACAACTCCTAGAGGAGGTGCTGCAATGACTTACAGAGCTTATTTTCTCTTCTAGCATGCAATGCAGCGCAGGGTGGGGTACAGAAACAGAGCTGTGCACTCTCCTTTCTCTCTCTGACCAATATGGATCCATTCTCGTTTGACACCACCCCCAAATCCTTTTCTCACTCCACCTGCATTCTCTCACCCTTGCACAGGTCTTCTGCTGTGTTTGTACAGTCAGTTCAGTGGCCATGCCTCATGGCTAGTGCTAGTAGCCACAATGCAGTGAGAAACAACAACAACAACAGTAATAACACTAATATCAAGTCACTGTGAGGTCAGTCCTTACACAACGTAAGTCAGAAGGAGCTACTACTGTTATATGGTTTATCGGGTTGGGGTTTTTTTGAACCTCCTCTTATAGCTAAGCTTAGGTCCAAACTGTACTTGTGCCACTAACTCAACCCCGGACTGCTCACCAGAGAAATCAGGCTGGCTGAAAGTTGCATCCAGGCTTTCTGGTTTCTTGGATCTATTCCTCTGAAAGGATGCAATGAAGTCCTCTGTTTTATGTATACGGTTCTGCTGAAATCAATCAGACCCTAGGATGACAGTGACTTCTGTTCTTGCATGGCACAAAGATGTTTATGTTTTCAAAACAAAAAATCTATGAAAATGTGGTTCATCTTCTTCCACTTCCACTAAATCATGCTGCAGTCTCGTGATTTCCCTGCAACTGATGACATCAGATTAAATCCTACAGAGGCAATACAGCTCACATCAAACATCATGGGCCTGTTTGCAATCATTGCAAAGTTGCTCTGTGTCAGCCTGCCTGCTGCATATAAACACTATATCCCTCTGCAAAAAAACACTAACATTTTTGGTAGACGACATTCTACCCTGCATATGATCAGGGGCTGATTGTTTTTTAAAACTTGGGTATCTTGTCTGAGTTGTTTGTTTTTTTTTTTTTTCTCAAAATGTTAAAACTGATTAAAACAGATGATCAGTTAATCTTTGTCAAATACCATCATTATGGTAAGACACCTTTGCAGTTGTATAACGGGAAGAAGAGACATATTGTAATGCTCAAAGCCCTTGTTTTGCACATCTATGCCTTGTCTTACTTTTTGTTGTACCTTGGCCTTAACTGGTACTTTTGATCTTGCTAATTCACCGACAGAAATTAGAAGAAAAAACTTGGCCTATGAGGAAGATGTTTCTTTGATATAATCCAATTTATTTACCAATTATATCCAGAAATACTTGCTCCTCTGAGAAATTGGGAGGAAAAGGAACTTCCCCATTTAAGAATCCAAGCCTGTCTCTCAGCAAGGGCTTTGGTCAAACCTCTCTTCAATTTCTTCCAGGACCACCTCACCCTGCTTCTCTTACCTCCCACCATCTGCTCAGCACCCAGATCCCCACATTTGCAATGAAAAAATGCTTTGGCCTGCACAAATTTAAGTCAATTGGCTTTCCCCGAAGCCTAATTCCTTAGGTGAAGTCTTTCACTGTCTTTATCTTTCTTCACAAGGAAAACTTCATCCGTGTAACACCAGTGATATGTGGCTGCAAACCCATTTGCCTTAATGAGGTCAGCAACTGCCTGCAGATGACAGACAACTTGATTGCAGCCATTAGCACATTCCAACATGACAAACACATATTTTTAGTGAATGTTTTAGTAAAAGGTGCTGGGCTAACATTTCTGTAAAGTGAGGTTCTCTCTTGACCTACAAAGTCACTCTTACACATGCATTTTGCCCATTTCCCTCTTGTCACCTACTCATGCATTTGGCAGCCCCGGTGGCCAATTTCAGGCAGCCTGATTTCAGCTGCTTGTCTTTGTGCCTCTACAACTGCCTCTGCTGGCAGGCACAGGTTGCATCTTGAGCTGGGTCAGGAACTGATCTGGCTGAAAAGTAACAGAAAAAGTCAAAGAAGGTTTTCAAGAAAGTCTTTTTTCTGAGCTTGTTCACCAGTGAATCATGGGCAATGGCTGGGGCTTCGTGCTTCCGTAAGACTGTAGTCTTGGATGAGGTCCTATAGAAGTTTTAACCTGTCTAGGACAAATTCTGCCACATTCCACTCCAGTTGTCCCTTCTTCCCATGTGTGCCAGCAGGCTGTGGATGTCACTAAAGACAGTGTCACACATCCAGTAAGAAGCTGAGATTTACCACTTACTTAGAGCAGTCTTAGAGTTGGCTTTGTTTAAGACTGAATTCAAGCAAATTACAATTTTTTCCTCCCCATCTGGTTTCTGTCAATAAAACTTGTTTCCAAATTTCTGTTCTCATATTGAAGACTCTTTCTACAAAGTTTCTACCTCAGAAAAATCTGATTTAATTTTAGCTCCTTCAGTAAGTCTGAGGAATCCATTCATATAATTTGACTGACCAAGACTGTCCATGCTTGCAGATGGTATACTCAAGCAGCAAAGGAACTCTTGCAACAAAATACAAATGGGACAACCAAGAAAAGAAGAAAGCAGATAAAAAACTCAGTCTTGACCAAGAATATTAGAGAAGTTTTAAGCAAGGACTTTACACAAAGTCATGACGTATAGCACAGAAACATCACCTGTGTCCACACCTAATCTTTTGAGCTTGGATATATTGGACTGCTTCAGTCGAAACAAACAAGAGTCCCAAAACAATTATGACCAATTAGAGAAAACTTTCCTCAGTTCTTCTTAGGCCTAAATTGGATTTTCTGCTGGGATGAACTGCAGGTGCTTAATTAATTTGCCTAATGTAGGCAGCACATGCCAGGGGAGATGTTGTAAGGTATTCCACCTGGTGGCCACTGCTGCTCCACAAGGGTTTGGTCTCTCATTATCGTGCCAGCTGGCTCCAAGGAAATATCTCAGATAAACATGGGTGTCTCAAACAGCAAAACAAGACTGGGTTTAAGCAACTGAATTTCTCCTCTGTGCTTAGGTGCCTGTTGAAGCACAATGTAGCTGTGGGGGAAGGACCTCCTTCCCTTTGTCTCCAGGCTCAGATATGTGCTGTGGCAATGGGCACACACGGAAAACCACAGGGAGATGTGCTGCAACAAGTCGCACCAAGGGCTCTTTCACAACACACCAGCCAAGTGAAAATGAACAACAAGAGATTTGGGAACTGATTCTTTTCTGTAGTTGCAGTTCGCTCCCTTCCTCAAAGGCTGAGCATGCCAGAAATTGAGCCAGCTCTCGTACCCTGAATACTTGTTTGGCTCAGGCCCAGCCATCACAGAGTGAAACTGGGCCTTCTGCTGAGCGGGGTCAAGACTGTCTCTGCACTGCCCTTGCTTTTCAGTGAGTCTCTCCGGGGATTGTCCTCACTTTCTGTCACATTAGAGCAAGGATGAGCAGGGATCCCAATGTCTTCAGCAAGGATGAGCAGGGATCCCAATGTCTGCAAGCGTGGCATTGACGTCTTAGAGACACTGCAAGATGCTGGGGTCTCCCAGTCTGCTGCTTCCGCCCTTGAGCGGCAAGGTGCAGCCTTACAGCTCCCAGAACTCTGGTTCATCCACTCATGCACGGACACAGGCTTAAGTGGCGTGCTCTCTACTAGGAATCAATAGCAGCATTACAGCTCCTCACTTCTTCCCCTATCTTCCCACACACTTATGCTTCCCTGCGCATTACAGAAAAGTTTACCTTTCGTCATTCCCAGTTGTTCCTCTACCTCGCTTTCCCTTCAAAGCTGGACACACAGCTGAGCTCCTTTGTAATTCATGGAAATAACCTCCCTGCAGCAACATTCACCCAGAAATGCACCTATAACTGGTGAACATTGCTAGGACTGATGGCTCAGGGAAAAGAGAGAAATATGTGGGCCGTGGGTGGTGGAAGGGAAGAGCTGATGGAATAGACTGCTAAACAATTTAATTGCTTTTTCTGTTTTGCTGTGGAGGAATATGCAGTGTAGCAACCTTAGCTCAGCTACTGACTTTTTTTGTGTGTGTGCAATAATATATAATATATAATTTATAATATATAATTAAACATAGGTGTTTGCACACTTAGTTCTGCATTATTTAAATACTCCATTGTAGAATATATTGTAGAGTCACACTTCATTTCCACCTATAAAGAATAAGCCATGTAACTCACGTGGGTGCCAGAGATCTCAAACAACTAGTCTCTACAAACCCTGGAGGGAATGCTAAATTGAGCTGAAAACTTTCATTCCAGCATTATGCATCCACTTTTCCTCTTAACCTGTTTTTCCCTCAATCAGAGGATTTGGGGTTTGCTCCAGGTAACACCTTCTCAGGAAGGAGAAAGTATGTGACAAGATTCCTATTCTGATTTTAAAAGCTATCCAGAAAGAGTGTGGGAGGACACAGATTGGATAACAATGATTTTTAAAGAAAGGGAGAAACCCACTTCAGTACTGAAGATTGTAGGTTCAAGGATTTGTTGCATTCCAATATCTAGAGTCATGAGGGGAGATAAAAACCTAAGTAGAGGAGTCAGTTTGGCATATGAAAGATGGGATCGCATATCTTCCATCTGCTTGCAGTGACTTGAACCTATACATTTTCATTTCCACAGCTTTTTGCTGACCAGTGGTCCATAAAGCAGGCTGGGATGCTGGGAATACTCTGTTAAAGCTGTTTCACTACACATGGAAGACACTGATATTCGCTTGGCTGGAGGAACAAAGGAACATGACTCTAAAATTCCCAGGTCATATCAGAGTCCGAGCCAGGGATTCGGACTAGACAAAGCAGAGATGGGATTTAGGGAATATTTCCTTGTATTTAATTTCAACACAACACATATTGATAAGAGCTGAGGTGTTCCGTCAGAATTTTAAGACTACTCATGTAGAGCACAGTCAGTAACTTGTACTTCACTCTTACAGCCCAATACCTCACTTAAAAGACTTCTGACATTAAAACAGGACTTCTAGAAGTGGCAGTCTGAAGTTCCTGGATGACGAAAACACCTTGCAACTTCAGCCATCGGCTATCTGGTCTCTGAGATGGCCAGCACTGCTACTTGTACTTTGAAGGTACAGGGATGGAAAGACTCACTGGTTAATAACATGAAACCAGACCTGGAAGCACCACAGTGCTCCAGGGAATGATACACGGTAGCAGTACAAACTCAAGTAATAGGGCAGAAAAATACTGTCAGATGAGGAAATGTTTGTGAGAATTGGGTATTGGCTAAACAGTTCATTAAATCGTTCATAGTCCCATCATTGTTTCCCATTTCTTGTCTCAGTTCTGTCTCAGCCAAGAACAAGCGGCTGTAAAGCAATTTCCCATAATCAAGAATGCCAAAATACTTCTCAGTTCTAGTACTTCGTTTCTGTTTTACTTTGGATTAGATATGAAGTGGTTGTTTTTATGTGAGTGAAAGAATGTGAACAGAGGATGAAATCAAAGTGTGGTAGAAGTAGCTACAGCTGCCTTAGACTCTGGGGAAAACAGTGCAGTAGGAACAGACATAAAGTCATAACAGAAGGTATGAGAAAACAGCCAAAAAGTCTCCAGTGTTGGTTTGGATGACAGAGATTGCATAGGACTCTTCCCACAGAAAACTGTATGTGCCAATCCCTTTAGCACTCCTGACTTACAGCTAACATGGGTCATCAACAGACAATTCATTTTTGGACAAATCATGATAGATTTCCAAAGCTATGTGTAGGAGGAAGAGGACTGAGCAAAGCTTGTGTTAATCATCACTCTGACAAAAGGCGTCTATTTGATCTTTAATACTTGGTCACAGGCTCCGTGTGACACAGTGGACGTTGCAGAGAGATGATGAGTGTGGATCTTATTTCATTATCCATGTGTTCATGTGTACGGAGAGACAGTTCATGCAGCCATCTGCTCTCACTGTGCAGTCATGCAACAGTTTTTCAGATCTTTGTCTTCTGATTGGCCTTCTTTCACTCTAATTTTCTGTCTTGTTTGAGCTAAGAAGGACAAATGACTAGAAAGCAGTGCTTGCTTTTGTCTGTCAGCTCACGGTATCACAGTAGTGTATTTATACCAGTAGCAGCTCTAAGGCAATTTGCAAGTATGAAACAGGACAGAACGGCCTAAGAGCATCCCCAAAACGGCTGAAGAGACTTACTTTTGCTTTTTTTTTTCCTTTCCACCTGCACTCTGTGTTGGCATATGTGCTTAAAGAGGAGTCAAAAATAAAAACAGGGTATATACTTACTCTTCAAAGCTGACAAGTGATATGGAACAACCTGTACTTTGATTCCATTAATTCTGTCTTCCACCTCATAATAATAAGTAGATACTGTCCCTTATCACACCTCTTGCCTCTCTGCCTCTCAGCCAAAACCCACTTTGGTCCCCAGTCCGTGCATACAAAAGAGCTGGTACAAATAGTACCTTCGTACATTTGAGGTCATTCTTACCAGATGTTAGAACTAATTAGTGCTTTCACAGCTTCTGGGCTTTTTTTCTAGCTACTGCACTTGGTCTAATAAAGTCAGTTAAAACAAAGCAGGTTTGTATACTGAAGTTCTTTTTCAGCCCAACAGGGAAAGCCTTTGAGGGTGTTTTGTCTTTCCCACTCTATTTCAAAACCCTGCAGCTTCTCAGATGTCCAACCAATCTTAACTTCATCTTGAAACAAAAAAAAGGTACCAAGAAACCCAAGCTGAGCACATAGATTTGCCTGAAAAAATTGGCTAGACACGGACCCAATGGGATATCCAGGAGCAGTCTATATATTCTCCTCACTCCATGCACTTTTTGTGCTGGATAGACAACTCGCTAACAACCTGTATGCCAATTGCTTTAAGGAGAGGAAAGCACAGGCTCAGGGATGAAAAGAGACAACCAGACAGTTATAATTCAGACTTTCATAGAGCTTTTAGACTCAGGTGCTCCTGAAATTCATTTATAAAACCATGTGAACTTTCTCACTGAAGGAATATCAGCAGTGATACCATTGTGGGGGAAAGAAAAGATCTCAAGCTTTGAAAATATGACCATAAGTGCTTTGCTGAATAGTGTTCAAGTGGGTTTGAAACTAGGCAAAATGAGTTTGTCTGTCCCTACTTAAAACCACAGATTAGATAAGTATGAAAATATTTTCTCTGCTAAGCTATCAGCACTTGGCTTCTCTTTTAATTATAGTCAAATAATGTAACAAAGGGCAATTTCCATAACATTTATTCTAACAATTTCTTACATTTTACATCACAAAATTATTCTGAACTTTTATCAGGACATGTACAACACCTACTACTTTGTACTTTACCTTGATGCTGATGCCTCTGAAAGAGCAGTAAAAGAGAGATACCTGTTAATTGCCTAGCACCTTGCCTTCAGAGAGCTGTTCCAAAAGACTCTGTAATTCTTGCACACTTTGTACACTTAAATACAACCGCACAGGTCTTTGCTGATAAGCCATCTCACAATCTGAAATCACTTGATTTCTGACAATGTGTTGACTCTATTGTCTCAATTTTCCACTTCTCAGCCTGGCACTTCTTCAGCTGTACACACCCTGGGTTACCCATAATGAGTAAACAGCTGATCCTGAGAGTCACACCAGTTTTCCTCACTAAAAGACTATTCTGAAAAATTATGAAGACCACACTTGTGCTAGCCTTGAGCTGTGTCCTGTTTTCTCCCAAAATTTGAATCAGGTGCTTCCTCTGAATTGGAACAAATAATGGCTCATGTTTCACGGAGGGAGCCTTATTTCAATTGTCAGGGAACTTTAAATTAACAGGGAAATGCTTACTGAAAATATTAGTGGCATCTTTTTTAGGGGAGAACATTTGAAACTAAAGAAATTACATCCTTGAAACAAAAAGGAAGAGTGAAGGGTCTTCTACATTATTATTTAGAGAAATGTCATAGAAAACCAAAGCATGAAATATTTATAAACTCTGCTTTGAAGACCCCTATAAAACTGCTACTGAGTTTCTTTAAAATGAATATTCAGTCCATGATTTCAAAGCTTACTGTATCGGGTCCTCAAGGTCTTTTAAAACAATTCATTTTCACTTCAGACATGAAAGGGAAAAATGAACGTAACAAGTCTCAAAGAAGGCTCAAATCTTTGCATTTCAGGTTATGGGTTTGGTTTGCTCGTTTCTATTGATCATTTATGTACTAATTCTAAAATGCATTGCTCATATTTAATGTCATACACCAGAAAAATAGTTCATCTACGCTACATTTAAGGAAATAACATATTTTTTTTAAACTCATAAAATTAATTTGGAGGAGTTCCTATACTTAAAAAAAAAGGCATCGAAACCACATTACTCAATAATAGCAATAATGCTGTCTAGTAGATGTCTCCTCAAGAAACTTTTGATCTCAAATGTTACTTTTATTGTTGTTAAAGCTGAACCCTATGTAATTGTCCCCTCCCTTACAGTAAGAACAGTGTCCCTCACACAGCCTGAGCCAGTGGCAACAGACTTGTTAAAAGCAAAATGTTTTATGTCAGGTCTGTGAAAAGAAATGAAGGAAACATTTAAATTTGAGACAAAATCTCCCATTGCTGCACTTTCAAAGAAAAACCAATCATTTGCAAGACAAATCATCATTTTTCCTCAGCAGACAGGGATTTTCTTTCTGAAAGGATATTAAACTCCTAAAATGTTATGCCCTATCTGAAGCCCTGAACTCCTCTGTTCAAAGCACATCAGAGAAGCAGTAGTTCTTTGTTTAATGGAAACAAAATCCACAGAAAACTAGGGCTGTTCATCCTCCCTTCTCAGAGCTTTCTTAGGAGCTTTAAGATATTTTTCTGCTGATGATTTTGTGTGCATTTCCATCTGGAAGGCAATGATTTATTTTTCCATTTTCTGAAAGGAACTGGAGTGAACATGGCTGTTTATTTTTCTACTTAGATAGTGCCTTACCATGCCAAGACAACTCTGAGCACCAGCCTCATCAATTAATATCAGCACCACTCTGAGAATGGTGTTTGCTAAGAAACTGTTGCTACAGAACAAGCAAAATGAGGACAAAACATTGGGCCAAATGCTAGAAGAGGCAGAGGGGAGCCAGGATCTGTGGATCCTGGCCCATGGAGCACAGACGGGGTAGTGCTGTCTCCCTGGCATACTCCCCTCCCCTGCAGACCACCCCCCTCCCCACCACCACCTCCTGGCTTTGGGCTCTACACCTGGGTGGGAGGGGCTGTGCTGGGATGCCATTCACACACCATATGGAGCTTTCCTCCCTGTGCAAACCAGCATAGCTGAGCGCTGATTCAGCTGGGGCTGTGAAACCGCACCTCGCAAGGCATCTGTGGTGCTTTGGGACATTCCTTCATCTAATCAGGGGAGAGCCAGCCGTGGAAGAGACTCCCAGAAGCAGCTCCATGCACCAGTTGCCCTCCTCATATTTAATAAAAGAGAGGGGAAATAGCAATTTCACCTTCCCAGGTTACACCTGGGGTACACTGCAAGCTGTAACTGCTGCTGCTGAAATGCTGCTGCAGCAGCAGCATTTGGACAGAAAGTGAGCGCTCACTGTGACATTTGCCACTGTGTTTTTTCTTCATCTGGATGGAAGGAGAGAGGCTGCTCAGTGGACTGTCTTTTCTCTGTATTAGCACACACGTACAATCCCAGCTATGCCTCATCCGCGTATTTCTTTTCCTGTCTCTGTGGTCCCGTATTCCTGCAGCAGTCCCACCAGAAGTGCTACACTAGTGACCTTTAACAATTGCTTTGCTTGATCTTCACAAGAAACAGACTAAGGTACCCTTTTTATGCCATCTGCAATGGTGAATAGCAAAGAGAAAACCATAGGCTTTGGCCAGTGAGACACAAATGTCTTTTTGGGCCATAATTGTGAGCGTGGGCCATAACTGTGAATGATGACAATCAACTGCTCATGCAGGAGTACACAGACTAACCAGCAAGGCAAACAAAATAAACACGAGCAGAGAGAGGAGGCAGGGGAGGAGGGGAAAGGGAGGCTAAAAAGCAGGAGTAAATGATTTATTTAAGATCCCACAGGAAGGTACTAAAAGAACCAGAGATAAGACTCTTTTCTTACCTCCCAATTCAGTGTTCTGTGTATTGTAGCACCCAGACTGGGCTGTTTTGCTGCTATAACACACCACTCATTGTACACTTCAAAGCTGATATTAATATTTTCTCTGTCTTTTTACACAATCCCATAAAAAGGAATCTCTCTGCCTGGATGTAAAAACTATTATCAGGCATGCAGTTGACCAAATTCTGCCCAGATGTTGCAGCGTGGTTGCAAACTATATGTCAGCTGTTCTTTTTGCTGCTCACCATGCAGTCAGCCTGTTCATCTGGCCATATGGAAGATCCATGGGAAAAAAAGAATAGCTGTTTGTGCATTGGTATTGAAAGTCAGAATAATACAGCCTTTAAGATTTAATGGGTACTCAAGCTGGCTTACAAATAACCTGCTTTGTCTGCATTATTTTGTCTATGTCTTTCCTTATGAAAAACAAAGAATAGAAAAGAAAGATCAAAGATTTCAAAAGCAGTTTTGTTTTGAAAGCCAAAATGCCTTACTCCCTTCAAAAACAGGGAAGGCTTCTATGCACAGGCTTCAGACTCACACTGCACCTTGGCTCGCTGTAGTAGCTCCACAAGAAGTATTTCAACTCCCTGTGCCTCCCCACATCTTCTCCTTCCCCACAGCCACAGAGCCCAGCAAAGGCTGAGGTTCAGTCCTCCTGCCTGCCTGCCTGGAAAGCCTTCTGCACAATGGAAATAGCAGCAGCTCCCGAGGGAAGGGGAACACACAAATTATGAGAAATGGATATTTCCTGTTAAACAGGATAAGGCAGAAATTTGTAATATGATTCCCAGACATCACTGAAGACAAGGGGAGATCTGAGGTGGAAACTCAAGCTTTTTATCACACCGCATTTGCACAGTACAATGAAGCTCACATCTCATATGCTGGAGGCTGATGTCTTGCAGCCACCAGGGCTTAGGTGAGCTGGAGTTGCAACTATGCCAGTGGTGGGATTGGGGTGGGGAAGAAGATTTTGGAAGCTTGGGCACTGCAAATTTAAGCAGCCAGATTGGGTACCTACAGACCATGCACTCCCAGGAGCAACTTAAGAGTGCCTCAGCTGGGCTGGCACCAGTACTCGCACACCTACAGCACTGCTTGGAAGACTCTTTTTATCCCTGTTGACTCTTTGGGCAGTCTAGGTTCAGAATTTAAGCATTACATTCACAGTTTAAAGCTAAACTGTGAAAAACCGTTTTCTTTTTTATGGGCAATGCCTCTCCATGTCAAAAATCTGCTCTTCTAACCCCAGGGACCCGCAGGTACCAAACTCTCCGAGATACAGCCTTCAGCAGTGCCTGGCTTGGGGAACAGGGTCCGTCCAGAACGTCCTCGCACGTCTGAGCACCTGTTTGTACGCAGTTATCTGCTTTGCATGTGAAAGCCTGAGCCTGTGCACGGCCACACGGGCGCAACTTCAGACGTTTGATAATTTGGCCCTGGCTGTGCTGTCAGCTGCTGTCACTTTCTGTTTAGCGCAGCGTTCATAAGGCAGCAGCTAATGGGGCGGGAGCATGGGGAGGAATTCTGGCAAAGACAAGTCACCGGGATATTTATTTGGCCGTACTCATGTAAAAGAGTGCAAAAATGGAGCAGTAAAATATTGTAAAACTTAAGCTGATACTTCCACTAATTCGAAGTGGCAGTTTTTAAATAGGGTTGCTTCTGTTTGTCACTTTCAATCATAGAATGCCGATAGTGGTACTTAGAAGGACTTAACAGTCTTAAGAAAATAAACTTTCCCCCTCCCCCAGAGTAGAACAAACAGAGCCATTTTGTCATGCCTTGAGATACATCAAGTGTGCCATGCGGGGAGGAGGTGGCTGTGTGCTTCCTCCTCGGCCGACACAAGCGAAAGTGACAACTTGTCAACTCTCTCGTCCTGTTCACTTTGCATCCTGCTCCATTTCTTGTGCTCTCTTGCCTTTCCTTGTCTGCTCTTACCATTTCCAGTCCGGGTCTTCAAAAGAAAAGGGCACTCCCGTGTCGGCAGCTTTTAACTGCGTCTTATTTGTGCACACCCTTTTCCTGAATTAAAAATAACTCCTTTCCCCCACTAGTTTTCAGATGTTCACAGGACTTGTACCTTAAGTGAAGCAAGGCACAGGCATGACTTAGGCTTACTGATGGAGGAGAGCCATTTTTCCAGGTAGGGGAAGGCAGAGTGGCAGGCACTAGTGCTTCATCCCCTGCACACAGGCCAAGCCAGAAACAAGCAGCAGACCTGCCGTGAAGCTGGAGGCTCCCATGCCATGTCCTCTTTCCCAGCAGCAGGATGAATCCGTGCCATCCGTGGTTGTTGTTGCAAAGCCCCTGCAAGGTGAGGGCCAGGGCCTTGTCTGGACTAATCCGGGTCTTGCTAGAGGGCCAGGGATGTGCTGCTTACTCAGGTTTATGCTACCTGGGGACCGCTGGGCAGCAGCAGCTGTAATATCAGAAGTGTACTACATTTTTCACATGCCCACCAGTTATTCTTCATTACACACCCTGTTCCACTCACTCTGACCGCAGCAAAGTGCAAATCCAGTACCTTCTGTGGATGAGCTTCCCAGATTTTAGTGAGGGAGGTGAGGCTCTGCTCTGCCTCGAAGGACATGCACAGGTAAAACCCAGGTACTTCCTCTTTAATATCCTTTGTCAGCTCCCTCCACGACCTGTTCAGAATCACTGCCCGAATGACTTTGCCAAGCAAAGGCAACAGAGTCAAACCAGCAGGGACTGCTGTAGGAAACCTGCAGGCAGCGAGCAGAGGGGCTCGGGGAGGGGGGTACCTCCAACACTGCCGAGGAGCTGTCTCAGTATGGAGAGTATGTTGGTAGGGCTGGAGAGGGACCGTGCAGCCAGGAAACACAGAGTTCACCTGGGAGAGGACACAGGGGTCACTCCAAATCTCTTTCACATCAAACCTCTTTTCCTAATAAATAAAGAAGCAACAACAACAACAACAACAACAACAACAAAAGCTGTACAATTGAACAAAAATTTCATTTTAATCAGAACAGAGAGAGGCAGATTTGTTTTCCAGAGTGAAACTCGGTCTAATAGCTAAGATAAGAAAGTGTGTGTGTGTGTGTGTGTGTGTGCGTGCGTGTGTGCAAATCCAGGAGAGGGAGTCAGATAAGAAAGAACGATTAAGTTCTTGCGTGAAAGTAGTTAAGCTGTCATCTTAAGCTCACTCTGTCAGAATTATTGCTGTTTATTCATAAGACTACTAAGGAACAGATGTTCACCTGGACAAGCAAACCTCCTGAAAGGAAGATATCCATATGTGGTGGTGATCAGAGTGTGCTCTGATTCTTAGAAAACAAAGTTTTGTTTCCTGGTATTGGTTGAAGCATAGTAGAAGAGTGAAAAGGAGAAAATAAAAGGTAAGTGGAGAGGAAAAACAAAGGGAGAGAGTGCAAAGACAAAAATAAAAGCCAAGGTGAACTTACAAAAGCTAGGGGGAACTCAGGGACATTACTTGAACTTCAGTAAAAGCATTTGTAAGGACAATAGCAACACAAGAGACAGCATAATTAAAAGAGTACAAGCAGGAAAAAGAGTTGAATTTCTTTTCACAGTTTCTTTCTTCATGTTTTTTCAAGTTAGCAGGCAAAATGTGCAAGCAGTGTCCATTCTTCTCTACTTCCTAATGTATTTTCTTTGCTTAGTTTTTTGTCTTATTCATCTAATGGATTTAGAGCATTGAGATTCTTTTGTGTTGAATTTTCATGAATCAGCCTGTCTGCTACAGCCTGGGACAAGCACATCCTCCAAACACAGTCCAGAGTACAAACCAAAGAAAACACAAGAGACAAGAAAGACACAGACTCATGGGTACCTTAGAGGTAAGAGGCATTTCATCCTTTTAAATTTCTAGAGGGCTGCTGACTGCAGCTTGGGGCTGTCCAGGGCACAAGCAACCAGAACAAGTAGAAAAGCAAAAACTCAGAGGGGAACTGGGAATGAGGGAGGTGATACAGAGCTGAAGAAAGATTAGGGGCAGCTGCATTAACTGGGGTCCTGCTCCCTCTGAACTCACCATCTGGCAGCTCCAGAGGTGCAGGGCCAAGGAGAGCCTGAGGGAAGATTCACTGTTTGGCATGTCTCCTCATCCGACATGGAAACAGGACGCAAGCCTCTGCCCCACCCGTAAAGGATGTTTGGGACCTGAATAATACTGTGGGGAACATGCAGTGGCCATGTTCACATTTGGTATCTTTTTTAATGAAAAAAGCTCATTATATTATGGCATTGCATAATCATCCCTGGAAGATACCACTTCTTCAATTACTACTTTGCAAGAATCCTATTAAAAGGCAATAAGCCAAACTGTAAGTTAATTTTGAGTGGTTTTTTCACCCAGCCAGATCCCCTTGTGTTCAAAGCAATGGGTGACAAACCTAAACCATGTCAAGCTGTTCTGTATACTATGCAGTCAGTCAGATACTCCTTCTGCTGGAAAGATCACTAATTATTCAGTAGGCATTTGCCTGAATAAGGCCTCAAGATTTGGTCCAAAGATAGCAAATGTTCCTTCTTGATTATTTCTGCAAATTAAATGAGAAGAATTTAGAAAGACAGCATATGAAGCTTATTTGTAAGACAGATGTTAAACAGACTAGCAGCTTCCCAGTATCCCTCTAATACTTATCCCCAGTACCAAAATATATTCCTTTAGCCTTTATAATGACATGGGAGTACTTAAGACTTTATTGATAGCATCCTGAATGGCTTTACAGGTCAAGAAGCACGAAATTATTTATTCTAGTCAGATTCAGGACATTTAGGAGTGGACAGAATTTTCCCATTAATAATTTGTTCACTGAGAAATGCGGTTTTGCGTTAATCAAAAGTATTCATTAATACAGAGTCTCAAATGGGGGAGGCTTTTTAAAACAATGTCTTATTTTGAAATCATCTCTTGTATCATCTGACCTAAAATAATCCTTCCTATCTTTTGAGGGTGCTTGGACTGAAAAGAGCTGAAAAACCCAGGTACTCCTACAGCTCTGAGCCAGTCGAACCTTTGAGCTGTCTTGGGGCATGACCGTAACTTCCTTATGGTGAGCTTGGGGTGCCCCACTCCAGCAGGAATGGGACAGATGTGTGCTTGCTCCCTTCCCCCACCTTTCAAACCTACCTCACCTGCTCACAGCAGCCTCCGAGGTGTGTGAGATTTAACAACTGTTAGCACACAAGTTAATGAACATACATCACCTTTCTTCCCAGCCCGGCCAGCAGCAACAGTCGTAACAGATTTCAAGATACAGCATACCAGAATTGTAAAGCAACACTCTGTTAGCCCTGGAGTGAAGTCAAAACATTGCTCAGCAATGTTAGGAATAGCAACTGGTATCTGAACAATATTAGGACGCTAAAATAGATTAGCTTTTGCTTAATACAGTGCATCTAGCCTTCTGAAAAACAGTGAAGTAAATAACGAGGCATTCTGTATAATTTTTTCTCTTTGTGCACCTTCCATATAAGCTTCTGTTCTGTTTACAGATCCAAAGATGATTTTCCAAATATCCAGCTCTGCCATGTCATCCTAAGACTTGAAAATCTATCTGCCGTCTCTCTGCTTAAGTAAGAACTTCAGCAGTGGTATGATTTCCACTGCTCAGACCTTTCCTGGGATCTGCGCTGACTTGGAGGCCCAAGAGAGCCCTGCTCGCTCTTCCACAGCTGCTCTGGATGTTGACACACGAACAGACTCAGCCACATTAGACCTAAGTAGTCCTCCTACAATTTGGCACACTCTGTTTTCATTGTGATGAGTACAAGGCCACTATTTTCACATGGCTGCTTTGTTACATTTTAAACCAAAAACCTCTTTTTACAGGGAACAGGAAGAACATACACCAGGTCTTTGGTTGCCGTAAAGGAGCACAGTTTTACTAAACTCAGCAAGGTTTCACCAGCTTATACAAGCTGAGAAACCATCTCACAAACCAAGGGAACAGTCACCATGAAGCAACATACGAGACTTTTTTTAGGCTCAAATTTCCAAACACTGTGTGTGCAATCTTAATTGAAGTGAGTCATTCTTCCAACACTCACAGAGCTCCAGCACACTCCAAGACACATAATGAACTTGTCCAGGCTCAGAACATTTGACACTGAATCTGTCACGGATCAGATTACTTCACTGTCCTACTTCTGAAAACATGGGGACCTTATCTTAGCATTCTTATGTGCCCGTCTTGAAGAAGATAGCCAGGGCTGTCAGCGTGCAGAGGTGATGGGTGATGCTCTGCTAAGGGGATGGCACTCCCTGAGAAAGAATTCGTGGGACCCAAAGATGTGGACAACCTAGATACACGTTGCTTGCAATTGCCAGCAAAACTGGAAACTTCAGTTAATTTCTCTTCATATTAGTTCAAATAACCTGACTTTTAATTCTGGACAGTAATCATGCAAAAATAGTATATGCCCTCTGTAACATTACTGCAATTAAAAGGAAAAATATTGAAATTCTGAATGCTTTTTGTCATAGAATTACCACTGTGTTCTTTAAAGGCTGACCTGAAGCACATATTAAACTAATTTAAAAAGTGAGGAAAGTCAAAAAAAAAATGAAATTTTTAAAGAGAGGTTTTAGACACACAAACATGGATGAACTCTCATATATCTCTGAGATTATATCTTTACCACAGCCATTCAAACCACTGTCTTGCAATTACCAGCAGTCCAGCTGATGCTCTGGTTTTCTCCAGTGTGGAGAACTAGGTCTTATCACATCCTGCCTGTTTTGAGCCCTCTCCAACTTTACTCCTTCCAGCAGCAGTGTTTCTCAGCCCATTCTTGATAACACCAGGGAGGGAAAATGGTCTGGAGGAAGAAGAGGCTATCATGGAATTTGAATTTCCCAAGAAATTTCTTCATGCAACATTTTTAAAGGCTTGTGAACAATCCCTGTAACATCCTGACTCTTTTTTCCTTACTGATTAGTATTTCAATGCCGGTCATTTCCTCTGCCTCCCCTCATCCCTGTTTCTTATGCTACCTAATCCACCTATTCTTGCTTCATTTCACTCTATCCCCTCTCCCCTTTGACCTAGATTCCATCCATTTGCAAATGCCTTCTTTGATATCCACACCAGTTCTTTATCCACTGATGTACCTCACATCCAAACCTGCCTACCAACCTAAGAAGCCATCTTTTGTGTGATACCAGATCAAAAAGGTTTCTTGAGGATCACATGAGCTGTATCCAGGCCTTTCCTCCACCAGTCTTTCATAACTCCCCTCAAAAATTCCAGTAGGTGATCTCTTATATGCACCTACAGACAGTATCTGCTGTAATATCACAACTCTTAGACTTTTTCCTTCCTTCAGACCCTGATTTATGATTCTTTTCTCTTCCAACTGCTACAATCAATCAAATCCATAGACGTGCAATTTTCCAGATCTTCCCTAGACATATTTTTGAAGTACCAGCTGAATTTCCTGTAGCCTGTGATATTGGTACTGTGGAAAATGCCAAAGGATCTTTCCCTTGCTGCACAACTGTGTTTCTGAAGCAAAACTTCCATGTTATCTTGCCGAGCTTGTGAAGATAACCTTGAACACATCAATGGACCATAAACCAATAGTTATCTGACATGGCAGATAGCTGGAAACTCTACCTTTGAGAGGTGTGGACAGCCCCATTCCCCTCACTAGTGTGTTAATGCTGAAACAAAAATTGACAATTTAAATTCCAACATTATTAATGATTCCACTGATGATCATTTTAGCAGAAGCATCCAGCCAATGCATTTACTCCACAATCCCAAGCTGCCTCCCATGCCTTCCCAGGTGCCAAAAGCTCCAACTGTCCCCTACCCAACTGCCAAAGACTTCAGCTTCCCCATGGCAACTCCTACAATGCAGTTCTGCATTGTCGTTACAGCGCTGAACCAAGCAGGGAGTGAACGTCAGGAAAATAGCATCAATTAAATTGACTTCAGTATCAAAATAAATAATACTAATTGTTTTATTCATTTAGGTACTTAGTTGAGTAAACTTTTATATAAATTTAATTTAAACAAATCTGCTATTGAACTGCAGGCTGCTTCACCAGAAGGCTGCAGGACTAAGGACGCTGCCAAATAATTGAAGTCCAGTTTGTTACAGAGTCCATAAACCCCAGAAGAGAAATACTGCTTTAAGAATCTAATTCCTACATTATATGCCACTTCTTTTATTTTTTTGGGTTTTTTGTTTTGTTTAGGGGTTTTTTGTTTTGTTTTTTTGTTTTGTTTTATGTGAATACTTTTGATGTGATCCACAGCAAGGTGACAAACATTATGCCACCAGAATCTTCCCATGAAGTCCACAGAGCCCTTAGGATCCACGGAAGCCTGAAATCTGTAGCCTATCAGCTCTCTCCTTCACCACATACTTTCCTACAAACAGGGTCTTAAATGTGCCTGCCTGGGGTTATCCTACCTTTCTTGATGTTTTCTACTGAAAACAGACTGCTTCCCATCTGAACAAGTTATTTTTCAAATCTTCAGATATTCTAATTTCTTAATAACCTGTTCTGGCATGATTCTGCTTTCCTTTAGTGTTCCTTTCTCCTCCCTAGGGAAATTTATGCTTGTTTCTGACACCTGTGTCTGCCACCATTACCTTCTTTTCAGAGCACAAGAGCAAGAAGTGCATTGAATATTTTAAGCAATACCTACGTTTCCTTTCAATAATTTTTCTCTGCCATGTCTTAAAGGCCCTTCTGTCTCTTTCACAGGCCTCTTTTTTCTTGTGTACTTGAAAAAAGTCGTCATTTTTCACAACCTCCTGTGCAATCTTTTTTTTCATTCTCTACCTTTGCTTTTCTTATAATTTTTATTACTTTCTGAACTTCACATTGTAATCTTTCTGCTCTGCCCCTGTACTTGATGTTTAATACCTCGCGTATGCCTCTTTCTTACACTTGATTAATTGAGGGTGGGCTTGTTCATCATAGTGTGAATGTATTTCTTTCAAGCCTGCATATCAGATGGCCCTTGGGTATATATTAATTTCAGTTCTGCACATTTTCAGTTTCTCATCAATGTTCTTGTCCTCTCCCTTACTTCTCATTCAGCTCCTCCCACAGACTTCTGAAACACACACTGAAATTTTGGCAAATCATCTGCAAGCCCAAAAGAAAAACCTATGACATGCAATACCATTGTGACCAAGTTGCCCTGGGTATGCCAAGATCTCAGCCAATTCCATGCCTTTCCCAGGCCTAGGATCAACAGAGATCAAACTGGAAATGGAAGCAACTTGTGGGCTGAGGGTGTCTTCAGCCAGAGGAAGACCACCAGACTGGAGCACATCACTGCACTGCCATTTCTGGCACTGCTGTACACCCTCCACGTGTAAGGATGTGGGCAAGTGGGCAACATATCAGTTAACCACATCAGTCTATCAAGGAGATGGACACTCAGTGCCTTGTTTGCATTACCAAAGTGGAAAAAAACAAGTTTTCTGGGTCAAGGCTTTGTCCTGTGACCTGGTCCTGAAGTACTTTCAGATCACCTCGTCTCTGAGCTGAAATGGGAAGTCACTGAAATGAAATTTTAAAATGCCTTTGAGTCTGCATCATTTTCAGCAATGATGTCCAGACATCTAGAGCAGAAAATAAAAAAGAAAATTATTTTATTATCAATCTAGATTTTTATGTCCACTCATTCCCACTGAAAGCAGCCGTGTCAATTATGTGATCTGGGAACTGCTGAACAAGGCAGCAGACACGGACTTCCACACAGGGCAGTTCACCCCTGTTGTCCCTGTAGGTGATGCTCCTCTCATCTCCTCCAGCTCCACGTACAAGATCCAGCACCCAGAGGTGCCACGAAGACTGGGAGCCTCCCATGAGGGCCTGTAAGGAACAAGCAGCACCCACAGTCTGCAGCTCCTTGGTGTGTGATAGATGGACTAGATATGATGAAAGTGATTTAATATTTACAAAGTATTTTCTGATATAATAGAGATTTTTTTTCTTTTTAGATACAATTTCCTTTAATGAACACTGCTCACATGCAGAAACCACAGCCCTGGCTATCACAACTACTGGGGTGAGTTGGTCAGGAGCTGCTGGTCACTGCTCTGGGGTGGGCTGGGCATCAGTCAGTGAGAGGTGAGCAATTATGTCATAGATGTTTTGTTTCTCTGGAGTTTTATGTCTCACTCTCTCTCCTTCTCATTACTATAATTATTTTGACTGTTATTATCAATAATATTATTAGTATTATTGTATTTTATTTTGTTTCAACTATTAAATTGCTCTTATCTCAACACACGAGTTTTACTTTTTTTTTGTCTGATTCCTCTCCCTACTCCAGTGGGGGGAGGACTGAGTGAGCAGCTGAATGGTAGTCAGTTGTCAGCTGGGGTTAAACCACAGAACTTATTATAAGATTATTACATGTTTTATAGATGGGCACATAGAGTACAAGCAGTAAAAATATCCTAACTCTTGTAAATGTGTGTTGCAGTTAAGGCCCTCCTCCTGTATAGATAACACAGACTTTTTGATATATTGTAAGTTCAGTGAAATGGCTCAGAACAAAAGAAGTTCATCATATAAGTACATCTTTGCGAGAGTACTAAAGTTTTTACCACACATAAATATTGTTATGCTGTTTCTTATGGTGGATGGCACACTGTCAACTAAATTATCAGCTTTAGAATAATGTTTAGCTCTTTCCTTCTTCCTATCCCTTTTTTTTTCTGTGACAGAAAATTCTATATAAAATAGAAAAAATTGAGAAACCAAATTTTCAGGCTTCAAATAAATATACTGATACTTTGAATTCTGAGACTTAATCCTGCCCCTTGTGGTTTAAGTCTTGAAACACTCTCATACAGACAGATGACAATTTGCACAAATTTTCATTCAGGTTCATAGTGTTCTCTACTACCAAATAACACAGATCTTTCATAAGGAATAATTTTCTGAAAGCAGCCTACTCTTTCTTTCCTAGAGTTTCCATGTAAGATATCACACTGCAGCTATTTCCAAGGATTATTTTTATTGATGTGGTTTATAGTAGCCCTTTACTGGGAATTCCAGCCATTTGTACCTAAATGCAAGAAGGAACATAATCCCTACCTCGAAGGCTCTACTCCCCATTCAGCTGGGGTTGGGGAGAGACAATTCTGCAAAGAATAGGTTCAAGTAATGAAATAGATATAAAATAAACAAATCTGGGAAGGAAAAAAAAAACAAAAAACAAAAAACCAAAAAGCCCCACAATTTGTTAGGAGCCTAAGAAGTGCATT
Organism: Gymnorhina tibicen; assembly: GCA_013399875.1. Lineage (NCBI taxonomy): Eukaryota > Metazoa > Chordata > Aves > Passeriformes > Artamidae > Gymnorhina > Gymnorhina tibicen. Next base: position 437,918 of record VXAZ01003030.1, read on the forward strand.
TAAAAAAAAATAATCTTCAACAGAGATGGTATTTTCCTGCCTCCTGGAACAAAGGTAAGAGAAAAGTGGAAGGTGGTTGTTTAAAGAGATGCAATATGGGTCATGTTTGACTTGAATGTGGCTAAAAAAGCCCTGCTCACTGTCACATCTGCACGCCCCCTCACAACAGAAGCAGATGACAGCGTAAGCTCCTCCAGCCCTTATGGCGTGCAGAAATTCACCATTTTTCCCAGCTATTCTTTTTTGTCTCTTACAAAGTTCAGATTGAGCCCTGAGGGCACTAACAAAGGAAAAAATGCTTCACAGCATTTTCCCCTTGCTATTGCTTTGGGGTATGTGTAAGATGAGATCAAGTCAGTATTACATGAGGAGCATTCTTAATTCAGTGTGTGGTCTGCAGGCAGACTGGGATTTGATGATTTACTGCATTTTGAACAGAAGCACTGTGAAGTGAATTCAGGAGGCACTCTAACACATCAGCTGGGCATTTGCCATATAGTCTTCTGGTAGGCTGGGAGAAAAGAAGGAAGATTTAGTTGTCTGCCTTTGGCTGCCTCCACCCTGAAAACTGAGAGAAGCCTGGTGTCCTGCTGCAGGGAGAGAGCAGCTTTTGCTCCAGCTGGCTGCCCTCCTCTTTCTGATCTGCCCCAGGAGTAGGGGAGGTGGCAATGCAAAGGTGCAGGCACACCTCTACTGACATCACTGCCTCTGGTCCTTATAGACACACATCTTGGTACTGCATCGTGGTAGGAGCTCACCTTTAAAAGGTCAGCATAACCAACATCGCCATGTGCTGAAGTGAGGAGCAATTGCTGGATTGTGCTCAGCAGTTTACAGTGGCAAACCTTAAATCTGTAGGACTGTGCTCCTCTTTGCAGTTGCAGATGCAGGTAAGGCACCTCCCTTCCATAATGAAAAAGTGTTTAATGCAACAAACACAATGCCTGTCTCTTGGCCACAAACCCCTCAGATCAGAAAGCCACAGACACAGTTTAGTCACCAACACTGTTCAAGAGGATCTGAAAACAAAGGGAATTCCTGTCTTGCTCTGATATGGTTCATCCACATGCCACTCCTCTAAGGTAGGCTTGTTATCACTGTTTTCAGAAGAGAGGACCAGACGCACAGAAGTTTCCAAAGTCATCAAGGAAAACTGTAAAGTGGCAGGAACTAGATCAAAAAACAGTATCAAGTGCCCCACATGCTCTTGTCAGTATCTGTGCTTTTGGAACCAGTTTTCTCTCTTCTTTTCTTCTCCTACCTCTCCCCTGCCACTCCTTATCAAATTGTTCTTCATTTGCTAAAGACCTGGCTAATTGATTTATTGTCAGATTTTTAGGCCGAAAGAAACTCCTGTGAGCCACTAATCTGTGTTTTAGGAAATCAGCACTTCAGGCAGCAGCTCCTGCAAGCAAGTCCACGGCTGTGGCCAGGACACTACCTTTAAAACAAGAACCAGCATTTCTTTGTGTGTGTTCTGCTCATCTCTTTTGATTAAATTTTTTATCCCATTTCTAAATCAAATCTATTAAATTTCTAAGTGGCCATTAAAGAAAAACAGTGAACCTGATCGACCCAAATTCATGTTAAATTTGTAAACTAAATAAGCTGAAGAAATTGTGATGAATATTTGATTTCCAACCTCACCCTGTTTACATTAAAAGCATCTCTTTATCATCAGATGTAGAAATCTAGAAATATTTTAAAACAGTTGCATAAAGTACTAGCTAGTGCCCCACTTTTGTTAAAGATTTTTAGGTGCAAACAAACGAAAACTGAGCTGGATATTGTCATGCAGTGAAATTTCTACATTGGATTTCCTCAGAGGATCAGTTTCTGACCTGCTATTTGGAACACAGTATCTTTAGAGATGTCAGCCTCTAAAATCCTGCGTGATTATTGGACCTGTCTTGTTACTAAATAAGTCATTAAATCCGTAGTGTTTTATAAACAACAGAAATTACGTTGCTTCAACACCTTCTACACAGGTCCTGAAAAGGGTCCTGGTGTTCACTGCCTCTCTGGGAGCTACATGACTATTGCAGGAGGTGAACATAAAGTGTGTACAAGCAGCCAAGGCTCAGAAATTATTTTCATACTGCTGTATCTGTAATGAAAAAAAGGTAAAAGGTATAATCTTATTTCAGAAATGAGGTAAAATTACAGCATTACAGACTGTAACATAATATAGGAAGGCTTTCCCTGCAATAGCTGAATGAAAGTTAGTCCTAAATAAGCAGGGGTGGCTACTGCCCCACATAGATTTATTTAATATTCTGGTGATTCCTTCCCTAGCTCAGGTATATCTACACAGAGCTGTACAGAAAAAATCTAATCAGTTTTGCTGAATAAGGATAAATTTCTGAACAGAAGCCAACACATAGTTTATTTCTCACACTCACAGCTAGCACTAAAGTGTCTGTGTCCTGTGACTGGCTTGCAGCTGCCTGTGTAAAAGAGTTGCCCATTATTTGGAAAGCAAGCTAAAAGATACAGGAAAAGCTCATCAAAGAGTCAAAGCATGTTGCATCCACAGTTAAAACATTTTAAAGGATCATAGTTATTAGAAATTCAAGTTTTTCAAGTATTAAAAATAAATCTTTAATTCCCCTACAGATTCCTAGTATCCAGAGTATTTTATAGAAACATCTGGATAAAGGAATAAAGGCAAATCCATTGTGTTTCTAGACATTCCTGGAGCACTGATGTTCTTGAGATTATGCTATTGGATTACTGGTATAAAAATAATAAATATTTTCAGTACTTAAAGCTGTAATGCTTTATGTTGGATTTGAATTTTGGTCTCATTTTAGTAAAAGGTGGATGGAGATTCAGAGTCTCTTCCTTAGCCAGAAGGATGTAGGGAGTTTATTGCTTAGTGACCTATATTTTTCTCCTCTACATTATTTGAAAAGTTATTTAGCAACTTCCCTGCTCTTCAGTCAACCTTTTAAAATAGCTGTCAAGACAAAAATATGGTTAAGACTCTGTTCCTCATTCCCATGACATACGAAAGTGAGGGTTTGTTAATCTGTGCCAGGAGTGCTGTAAAATATCCTCGTCTGCACAAAATGCATTCATTTATGTTTATTGTTTTAAATGAAGGGCAATAATACATAAAAAAAAAAAAGCTGTATCTCACACAGAAGGGGTGAGAGATGCACCAAAGTGAGATCTGTGGATATGTTTTCACAAGGTTTTGCAATATTACAAATACAATTTCTACAGGTCACTAAGCTAACCAGGAACTTAACGATATAACTGGCTCAGGCTCCAGAAAATGTACACAAGCCTTGTGTACAGAAAATGTACACAAGCCTTGCCAGAGGTGCAGGGACTGACCAGTTATAAACTTCAGCCTGTGCCCAGAATGCTGCTCCACCATAAACATATGGTATGGTCACAGAGCCACCCCGAGCCCGTCCCTGTCTGAGAGGAAAGCACGAGGTGCAGCAGCTCAGAGCGGGCTTTCAAAGCTCCATTTTTGCAAGGTCTTCACCCTTCCTGCTTACCATTTCCCTAGGGAGCAGCAGTGTGTTGTGGAAAGTACTGGTAACCAAAGACAGCAATGCAACAGCCTAAGCCTGATGGCTCCAGCCCAGTTTTTTCACTTTATCCCCTTTACTGTTCCCTCTCCTGTTGTTGGTTTTTTTTTTTCTTTTAACATGCAAGTTGCCATGAAAAATTTGTTAATGAAATATTTGCTTAGAAGTCTGCTCTGGGCTAGGCTGATAACCTATCTGTGTTTGAGTTTGGCTTCCCATATTCTAAATACTCATCTTCTCTCTGTTTAGCTTATTGATTGGTTTGGCAGGAAAAGCAGCCTTGTCATCAGTGACCAAGGTCAAACCAAACAAAAAGGGACAGGAGGGGGGGAAAAAAAAGGAAAGAAGAAGTTGGATGGATGAGCTCAGTGAGATGGGAGTGGAATATCTGACCTCCTGCAACTTTCCTTTGGGAGACGGGTACTGGTCTGCCCAGGAGCCTGCTGGCTTTCACAAGGTCACAAGAAATCACTGACATCATCAGAACCAGCACTCGGAAACTGCAGGAGAGACGACAGCTGGGAGTCAGTCAGAATCCACAGTGGGAAGAGGTGGACACGACCACACCAAGGCTGGATGCAAATGCCCACAGGAATGTCTCCTGAGAACCCTAGTGCAGAGCAAATGGGGTGCTGAGTCAAATATCTCAAACACCTAAAATAAGAAACTTAAAGCCCATGTCTACATATACAAGTAGCAGTCACCTGTTCCCAGAGGTGCCTCAAGCTCTGTTTCAGAGAGCCCTGCAACAGCACCAAAAACAGGAGTTAGTGGGATTTTTTTTTCCTTGAACATAATTATGTCTGGGCTTATACATCTAATTCTCCAAATAAAGTTTACAGATTTTGGCCTCAACCTTTCAGTTCTATTCCTAAAATATGAAACAAGAAATCTGTGGAAAATAAGTCAGGAAGTTTAAAGGGCTAACCCAGACACATGTAAGCACATGCTCTCAGCAAGGCAGTGGATACCTTCCTATCATGCCAAGTTCAACTGTGATTGAGGGGAGTTTTATATTACCTGAAAGTCCCAGTCCACAAAATTAATATAATGCCCTTACAGCTATACAGCACGTTCTACCTAAAAATGCAGATGAATCAATGAAATATGTCCAGAACTGTATAAAACTCATTGGAAAATCCTAAATATAAGGTCATGCTTCACTACATCACCCTTTCAAACCCCCTTGCAAAATATTTTTATGTTTATGTAATTCAGCGTGAACAGCAGCGTGCAATCTCACAGAAGAGATGTGAAACTGCAAGGGAAGGTTATATCATGGCTAAGAAAACTGAGATCAGCTGTACTGTAGTGTAGCAGTACCTTACTGTAAAGAAAATGTACTTTCTGGTTTTTGCATACAGTACAGCTGAGGTGTTCTGAAAGGAAGCTGCAACAGAATAGACCTGCTAAATAAAATACCTGGCAATATTGTTATCTGGTACAATACATTCATGTTAGTGGCTTTACAAATGAATAAGACAGTGCCAGAGGCTAATAATTATGTGACATGAACTGACTGTTAAATCCTGCAGTCTTTACTCAATATTTATATAGTCCTGACTTGTGGGGAGTTCAGCTTGATAAATGTCAGAGTAAAAGAAGTAAAAGAGAACTAAATCTGTTCCCAGGTTTCTCTTTAATCTTGTTACTTTCCTTCCCACTAAGGAACTAATTCAGTGATCAGTGTGTTATTCACAGGATACTGGAAACATTATTTTAGCAGAAGTACTTCATAGTTTATAACACATGACTATAGCATTTGAGAAATTCAGCTTCACTGACCCAGCTCGACATATGAGAGAGAGGAGTCCAACTTCCTACCTGCCAACATGGTCTCATTAACAAACCGAATAAAAAGGGTCCTCACCACAGCGAAGAAAACAGATGCAGAAAGATGCTGCTTATCTACAGAAGGTGATGCCAATTTATCCAGGAAATAATTCTTCTTTCTGCATCCCAACCAACATGTCTTAAAAAAGATAACATTTGTCAAGGAATGTAGAAAGCAAAGCAATTTTTTGTACACAAGGTACTGGAGACAAGGTTATCTGACAACTGTCCAATTTGCATAAGCAAAGGCCAAAGGCTGCACAAGTACAAGACCTCTATTTTTAGCAAGAGCAAGTTCCTTTGGTGGACCGACACTGAAACATCGCGGAGGATGATTTTAAGGATGGGGTGCAGGCAATGTCTCTGTCTCTGAAAATTAGGCCCTGTCAAAGATGCACCACTGGGACCTCTCAAAATCTACAGTTGTTCTTCATCCTTTGGGGTGGGAGGACCTGACCTTCCCAAAGGGTTGCAGGAAGAACCTCATGAGACAATTTCAAAGGCCTCTTGAATAATCTGGGCGTGTGTATGGTGCTGATTTCCACTGCAGAAAGATTTACTCAGGATTACCCAAAGAAGATGGAAAACTGGGTAACAAGATCAGAAGAAATGAGATGTCCCTAAATAAACCAAGGCTCTGGTGTCTGACATGTGGATTTAGCTGCCCTTCGCCAAGAGTGCTTTAATTTGTATCACTGTAATCGGGTTAAGAATTATTGTAGCCAAAGTAATTAGCAGCAAGCTACCAACCAGCTTCTTGACACAGAAAGCAAATGGGTTTCTCCTCCAAGTATTTGCCCCCCTGAGGGCTGGGAGGTAAAGAGGAGAAGGAGGGAATTAGGGGTGACCTTGCATTAATGAACAGTAACATGCTCCTGGATCAGTGGGCAAACCTGGCATAGCTCAGAGAGGAAGCATCAACTGTGTCATCGAAGTATCTCTGATATCCATGGGGGTTTTGCAATGGATGCTTATGCAAAAGAGGTAAACACAAATGAGGCTAGTGCAACAGAAAAAAAAGAGCTACAGGAAGAGAGAGAGAAGGTGTGAGGATGTAAACAAAAAATAAACAGAGAGATTGCTGTGGGGTGGTTTATTTAAAGAGTCCCTACATTTGCATTATTGGATTAAGCATTTTGACCAAAGTTTGTAGAATTTATTTTGGCCAAAAATGACTAATATGAATATTGGCCTCATGCCTGAATAAAGGAATGTAGTTTCTCTCTCTAATCAGGTTGCAACAGATAAAGGCTAAATAGAAATGAGTAATTCACCGTGACTCAATATTACATGGGCTGTATTTTAAGAGCTGAATTTCAAGTGCATTTCTGTTCTTTATTTCAGCTGTGCTATCTTTCGCTCACCCTCGCCACACTGTGTGTCAGCCTGGCTTGGCAAAATGGGAATCATTTTCTTCCATAAGCCTGATGTACTTTTTAGGAGACTGTCTTCCTGGAAGCAAAATCAATTCAAGTATTCAGGAGGCCTCTAGTGGCATATAGTTTCAGAGGAAGTTTCCTCTGAAGCCTAGGCTGTGAGGCTCAGAAAATATACAGAAGGTCAGGGAAACAAAAGGGACTCCCCACTTGTTGATTAAAGCCATTGACAATAAACAGCAAAGCTTGGTCTCTGACTTCAGTATCTAGGAATCTGGCCTTCAAGGCCCGAGATACATTTACACAAAACACTCAGAACGTGCAGAAGAGAACAATAGGGTCTCAGGCTTCTTGGTGTTTTGCATGTTTCTAAGCATATACTGGGAAAGAATTACAACGTGATGAGCCCTATATTTGAAACAGCTGTCAAAGGGGAGCCTATGCCAGTTTCATTTTGATCCACAAATATAGATGCTTTCTATTACTGACACTAGACTACGCAATAGGTTTCCAATGTGGTGCACGAGTGCGTAATCCTCCATTTGCAACTCTTCACCCAGTTCCCACACCAGGAGAAGCAGATACAACCAATCCTGACCGGGTAATTGGCATCAGGCAAGCTATTGCTGTTTCCAACAGCTGAGGCTCTGCCCTGCACCCTGCTAATCACAAATACATGATATTACATATTAGGTGAGAACCTGGATCACCTGTAGGCTATTTTTACATGCAGGGTTATTAAAAAGTAAGAGAAGAGTAATCACAAAAGAAGGTGAGAGAAATGAAGTCCTGCTGCTCCTCCGACGAGTTTTGGCCTAGACAGTCAATGCTTTCTTCATCACATATGTATTTCCCTGGGCCTATTTTTACATGTCATAGGATAGTCAAAGAAATGTCCTTAATTCCCGGCACTTTGATTCACCTCCACAAACTAAGCCTTGTTGTAGGTGACTTAGCAACCATGTGATCCACCTATTATTAGAACAGAGTTAGCCCTCCAAGCCCCCAAACTCCTGCCTCCCCTTGTCCTTATATATATCTGTCTCCTAGCAGAAAAGTGGCACATGACCTCCTATCCTCAAGAATACTTGGCACAAGTCCCTACTTCTCAGCCGAAGCTATTGTTCTAGGAGAGAATGACACAGGCGTGCAAGAGTCTTGCTGACACTTTTGACTTTAAACATGAAATGCCATTAATCAATCAGCTGCATCTGTTTGGAAAAATTAAGTGGCTGGAATCAAGGCAAACACAATAAATAATCCTTAGGCAAACAGGAAAGAAAATAAGGGAAGACATGCTTTTGACTTCTTGTTACTTTAAATTCATTTGATTTGTCTTTCACATCCTCCTTACAAATATTAGGGCTTACCAAGTGTACCGTATGAAGATACCAAACTCTAAAGGCTTATGCAAAGTACTGCCACCAAATTAAAGGTGCTAAGCTTGCAAGATGTGTGTCTGCCATGGAATTCACACATGACATGGCAGCAGAGGGGGTCTGAATTCACAGATGTGAGCCAGACCAGACTCACAAAATGCCCAGGCATCACTTGAAAGGTTGGTTTCTCTTGCTATTCAGCAAAGTTGCAGATGTGATTTATGGTCTCAAAAACATTTTCATTCCTGCTACAAATGCTTCATAGACTTAATACTACATGGAATCATTCCTGACAGGTGCTCATGTCCATCAAAATAAGTATCCAGTAGATTTTAAACCACCCATAGTTCCTTGCAAGGCGGACACCCACACATTCAGCACCTCAGTATTAAGAGCCTGCTGTCACCTCTTTTCAGGAGTGAATGGAAAAATATTAAGCTGCACCTTGCAGTGGAAGAGTATCTGTCTCTGCCAGGAGGGGAAAACAAGGGATAGCTGTGAACAAGACATCAGGCTCAAGAAGGTCCTTGACTTCCACATGGTCCCTTTGTTTTTTGCACAGCCTGGAGTCCAGGATTACAGTCCAGTTTTACTGGCCCCTGAGACTGGTTCAACAGGGGAAGAAAATATGTGAAACATTGCTCCCTGCTAGTGAAACAATGTTCAACCCTTCCCCAAATCACCAGGCTCATGCCCATGAAGACCTGAAAGCCTGGTGTGAAGAAGACAGAGAAGCCTCATCCCCTTCCTCAGCTGTGGGGACGAGGAGCATTACTGCTGCTGGCCTGCACAGGATGGGAAACACAAACCCCACCAGTTTATAGTGTGGGCACGTTCAGAAGCTAAACTGAGCCCACCCCGCTATTTCACACAGGCCACTAAAGGAGAGCAATTTCAATCAAGGCTGATGACACCCTCAAATTTCCATCTCACTACCAATTCCTGCTACAAGGCTCTGCCTGAATATTGTAAAGTAATAATATAAGTGACATGTATGGGTCAGAATGACACAGGAGCAGGGAGTGGGAAAAAACACAGGAGTAAAACATTGTGAGGCCATCTCTGCTAAAACACAATGTGTGTTTGGCTGACCAGAACTATTTGATTAGTCCTAATCTGAAACAAGAATTTGTTTCATTTTTTGAGCTGTTTAATCCTTTTGAAAACAACATTTCAAAATGAAAATGTCACTTTGAACTCTATACTTGCTTTGTACTGGCTGAAATACGTATGAGCAAAACACTTCAACTTTTCAGAAAAACAAATAGAAAACTGTGAGGACGGAGCTAATCTATAGATATTTTTGGTCCCTTACACGTTCTGCATTTCAGAGTGGATTTCCTATTTGCTGAACAACAGAGCTTGCTGATCTCTATGTGTTCCTGGAAAGCAGCATGAATGTACCTATGGCTTGGCCATGGATGAAGATTCAGCTGACCTAAGTTTAACTTTCAGCTCTTTTGGTGTCCTTACAGAATGCACTTCACCCATGATGCCTCTCTTTCCTCTTCCACCATCGTATTTAGGGCAGAAATACCCTATTGCTCTTATGTGTTTCTGCCATACAAGCTGCCACTGCATTCCTGCTACTGATAATAGTATCTAGATAAATTAGAGTTTGTAGGAAGAGCTAATATCTTTTTATGAGACTAGCTGATATAACTGACAAAAGTGAACAAGTTGTGGGGTTAAGGGTCCTTCAGGTACACTAGAGAATATGCTAGAGCACTCCAGTTCCAACAGCATTGCTGCTACTGGATAGATAAATAGAAACCTCACTACAAAAAATGAAGAGCACATTTGAGATGTCCCTGTCATTTCCTCCAGAAACAGAAAAAGGAATAGAGTGACATACATACTTTTGAAGGAAATAAAAGGTTAAGAAAATAATTGTGGAGAGTCTCCTTTATCCCCCAAATCTTTTGTATGTGTAAAATGAATCTGCAATAACAGCTCTCCACAACGCCAAAACCCCAAACTGCTGTCAGTCATTCCACTAGTAGTTGCCTGGGGCAACTGCTTTCGCAATTATCAGTGGATTCACGAACTTGCTGCAGTCACAAATGATGCAACTGATTTTTTTTCTCAGTGGTCAGGTTGCAAGTGAGGACAAGAATACTCAGACGTTCTAATCAGCAACACATAAATATATGCGAAATCCTCTTTATATCAGGCACACCTGATATAGACCATGGCCAAGGCCAGGCCATGTCAATTGCACAGATATATGCCAAAAACAGAAATGGAAACTAGATATGTGACTGTGATGTTCCAAACAAAGCAGTGATTCCAGTAAGACTAGCATGAAGCTGGTACACAAGACAGCACAAGTTAAAAGCCCTTGATGGGACCTTAGCATATTCTTTTGACTTTGCTGGTAACCTAATGTTAAATAAGCCCTTTCCTGTAGGAATAAGAAGCTTGGTTTACAATTTCTGATCTTTAAAAGAGCCCATTCAGGCATGAGCCCTCTTGTACTATGGGCAATAAAACATACTCAGGATCAACAAGTTCACTATAAGAAACAGCTAAGGGCTTTCATGAAGGAAAGCCAGATCCTGGATCCCAGCAGGGGGTGACATTCCTATGCGCTCATCGCTGCTCTGCCACAAGTGATTCACAAACTTAATCTCTGCCACAGAGCTCTTCTAAATACAGGAAAACTAAGGTTACACCAAGTTTAATTCAAGGAAAGAAACTTCCCCAATGGCTACTAAATCACTTCAACTACTGCGATAGTCATCTCCCTTTAAGGTTTACAGTGTGTTTGAGTTTTTTCTTGCTGCAGTTTTAAAATCAAAGTTTATCAAGCCAGTTACTTCCAAATGTCCTATGTTGGGCTTAGGGAAATTTGAATGAACAAACCAAGACTCAGTGGTGAAAAAAGAAATAAAGCTTTTGCAATACTTGTTATCTGACATGTTTGCATAAAACTAAAGGTCCAGCTAATGACACAGTGCAGTCCCTTAGAGATGAGAGGAGCAGCCACTAATTTCATTGTGGTTAAAATGCTTGGCACATCACGCCAAGATGAGAGAAGAGACAGAAGAATTTTTAAGGGTCTAATATACAAAAACATGAAGTCCAAGATATACTGATGGCAACTCTACTACTGAACAACAACCAATAAGATCCTCAGATTCCTTATTGAAAAGACATCTAAACATGTCATCTTTCTGAAAGCCACTCTTCTGGACACAGCTACTTTGTGGTGCACATAGTGATAATTAAACCTCTAAAAATAGGAACCACGTTCCATTAAGCCGGGACAGAATATGCTGCTTTACAATTGAAGTTATGTCAGAAAATAAAGAACATTCTAGAATCATATAGGGACCAGGTTTTGTTCTCATTTACAGCAGTTTTATCTAGAGACCTTTCCATCTTGTTCTCTGGAGTCCCTCCAAAGTTACGTGAGTTTAGGGGAAGTTAGGGAGTTAAGGGAAAAAAAAAACCAGTGGTAGTGGGAACAGTAAAGTGCAGAAACTTCTACACAAATTTTAATGGCAGGGCTCTGTTTCAGGATCCTTGCAGCCCAGACTGGTGAGGCCGCTTGTTGCCCTCTGGAAGAGCTGCAATGTCTCAGTGATTCAGCTGCAGCCAGACACAGATCTGCTGGAGAGTAAGGAATATTGACTGGTGTGCTCTTTGCCAACTCTACCTAATAGTGGCTTTCCATGAACTGGACCATTTGGAGAGTCACTATCAGACAGAGATTTCCATCTTATTGGGGTTGTGTTTGAGCCATTTAGATTTCTACTTCAGGCTTAGTCAATTCAGATATATGCTTAATCACACCTACTTCATGCATATTTAATCCCCCTATTTGATTTCTGTACTAAATTCCTCTGAATTTACATCCTAACCAGACGCAAAGGGCTCCCCTAGACCCAAGAGACTACCAGTGTACACTGAGACGCATGAGTGCAGATTTCATGACACCAAACTAAGCATTTGATGAAAAGACTTATACATTGCCAGATGAAAGTCAATTTCTGCCTTTATTATTCATTGTGTGGCTTAAAGCTGTGTTAAACACTGATTTAAGGGGCTGTGAACCACAGCCAAGCCAGCAGTGGTATTTGTCATCCTTTCTCAGACCTGAATCAGGGCCCTCTGGCCAGGCACAAACCACCACTGAGGACACAAAGAGACAACTTCTGGGCTGTCACAACTCGGCAAAGCACAGAACTTGGACCTTCTATGAGGGGAAGAAATGCCTGGGATGTTTCTGCAATCTTCAGACGTTTCAGACATATTAGCCCCACAGGAATGGAAATTATTACCTGTGCTGCACAGAGATATAGGTGGGAGTTGTAAGATGAAATGAGAAAGACCAACACTGAGAGGAAAATTTCCAACTACCGTGAACAGAACTGACCAAACTACCCCGGTTCTCAATTATCAGCTGAGCAGATTACTTAAGAATTTTTATTCCAACCCAGTCGTGGAATAAACTATGTTAACATGTGGTATTGAGGTTTCTTCTTAATTACAGCTGCTGTAATTTAAGCTTACATGCTGTATTTTGCTACTGGGGCAGGTTAATGTGTTTTTCCTGATAATTACAGTGGACTACTTCATTAAGCCTCTGTAACCCGACTGTCTTTGCTTAGAAGCTGAGCAAAAGACCTGTAAGGAGAGCACTGAAAGGCTGGCTGCAGGAGACTTTTAAAACTAAATTAGAAAGAGCATTATGAAATGCAAGGTAAGTAGCATTGTACTGGCAAAGAGATGGCCTGGGTGATCTAACAGGTCTTTTCCATCACTAACATCCCTTGTCCAGGAACAACCCATTTAATTCCAGGCCAGTCAATTATTATGACAGAGAAGCAGAGTAGAAGGACATATATTCTACTGGGGAAAACAGCATTTTATTATGCCAACTGAACTCAGAGGACAGGCAGTGAAAACATTCTTTCATTTTGTACCATTAGCTCAGCCAGGCCTTTGCAATGTAACATTCTGTCACTTTCTGTGGATTAGCTCATTTACAAAAACGTGCTGTTTTACTGAAATTAGCACAGAGAGAATATTGCACTTCCCGAGCTGCCGCAGCATAACTGTTTGTCAGTAGATTTATGTAGTGGATTGTTTTCCTGCAATCCAGGATAAGGGAAATACTTAAACAATAACCGCCATGGGGAGTGTGGACAAGGCAATAATTACTTTCCATGGTGTTAATAAACCTCAAGGCTACTGGCCAAAGTATATTTGCACTGAAGGAGATGTCTATGGAGATTACATAGGAAATTTTAAGATAGACAAGGGTCAGGAAGCCCATCTAGGTCTGCTTCCTCTGCTGCAGTAACAGACACCCCCCGCCCACCCATAACTGTTCCCAGCAAGGGTTTTTTAATCAAGCACTGTCTAGTGTTCACTAGTTCCTTCTTTGGTGTCCTCTGAGGAGTGGCATGCTTAGTATGCTAGCTAGGAGCAGCCATAATTTGGTTGTCATCCTTTTGTTTTCTGCTCAACTTTTAGTTAGAAACTCTTTAGCTGTAAAATTGGAATTCCACTCCACAGGAAACACCTAATTTCTGTAAAAATAAGATTATATAAGAACAAATTAAACACTTAAAACCTGATTCCTGGAAGCTCAAGTTCTGTAGCTCAACTCAATTATCATTTCCAGAGTGCTGTGCTCCCAGTTCTCTGACAGCCCTACAAGGTCATGTTGGGAAGCCCCACATCCCTGAGAATCAAGTTGGGATTTTTCAGGCTTCTAAGGCTCCTGTCACAGCAGCAAAGAGATAAGCCTTGGCTCAAATTAGGAATCACAAAGTTTTGGAGCAGTGGGTAGCCAAAAAGTAGGCTCAAGGCTTTCCAATGACTGCAAGATTCAACAGCACCTTGAGCTGTCATTTACATAAGTAGCACAGACTACAAAACCTTCTGTTTGCCATGGGACATCTCCAGCTGCACCACTTGTCACAGCAAACAGTCAGACACCTCAGGCCTCAATAGAGACCTCTCCCTTCTTGTGGAGGTTCATCCAAGGGAATGTTCATGCTTTGATCACTAGACTGCAAGACATTTTCTGTGGAAACCTACTTTCACAGTCATGTTCTCTTTCTTTTGTAGCAGAACAAACCAGGAAAGAATTTACTGATCATGACACTAGTGCAAGTCTGGAATGAAAAAAAGTCAGGTCCTCCATACCATCCTCTGACAGTAACGCTATGTCATTTACTGACAGATAAAGGTTTTCTCCTTGGGTAATGAAAAGTCCCTTGGATCATTCTGGGGCACAGAGGACAACTGGCATGAAACAGAAGACATCTATGCCATTTAACTCTCTTTGTCTCCAAAACAGGGTGGCCATATCCAAAACACTCACTCTGAAGAGTTTCTGGGCTGTGCTAAGCCCGAGCCATGCCAGACAATTGTTTAGAGAGTGGTAGGTGACAAAAGAAAGTTTTACCAATAATTTAATCCTATAAACAAGCAGGTTCCAGGGCCTGATCCCACAGCCTGGCACCACCTGATATATTGGGATAGCCTGGCCAATCTGTAATCTACCCAGGCTTCACACATGTTAGTATTAAGCAGTGCAAAGCTAACAGTTGTTCTTTATGCCCACATCACCAGTGAGCAGGGCTTTAAAAGGAAATTGTCAGCGTTCCCAGCACTCTGGGACTGGTTATGCCCATAGAGGTCTCCAAGAAAATGTGCTTCTAATTTAAATGCTATGTCAAATAAGTGGTTGCTGAATTTGAGAATGGATATTGTAAGCTACATTCAACTGAGGCAATTGACTTAGATGTTCCCTCACTATAGGAATGACTAATCACACAAGTATTTATTGAAAGAGCATATTCCCCTTGTTCACATGAGGGAGCACGCACTAGCTCACACATGTTACCCCCACAGGAGCAAACAGGAATAATCATGGGGAGAGACGCTCACCAAAGTAATGGCTGTGTGATCCGATGGTACCGACTCAACCTACCTGCAGTGAAGAACATGAAAAGTTTCCTGTTGCCTCATCAACTTTAGACTGGATTTTTTCTTTCATCTGAACTGCCCCAGGTAAAAGGAAGAGCCATCTGTGGCTCTCTCAACTCCCTTGCTTTTTGTGTGTGCTGCTGGAGCGAGTACCTTCATACCAGCTGACAACTGAGCAGAACAAAGCACAGCTGTATCCTATTCCCAAGACACTCCCTGTCTTCTGCCTTATGCAGGGAATGGAAAGAACACCTGGTGCAGGAGGCAAATCCAGTAACTCTCATCCTTAGAGATTCTTCATTTTCAGATAAATTCTTCACTAAAAATTGTCAGACAATAGTTGAGAAAGGACTTGGGAGAATAAAAAATAATTTGGCCTCATAAGTCTAGACTGAGAAAACGGCTCTGGAAACCATAGGGAGATTTTATAAGGGCCTTAGGTGCAGCAAAATGACACATAAACATACTTGGAGTATTGCATCAAACTCCATTTTCCATTCATTGTAGCAATACTGACTTGCACCAGCTAAGAGTCAAGCCCCAGGCTTTTTCAAGAAAAGGTCTGTTCTATGAACACCCAGGAACATCTGTAGAAGGTAAATAGCAAAATGCAGTATTTTAAAGGTAATTTGACTACAGCTTAGAGGTATATTTCTTATTTCCCTATCATGAGAAAGTTCCCTATACACATTCACATAGTCACAATTATTTCTCAATGAGTAAAAACATCTTGGCTTGAAGCCATTGGTTATTAGTACCATGGGAAGTCATCATTGCCTTAAACATATTCCCCACAATAGTTAAGTATTTCCCTTATTTCAGTACTGCAGGAAAACAAGACATATATAAACTGAGTAACTTAAAGCTAGCCGTGACTTCAGAAGCATTTTACAGTCTTTTCACCCACATTTGGCAAAATAAAGTTCACTTTCCAGACAAACTGGTTCCTTGTGAGGCCACAGGATGCTGCACAGTTAGTAGTGGCCCAAAATGACAGACTGGTTTTGCTTGCAGCTCTCTTCAGTTCAGCTGGCACAATGATAAGACATTATTTTTCTCAATTAATATCCCATCCTGACACTGTTTGCCAGTCTTCGAAGGTCACAAAGCAGTCCTGTGTCAGCCTGACACCTTCCCCCTTCCCCATATTTCTTCTTCCTCTCTGGGGAAATTTATGTCCGCCTGTGGCATCTGTCCCCTGTCCTCCTTTTGTGAGTATCAAGCCACAGCATACGTTACATTTAGAAATGTTTTCTGACCATAAATTACCTTCGCAGCATCTTAGAAGCCTTATGCTCTCCTTCACTGACCTCATGGCCCTCACACTCTGGAAGCATTTTTCATTATCTCTCTTAACCTCCTGTACAAGCTTCCTTTCATTCTCAGCATTTGCTTTCCTTATCACTTTTTTGCACTCTTAATTTCATTCTATAATCTGTTCAAGTCTTCTTCTTTCCCTAGTGTTTTATACCTTAGGTTTGGTTACTCCTTACACATCCAGCTGTAACAATCATTTGAACTGCACACAGGCTTCTGTTCCCCGTGGCAGCTCAGTTCAGCTCCCTCGTCTCACCCACCTGCCTCACGTCCTTCCCCTTTGTTTCAGGCTTCAAGGCTGAAATTTAAGTACCATCCTCAGCAGCTGCCTATTCCCCAAAACTTTTGCACCCCCCACCTGATTAGCCTCCCTTGCTTGGGCCCTGAAGCCAGCAATGTGAAACCACTGTCCAGCATGACAAACCAAACTGGAAACCTGGGAGTGCACTTGTGTCAGCGCTAAGCCACACTGGTCATTCACTCATTCACTCCAGCCTGGGAGCAAAATGCTTTCCTTTTCTGGCCTTTTCCAGTTGGTATTCCTCACCTGAATTGTAATGCTGCCATGGAGGTGAGTTACACAAATGCTAATCCACCCTCCTTTGAAACGGAGAAGGAATTCAGGTTTAGCTCAAGAAATGAACAAAGCCTCCAACAGGGTCTCATTTTCACCCCTTCCCAAAGAGTAGTGAGCTAAAGAAAAATATTGATTTAGAGAAAAAATAGGACTAAGAATTTCAATCTCAATAATGTTAAGGTTTTCCTATGGTACCCTTTTAAATTAGTAGGATAACACTGTTCCTATTGATTACAAGGAAAACTAATCCAATTCACACGCACAATTAAATAATAAACTTCCCCTTCTCCACTTACATTTCCCTGGAGAGGTTTCCCAGAAGAAAAATCTCTTCTACCAAGTGAAGAGGGAAGCAGCCTGCAGTTTGCTGTGAAGAAAGTTAGCTTCTGTCTGAACCAATACCCTTTCAGTAAATACCCTGAAGCAGAAATACCATATTGCTCACATCTCCAAAACCTTACCAAAAAAATAGTGGCCTTCCTTCCACTGGCTTCATCAACAGCGACAAGCTGCTTGGTCTCTTATCATGC
Organism: Gymnorhina tibicen; assembly: GCA_013399875.1. Classification (NCBI taxonomy): domain Eukaryota; kingdom Metazoa; phylum Chordata; class Aves; order Passeriformes; family Artamidae; genus Gymnorhina; species Gymnorhina tibicen. The sequence continues at coordinate 455,423 of VXAZ01003030.1, forward strand.
TTAGGCTGCTTCACTGCCTGAGCTCACTTTAAAAATTGTCTTTTTACAGTCACTCTCAGAAAATGTGAATTTGAACAAAGTTGTGGAATTGGTTAGCTGGCAGGTAGCTAATGTATAACGTATGCACATTCAGTTCAGATCAAAAAACTATTTTGCTAGTGATGTTGTTTTCAATACTTGATCAGTCACAGACAGATCCTTCCTCTTCACCTTCTCATCAAAATGTGACAAATTTAGTCCTGTTAAATACTAGAGACAGCGATCTCTTCTGACTACAGCTGGTGATCAGATTATGCCCTGAAGCATAATGACTGCTAACACTTCTCCCTTTCATCCCAATTACTGGCCTTTCTGCCACGAACCTACCCCATTCTTCTGAGAAGCAACTGCAACAGGCAAAAAAAGAATAAAATTCAATTGTAGTCTAGTAGCTAATCTGAATATATTTTTATATTGATGATTATGGAAAATAAATTATGTTGTAAAGATGAAAGAGATTTTTCAGCAGAACTGCTGGGGCAAAAATCAGTTTCCCAAAAACTGCAAAGGCTACATTCCTCAATAAACAAAATGTACCTTTTTTAAGTGTAAAGTACTGAAGTTTTAATATACTTGAAGTGTAATCAAAATCAACAGAAGGCACCTTTGGACACTGAAATACAAACATTTTCCACTGTTAAAAAAATTTATTATTAAACTGACTTGCCCTTTAAGAAGCAGGGGAGAAAAACATTGGGGAAAAAAAAGGAAAACGTTTTTAGGGAGAATGCAAAGCAGTTTCAGTTTTAAACTGGAGAGAAAGAGAGAAGGAACAACCAGCATGAGTAATATTGTTGAGGAGTGAAAGCATTTCAGAGAAAGAGGAATGATGACAGTGTTTCAAACCAGAATACAGGAGGTAGAGAAGTACCCTGTCTACCACATCGGATTAGATCGGCAGCTCATCTGCTTCCAGTAGCTTGAACCAATGAATCTCTAATAGCGGATCAGTGTTCAGCAGATCTCAGGTCAGACACAGCATATTTCATCTTAAATCTTTGCCTTTAGCTATTATATAATTTTTAGGAAATTCATTAGCCAAATAAGAACCTATTCTAATCTTTAATCTCACTGAATTAATTCTCTCAACAACGTCCTGTTGCAATGACCACTACAATTTATATGCTTTTTTCCTACATGTTTTCCTGTTATTTGTCTCCTTCCTAAGGAAGACAAGTCGAATCCTTTCGTTTGCTCTCATTAACCAGTTCTTTTCACTCTTTCATATCATCTCCATTGCCTTATCTGTAGAGTAAACACCACTGAGGAGCAGATCCTTTTGACTTTATGTAGGTCAAAACTGTTTTCCTTTCTTGGCTCAAAACATATACATGTAGGTGCATTTACTTGGCATGAAAAAGATATTTAGGAACAGAGGAGAGTATGTGGCTAAAGAAATAGCATCTTTGCCTTTTCTCAAAGGTTGTGACCTCAAAAATCCCAGGTGACCAAAGGACAGTTACTGACTGGTGGGAAGTGGCCTGCCACAACCTGGAGGCAGCCCTGAGTGCAGGTGAGCAGAGGGGATTCACACAGGCATGGGAAGTGATACCAGGCCAGTTAATTATGACGTAGTTCTCTCCATATACATTTCTTTGCCTTTACTTGCAGCATCCTTTGCTGTCCCTACTCTGCTCAGCCTCACCTAGCCCAAAGCACCCCACTGCATGCAGGTTTGTGTAATCAGTGGACGGTACCAACAGAATATTGGAATTCCTGAGGGAATGCAATAGATACCCACTTTTCTCACTGAGAATGATCTCCCTATTCCATTTTACTTACCCAGCACAGTGTCAGTGTGATTAAGTGTGTCAGGACACACTGTGGTTAGTTCTCACCACTGAGGTTGGCTGCTTACACTTCCCTATCCACACACTCCCTGGCTTGCCTGATGGCTACAGCCACACTGCACGCTGACATCACCTCTGGTCAATAGTCTGGGGTTAATTTTTGTCTCTGTGTCTGGACATTCTCAGCCAGCTGAGCTCCAAACCATTAATCTGTTCCACACCTGCTTCTCAACAGCCTCCAGTTAATAAAATTCTTGCTTCTGACCCCTTTCATTGGGGTGACCTAGCAATGTAAAGATGTTTGCTACCAAGGCCAGTCCCTTGAGTCTGCATTTGACTGTTCTTTTAGTAAAGCTTTTGATTTATGTAATAACCTTTTTCCTTTATCCTTCCAATCATGGGAAACGTTAGGAAATCCCCCATTGCCAATTTACTCTCTCATTGCCTCTGGTTCTAAGACATGAGAGTTTTACTTCAACCACTGCTTTCCAGACCATCCTTCACCAGTTGCCACAAACTACTCCTCCCTGCTCTCCCTGCCATGCCACCCACTGGATTTTCCTTCTTATTTACTAAACTTTCACTTTCAGTATAATAAGCAAACACATCAAACTGCTCTGCACTAAAGATCACAGACAAGGAATTAAATATTGTATGTTCTTCATTCATCTTTAATATCATTACAAGTCTGTTAAAGGATTTGTGTCCATTGAACAAAAAAGCTAGAGGCATTACTGCAGCTGAATTCAGATTGCTAAACGTTTAACAAAGATGCTGACATTACAAAAGCTGGAGTCTCTGATCTCTCTTCTTGAAAGCTATTCAGGTTGGTTGCAGGGGAAAACTATGTCATGGGCACCTGGGCACCTGCATTTTACTCTGTCTCGGTAACCCCCTCTCAGAGGAAGTGAAGCCATAAGGTCCTGTCCCAGTAACAATTAAGAGAAACTAATGAAGAGCTGGTTTATAGCCTTTTCCCAATCCTGATGTCCTGTCTGTGTCTGGAGGGCAAATATAAAACATGTTTTTCAGTGCTACAGAAGGAAGTACAAGTAATTAGTCCTCACCACGCAATTCACACACGAGGTTAATCAGGCCCCTCACTGGTTCTAAAGCAGAGGGGACAAACAGGAGGCTGAGCGCTCAGCCAGACGAGGAGGTCAGCACAAGTATTGGGGGAGGCAAATGGAAGCCAGTGTGCATCAGCCAAAAAGGGATCTGGGTGAACGTTTCTAGGGAGCCTACCATGGCCCTTTCTTCTATCCATTATCCTGTCTTTATCAGCTCTGTGATCTGTGAATGATTGTCAGAGGAACTCCTTTAACCTGCCAGTCTCACAGCTGTGCAAAAGGGCTTGTTGCTCCACAGAGGTGCTGTGCTCTCTTACAGATCCAGGGAAGGCACCACACAAATTTTTCCCCATCCCCAGACCCACCAACCTGCTGTCCGTCTCTCACCCATGGTGGGAGGCAGCACTTCAGCTTCTCGTGAGGTCAGAACGCTTGGCTCAGAACATGCCAGGTAACACATCAGGGACAGACCACAGGGGGAACAGTTTCCTTCTGTGTTCAGAAACACCAAAATACAGGTATTTTACTTGGAATAAGTGCAATTCCACCTCAAGAGAGAAGATTTTCCTCACCTTAATACCCCACGAAGGCTGACTACAGTTTTCTTTCTGAAGCTTTTATTCCTTCAACTTGCACACACAACACCAGGCTAGTTCTGTAATATTTTACGTAAATCAAGGATTTCCTAATGAGTGCCAGCGGCTCTCATGATGCGAACTTTTGCTCCAGGACTTTGTATATGGCACAACACACTTGGCTGCAAGATGTGGCGTGTCTGCTTTCCAGTTCATTGCTAAGTTTGTCCACTGATAAAGAATCTGGACTAGGAGTCCATTGGGCTTGTGAAACATCAGTAACTACCATAAGAAACCAAAATTTCTTTGGTCTTCAGAACATACGATCCTCTGAAATTAGGCATTTGGACTAACAGAAACATACTCCTGATTCAGAAATACCTGCAATACCTATTGCAGGCTTTAAACTCTAGCCTCTCTTTTCAGGTTTTCCTCATTGCAGAGCACTCGCCCTCCACAACCATCTTTAGCTTTCTTTATTAAACAAGTATACTACCTGTATCACAGAGATCTGGCTATACAATCTGAGGTTAGGAGAATTCGCTCAGTTCTTACCTTCAAAGCCCATGGAGACAGAAATTTGCTTCAAAAACACCTGACTCTTAAAATACAGGGAGTAGTCAGATACTGTTGGAACAGCTCCCTGGCTTTATGAACACAAGATTCACCGCCTGTCTCGTAAAATCTGCAACAAGAGAGAGTTTTGCATTCTGAAGATGAACTCCACACAGTATTTTTGGAGCAAGTAAAAGATTTTTTTGTCTGTTTCTACAGGACATTCACGATATTTTCTTTAAACAATTGTGACTCCACTTTGTATCAGGCCTTAACAACCGTATTTTTGCAATAGTATGGTGTTCACTCTACATTTATTTTAAAACCTCATCAAGATTTCCTTGTCACTGATGTATTTCTCTCAGCTGTATGTTTTAACACTGGCTTCTGCTGCCCTCAGTTCGAACAGGTAAAATCCATGTACATATTCCATAATTGCATACACATAACTTTTTCAAATTTCTTAGCAGCAAACACAGTCCAGATGATTCCAAGGCTGGTGCACACAATCGTGCTAAGAAGCGGAGGAAGAAAACCTAATCTTAAACTCTTCTGTATTCTGGTAAATATAAGATAAGGTGTTTCCTCTCCCTCTTTCAGGCATTGTTCACATAGTATCAGGCTTTTCCTCCCAATTCCTTTTTTCATCCTGAATAGTGTTTTACTCCTGAACTAGTCCTATTGACTTCAGTGGTACTCTAGACAGGGTAAGAGATTTGTCAGTGAGGATCAGATTGCAAAGTCAGGGCCTAGGATTGTAAAATCTTCCTTGTCTCGCATTCCACTGTAAAGTACTGTGAGCACTCACCCTGCTCTGAGATGGAAGGCCAGCATAACGATATCGGTGTCGGAAACATTCGTAGTGCTTTTCAACAGTATGCCAGGCAAGAAAGGTTTCCAGTCTCTGGCCCTCACCCTGCAATCCAATCCCCACAAATAAATCCTCACCCCTGTACAAAGTATTATTGAAGTCAATGGGGCTCTAAACAGATACAGACTCCTTCCTGAGAGACGCAAATGGAAAGACAGTGAGTTTAAGGCACAAAGGGGCTAAAACTTGACAAAGCCCTATGAAAGTAGCTTTAATTTTGAGCCAGAAAACTTTTAAAGCAAGTGAGTTGGTCATAAGGGGTTTGAAAGTGACAACAGAGAGAAATTGGAAGGTTAAATGGTTGGTCTCCTCCACAAATTATTTGCATTCTTTCCCACAATGGTCAAATAGTCACAGATCTTGGTTTTTCACTCTATTCCTTAGGCTGAAGCTCAGACATACACCTCAGATCTGACCCTTTACCTGCTGCACAGTAGTGGGATGCTGATAACTGTACCCATCCTCTAAGCTCCGGTCCAGTGGAGAGCTTATTTCCATGTTACTCTGAGCATGTGAATCTGTGCCATTGTCATTATTAAGTCTGCCTGAGTGTCTGCAGTTACCCACACTTAAGAGTTTTGCTGGATGAGTGCTCTTTGTTTCTGGAAGGCAGAGGAGATGCAGGCCTGGAAACACCAACAAGTACAGGTCCACCTCTCATTTGTCTCACTTTTATAACTTTGAAACTCTTCCTTCACTTTGGTAATAATGTAAGGTATCAACTAAAAATTGCAATGCATGCATTTCATTTGAGTTTTATTGCCCTAACAGACAGCATTAGATTACAAAAGAGGACATTTTTCTTCTCAGTTTTAGCTTATTCTTATGATTTATGATTAGATACAGCAAGAGTTCATAAACTTCCCTGACCTGCTGACAGTTTTTACAGGCTCCTTGATTTATTTCCATCTCAAACTTAACAGCTTTCATGTGACTGATATTCCTAGAGTCCTGGCATGGCTGCAGCACAGCCTGCAAGAGCTCCTCTAATCTCCATGTTACTAATTTAAATGAAGTCTTGGTCTGTTGTTTAAAAAAGACATTCGTCATCTCACGGAGGTTTACAGATCCTCTTGTAATGTAATGTCAGACACTTCTGAGATATGAGTTTTATAAAGCCTCCCGATATTGAGTGTTGTAAGACACACCAAGGTCAGTTCAATATGCCAAAGAAAAACAACATTTGCAAAACAAGAGAAGAGGAATTCCTAAGAAACTGCATTGTACCAGGGACATTTAGAAATGATTTATACCATCTGTGAGTACATTTCAAAGATAAATCTGGTATTGAGGAGAAAAGCAGGGGGAGGATAAATTTGAATCCAGAAAAATCCACAGACACCCAGCCAACAGCTATGAGTTCCTGATAAAAAACAACTCACAGAGCAATATTCTCACAGTCATAGAGGTTGCAGCATCAACAGTTTCCCAGTGTGCTCCGAAGCTACTGTGCTAACTAAGGCTGCTCTTTCAGCAAAGATGCAGCTGGCATTCTGTTTTCATTGTACACTTTCCAAACAACAAAAAAAAGATACATTTTGTAATAACAAAGACCTAACTAGTAAGAGAGAGAAGAGGGAACAAGAGAGAGCGACATAAGAAAAGTGGGTGTCTCTCCAAGCTCACACATACCCAGCTGAAGACAGAAAGATATAATTATTTTTGTCTCTAGAACATTTAGAAACTGGCAAAAGGTAAGTGATGAGAAGGTGTATGAAGGTGGAAGGAACCTGAATGGACAGCATCAGGTAGGTTTTCTTTCATACCAGTGGGTACAGCAGAGAGAGAACAAGACCCATAAATATCCATGGAGCTTTGGAGGTTCTCCAGTGGGTATGCTTAGACGTTTGAGGTCAACTGTGATCAAGCCTTAGTCTGACAGAAAATTGCTTTTGTAATATTTGTAGATCAGTTAAGAAATGACAAGCAACACTAGGTTATGACACACTGGAGATATAAATACAGGTTGCCCAGATCATATGATTGATTGAACACTTTTATTTTTGCTGAAGAAATTTAGCTAGTGCTGCTGGCAACACACACAGAGCACTAAATAAACGTTACATACAGTAGCTTGTCAGAATTTATAAAAGAGCAATCGACATTTGCTTTACTGTCAAAACATCAGCCTACGAGTTTCCTCTCTTTGGAAAGAGAATGTGGGAAATAAAAGAATGCTATGCAGAGTATTACCTTCGAATCACAAACGCAGTGGGTAAGCCTGCACCAGAAGTGAGAGCTGCTCTCATGCAATGAGCTCTGCCGGTCCTCAAACCAAGCAACCTGCTTGTGAGCCTCACTGCAGTGAGCCACCAGCAGCAGTTGCTGTATAGCCGAGAATATAGACACAAACGCGGATTTATCACAGAGCTTCCTATTCCACAGTCCAAACGCAGATACTTTCACTGCAGATTGATGTGGGAAAACAGTGATGTACAGTGCCTGCAACTATATTGCAGTGAAGTGGATTACTAAGAACACAATGAGACTTCATGCATAATTTCAGAGTTTGCACAGGTATGGGAATTAAAGTCCACAGATCTTATTCACAATTACACTGAATAAATCCTAAGATTTCTTTCCCCTCTTCAAACAACATAAAAGAGCCATGTTGCACATGAAATAAAAACTCCCAGCAGTTTATCTTTCTAGGATTACATGGTGTTTTCAATGTAAAAATCACATCCTCTGTTGGCCAAAGGTTTACTTTACAGACCAGATCTATTGGATCAAAACAAAGACTGCAGTAAATCAGCTTTGTGGAGCTATGCTGATTTTCCCTTGCTGGACTGTATCTCAAGAACCACCTTTCAGGCATTTGTGTAGGAGGAAAAGTTTGCTATTAGTATTACCCTGGGAGATGGGTTTTATTCTCCAGGGAGTAAAAAAGAACAAAGACCCAGCATCCCGTGACCTACCTCTTCTCACTCTGGTAAGGGCACAGAACATGTGTGTGCACAGACAGATCAATTGCCAGCACTACCCTGCTGCATTTAAAGACATTGCATTAATTAACACATTTCTAAAGAAGTATTTGTGTATCTGTGTGCATGTTTGTCCTTTCTTACAGGATCTCACAAGGAAACCCCCACTCTCCCTGAGTAGTAAACCCACCTGCATCAAGCCTCTGGAGAACAGGGAGTTCAGTGGGTCTCAGGAGCCCACAACTGTGAACTGTAAACCAACTGAAGGTATATCTGCACAACATCCACTTCCTCACCTCTTCCCATGGGCTTGCCAGGGGACAACAGACTTGGGCAACAGGTCAAGGATAACGACTTTTTCGTCCCTTGTTTCTTTCCTAACTTTATCTCACTTCTGCCTGCTGTGAAACGAGTAATATCAGCATTTTTGGTCATGTAGAACAAATGCTCTCTGGCAGGAGATGTGCCCTCCTATAGAAAGATTTGAGGTCTTAAAATCAGTAGCATAGTCCACTATATCTGTGTTAACCCTCTTTTCTATGTTTTTCATTCCTTCTTAGAGGAAAAGGAGACTTGACAATAACCTAGTACTTTACTAACGACACATATTAATGTCTCTCTTTTAGCTGTGGAAATAGAAACAATCACAATTCTTGAGTTTTAGTAGAAACTTTCCTTTACATTATTTCTACTAACTCCAAGGTTAAAAAGGGTAAAGTTCAAGTACATTCCAGGCCAGACAGAGCAACTCAGGACTAGACAAATTCTTTCAAACACCCTATCATGAACAGTTTCTACATATTTCAGTAAGGAAAAATGTATCTGTCTCTGGGGCAGTGCATAACGTTGTTCACTCCTTCCTTTACTGGATGGAGTGAGCATGTGTCAGTCTGTCTGCAATCTCTTCTATCATGGCAAGAACTGGTACCCAGATTTCATATTCTTCTAATGGAAAAGGTCAACAGATTGGTGGTAAGAGACAAAGCTTGAAATAGAGCTAAGAAGGTAACAAAAGAGGGAGAAGAGAGAAAAGAAAGAATTTCAATACCATACACTAAATACCCAGATGTTAATAAAAAAATCCTCAATGGTTATTTGACAGGGTCTCACAGAAGGAAAGCTCGAAAAAACAAAAAAGATCTATCCATTGTGCAGCATTTTTCTTTGTAACTCAGTTGTATCCTTTATATCAGCCTTTCATCTTCCCTAAGCTAACTCAGGCCATATTTACAATAAAAATAGAAGTTGGATTTGCTACAATTTGTTGAGACTGCAGATTTCCAATTAAAGGTGGTGATATTCCTTCTGTCTGTACAGGTTTTTACTTGGCTACTGAATGTAAACTAACTGACCCTTTAGAATAGCCTCAAAAAAATCACAAACACTGGTCTCCTTGAGAACCCATGAAGGATGAAAGAGGAGAATTTCTGCTTTGTTGTCTAAGGTTTACTCAGTAAAAGGTAGAGAATGTGAGACTTCACTAGTTGTATACTGATTGTATGGCTTTATTTCCTAGAACAAAGACAGTGTTCCTTCAAAGAACACTACTAGTAACACAGGAAAATCATTTTAATATTTGACATCCGTAATATTTAACAGCGCGACTGGATTTTGTTCAAGTGAAAAGAATTTATCCATGCCAATTAAATAATTCACTGCATAGTTCAAAAGACCCTGATAAGAGATACACCACAAACCATACTGCTTTTCCTGCTTTAATTATGAATTTGTAGTTAAAGCACATGACAGGGTTTCAGGGCTGGGCTCCACTTCCCGCTCTGTGATGGGTTACTGGGGGCAGCTTCCTTCATCTCAGCCTTCCTGAGCCACATCCTTGCTGGTGTAAATCAGTAGAGGTCCACCAACTGGAAAGGCACTCTGCTGATTTACACCAGCTGTTAACTTGACCTCTTGACCAAGAGAAAAAACGGGAATGGAAATACATTTTCTGTGTCAGAAGAGTTTCTTGTTGATGTTGGTTGAGGCATTTAAGAAGTTTCATTCTTTTTAATGAATGAGAGCAATATCTAACTTCAAAGCCAGGATTCAGATGAGCATTTTAGAGCCTTTAGAACGGCTAAGTTGTGTACTACATTTAACTTATGAACAACATACAGAAGAACATTCCAGGAACAGGGTACAAAATGACACTGTAGAATTTTCTTTCCATTTTCTTCCTTATATTTGGTTGAATATTTTCACTCTTTTGGATCAACAGAAATAAAAATTCCCAGATCAGCTCTGAAAAAATATCCTGCTGCTTTTGCTGTGGCTGCTCCCATCCATCAAGTGTTTTAACTAACATAGGGAAAATGGCTATTTCTTACTGATGGGGCTGTAGTATGAGTAACTGAACTTCAAAGATGCCGGGCCAGATTGGATAGCAAACATCAAAAGCTTTTGACTCGTGCTGAGTAAACTTTGTATTCTGACACACAAGTTCTTATCTGTTCTGTTCCAGACTTGAGAGAGAGAGGGGCTGAATCTAACCAAATCACATTGTTTTTCCTTGCAGCTGCCAACTTGGAAAAATATCAGGGCACAAAGGAACCATTAAAAACAAAACAAAAAAAGACATGTTTTTGTTAGTTCCTAGGCAATACAATATTGCCAAGATGGTGGCTCCTATGAAAATTAGAAAATATTAGTTACACATCACACTGTTATTTATTTATACTGCTCTGTGAAGCATTATTTTTTTCCTTCTTGCAAACTGACAGATATTATGGAAAATCTGTTCTTTTGAGCAGGGTGTTTACACCACAACTGTTATGTATGTTTTGTCAGCAGCTTTTTCCATTTGTCAATTCTCATTTCTATTTTAACATTTATTTTGCTAGTTACTGAAAAAAAAAGCTAAACCAACAGAGTATGAGATAAAAGGAGAGAGAGAAAGAGGAGGGAGGGGGAAAGAAAAAGAAAAAAAGGAAGAGAGAAGAGAAGAGAAGAGAAGAGAAGAGAAGAGAAGAGAAGAGAAGAGAAGAGAAGAGAAGAGAAGAGAAGAGAAGAGAAGAGAAGAGAAGAGAAGAGAAGAGAAGAGAAGAGAAGAGAAGAGAAGAAGAGAAATTTAAACTTTTACATCCACCTAAATGAATCCTGTTGTTGAGATTGTAGAAGCTATTATAGAAAATTGGAAATCCTATCCCATTACTATTAATTGCAAACATTCCAGAACTTTTCAAAACCTCAGCCTGCTTGTTCATAGCACTCTAGGGCCGTGTGGGACACAGGAAACAAGTTGTGTTCACTCCACCTTCTTCATTATTCAGCCACAATGCATTTACCACATGGATCCTCCTACTCATGACAAAGCCCTGATTACATTGATGATGTTCCATGCTGGTGAAGGATTGAAATTACAGTAAGGTGACAAGGAAGTGTAATAGCTCTTGGGAAATGTAATTGCAGCAGCTGCCTTGGAATCAAGTGGCCAGCCCTCACATTTTGTAAAGTTTTACTCAAGAATTAAGCTTATGAGCCTGGAAAGTCTGACCGCTTACCTTAAAAGGCAGAAGTCACCTTAGAAAGTGGCAGTCACATCATGCATCCTTTCAGCCTTTTGATGGAAAGTTTTAAAACACAGTTGTGAATGAACAGATTACAGTATCATTCCTGATTGCCACGGAGCTTTGTTTCCACAAATATTCCACATCAGTTGTAGCACACATTGTCCTTCTGTTACAGCTGAAAGGTAACCTATCAGAGATAGGAGAGAGAAGAGAAAATGGAAGCTTCTCTTATTACAAAATTTTCATTTCCTGACCCACAGTTCACAGACCTGCTGAGACACTACAATCTACCACACCGAACTCCCACCTTTGAAACAGTCCAAGGAGTAAATGCTCCAATGACAAATTCCAGCTCAACACAGAAATCTGAGCACATATGAATATAAACCCATTTGAATATGTTTCATCTACACTTGTTACAATGAGCTGGGTGAATGTGGAGAGAGGCTCTTAAGGAATAAAATGCACCATTAATGCATCCCAACAATGTATAAGTCAAGACCACAGCTTTTTCAAGGCAGCCACTGCAGCATGCAGTCAGACCCCTCCCAAGACACGCTTCCAGAGTTTACCAGGAATCTTCCAGCAGCACTCATGGCTCAGGCAGCACTGCACAGGGTGGGTGCAAACCAGAACAGTGTGACACTAAATTCAACATCGGGAGTATGGCCTTTTTTACTGACACAACTGCTGTACTAAGACAGAAGTGCCATGTCTTGACCTTCCTTCTCATTCATCCATGGAGGAGAAATTCTGTCTGCACCCCAGTTTGAACATCTACCCTTGAAATGCTCTTATCTTCAAAGTTATAAGGTTTATTCAACAGAAATATTTAAAAACCTGGTTTTTGAAAAAGCATATGGCTTTGAGGAAGGACATAAGAACAAACTCATCCATAATCAAGGTTTGACATGAGGAGCTGTGTCGCTGTACATCTCAGCTTGCTGTAAATTCACTTCCAATGTACTCCTGTCTTGTGCTTTATGTCCTGAAACAGGCACACTTGGGATGATTGAATTAATTGAATGAAACAATCTGAAGAATTTTAGATTCCATTCAGCATTAGGGTAATTCTAAACCCCAGTGTCAGACTGGAAGTTTAATGACCAGTGTGAACAGGCCCACCATAAGGCTCTTAAACAACTAAGATATGGTTTCAAGTGGATTTTCAAAAGTTACCCCCAAAATTAGTACAAAACTGTTTTCAACGCTTACTAGTTTGTTCCACAGAAGGCTTCTTTTGGCTTTAGTACAACTCAAGTATTTGTGAAGAATTGAGTTTTATTCACTGACTAAATGAGATTTTCTATGGTATTATTTTTAGGCTGTGCAGATATTCCAGAATAAAATACAGGACTCCTACAGACATTCTGTAGGAGTGTGAGAAATACTTGCCTTAAGAGAAAATTTGGAGGGCTGTAAGACAAGTATTAACCACATCTTAAATTTTCTTCCACATTTACCTATAACCAGTAAATTTGAACACATTTTGAGTCTTCACTGCTCTTGTGGCAAACATAACTCATGTCTAGTTGAATGATGAATTTGCAAACACCCAAAATGACCTGAAATGAACAAACAATCATTTTTCCTGCAGAGTTTGCACAGATACCTGCTTTATGGAGCTCTTAGGACTGAGGTAAAAATCATCAAGAGAGAATAAATATTTAGCTTGGGCTGCAGTGGGAGAGTATGTTAACACACCCCTGCAGTTCTGGATCTTTGCTGGAACTCTAACCAGACGTGGCAAGAAACCACAAAGAAAACTGGTTTCAAACTGCGCTTAGATTAACTACAAGCGAGACATTCCACGAATCACTTGTTGCATATCAGTTTTATGGAACAGAAATATTGAACACAATATAAATGTGGACTTTTCAGCGTATACTAAGCAAAGGTCTCCAAGCACCTTAATTTATGTGATAAATCTAATCTCAGTTTGCTATGAGGCTTGCTGTGAAACAGCCATGAGCCCCATATGGCAAGTGAGGAACTAGAACATCCAAGAACAGCCACACCAAGCAACATTGCAAAGGAATTTATGGCACAGATATGATTTAACCCAAGTTTCCTAACCCCCAGTCTGTCCCTGCAACCCAGCTTGGAAGTTTATCTCCACTGAATCAGTGGGGTTTTTTCTGATTCTTCTCACTGTATATCTCAGTTTGGAACAAAATAAAATAGCAAGCAACCAGGAATAACATAACTCTTACTTCTTAACTGTAAGGGGAAGGCACCTGCTATGAGTTGGGCACTTCCACGTGTCCCCTGCACTCAGCATTGCCTCCCTGAAACCTTGCCACATGCATTTTTGAAGTGTCTGTGGAGAAGTATGTCCCATCGGTGCAAAGGCAATTCCTACTTAAAACACAAATACCAAAGTCCTTCTAATTTGGCTGGCTGACAAAAGCCAGTTCTGTTATCCTGGATCCCAAAAGCCAGTGGCATCTGAAGGCAGAGCCAGAATGCTCTCCTGCTTAGGTCAGGCTTTGCCCCACTTAAGCTTGAACATAAACTTCATTTGTTTTTTATATAATGAGGGTTTTCCTCGGGTAGGGCACTGCCCTTTTTTTCTTTTTCTTTTTTTTCTTTTTTTTGTTTGTTTGAAAAGCAGTCTGTATGAAAAAGTATGCAAGGTATCAGTTTTCACACCACTGTTGACATGGTATATATGACTACTATCTTCTGTAAGGACTTTGGGAAAGAACTATCACCTAAACCAACACTGACCCAAGCCATTATGTGCTGTTCTCTCACTTTAAGGTCTGACAGTCCAATCAGGCATGGCCTCAGTCCTGGCAATACCCCAATGAGCCAGGTGAGGTTCCCTATTTTGAGAAGCACAGGCACCCAGGTGTCCCAGACTCCTGAGACAAGCAGAGCCATTGTTGCGTGAGTTCAAACCCAACTAATGTTTACAGCATCTTTACAAGCAAAGGACACTTGTCTCAAACCTGGTTTTACATGTTTTTGTCTCCATGCTGACTGTGGCCTACAGACAACTGGGTGATCAGGTGCTGCTTGGTGAACAGGGGTGTGTGAAAGATGATGCACACGGGCACTGGCATGTGCAAATGTGGCCTCTTGTGAACTCGGTACTGTTTCATTACCTGAATTCTTTTAATTAACAAACATCTGCCAGCTCCTGCACTGTGTCAGAATATACCACTGATGTTCCCTTTGTAGTGCCTTTCATAACATATGTAAACAGGTGGAAGAAAAATCGTGCTGCTATCATCTTTTGATTTTATGAGTAGCTGGGACTGTTTAAACTATAGATTAACTTTTACAGGCCCATCTTTCTCCCCAGCTACCCCCACCATGCGTGAACAGCCAACTTTCCTGTGTGGGTGTGTCAGCTAAAGATCATTTTAGTAGATGTTTAAAAGGGAGGGAGTCTTGTTTCACAGAAACTGAAATCATAACACACATTTCATCTCCCCCTATATGCTTTGTCACCTCTCCTCCCCACAGCCTCGAACAAGTCCATATTCTTTGGGCCAACATCCCAGTAATATGACAGGTCTCCTGTGTGCTACCATGATTGCAATGCTGGGGAATTATCCTCCAGGAAATTCAAGAAAATGTGTATTTTCTTGCTTTTTCCATGTCAATTCTTTTTACAAAGCTACAGTTCTTACGGCACACAACTCCAGATCTCTGACAAAGCACAGACCAGACCGTGAATATATTGTCTAGCCCGAAAGTGAATTACACGTCCACCCGATGAGTTACCTGGGAATGGTGAAGAGTGTCTGCAACAGCAGTTCTTCCATCTGAGTGGTGTTGTGGGAACACTACACACACAGGTCTGCAAGTTGGACACCTGCATAGCCAAGTACATCACAGATTAGGTGCAACCTGGGTGTTCTGTTTCTAGAGCCTCACACAGAATGTTTTATGAAGACACATCACTCCCCCACCTCAAACGACTAAGATACTTTTGTTTGCACCCAGCCTGAAAATTGTGTGTGGTTGACCAAAGTGGAAAGAAATACCATTCATTCCCTGGTTGCCTGTATTTCTCTTGCATTTTAATGTATTTGAATTGTCTTCCTTTTAAGGTTGCCCAAAGAACAAAGACATAGAGAAGCTATTCTGTGTAAGAGATCTTCTACAGTTATCTTATCTCACACTTCTGTACAAAATAAGCAGAGCATGTACTTCCAGGATTTCACTTCAGGTGATGTAAGCCAGCAACAAGAAATAAGAGTACAATATACACAGTTGGAAGCGTCCCAGTGACTCAAAGTCCTAGTCCCCTGCTTCTTTTCCCACATAATCTTTCTCCTTTAAATACATCTCCTTTCTCTTGGAAAATTATTTCAACTTAATCTGCAACCTTTGCTTTCTGGTTCTGAACAATTCCTACCTCCAAAATCCCTTTATGCAACCAATTCTTCCCCTCAGCAATGAAAGGAGCCTTAAAACTTAGAAGCCCATCTCTGCTTGCTAACCCCCTTTTTTCCCCCATTATGCTGCTCTTTCAGCTCCAGTCAGTTCTGCCATTTCCATGATCAGTTCCCAAGAGGACCTCAAATGAGGTCCCAGGTGAGACACAGACTATTCTTTCCCTGGTCACATCATAATAAGTTTCATGTACTTCGCGGGGCTTTGAAAGTTGAAAGCATTTTCTATTACTCATTAAAAGTGAAGTCAGTGGCTGATGTGGCTGAGCTAGGCTTGGATAAAGAACCTAGGTGTGCTGGAGGCAGACCGAAGGAAGGGCTTGAACAAACATTCCTTAGTTCAGGAAAAGGTAGAGACAGTTCCACCAAAAACACAGAGGCAAATTTCATTTTCCCCACAAATTTCCTACAATCTAATTTTTTTTTTGAATTCAAGATATTAGAAGTATCTTCTCCGAACTTGGATTAACTATCCAAGTTAACTATCAACATAAGCACTTGTGAAGAAAAGTCAGTCCACGGATACTACAGAGAGATGGTTTTTCTACATCAACCTTTTCTAAAGTGCTTGTAGCCACACAGAACATCTGAAGTGTTTGAACTTGTGCAATTAGAACAAGTTGTCAGGGACACAAAAAGCTTTTCAGAAGAGCACAGAAGCTGCCTGTATGTTATCTACCAGTGTCATATACCTTCAGCCTAGGAATCATCAGAGCCTAGGCAGCAGGATATGAAATAAAAATCTTCTACGCCAACCCTATTTCAGCAAGCTGCGATTTTTTTCTCTAATAAACCCTCTTCCCTGCAGCTTTTCCTTCTGTCTCTAAGTTCTTCTTTTTTTGTTCTCTGCCCTCTGTACTTTTTCTATTTTTCCCCCATTTCTTTGTCTTGTCCCTCCTCTCCCCCTACTTCTTTTCCCCTTTCTTTCTCTGCTCCTCACCAGCATACATTCTCACCATATCCCAGTCCTTCTTCAGTCCCAGTTCTTTGATTCTCTTTTTCTTTCTTGCCTCTTCCCTATTCTTCTCTCTCTTTTCCTCTTTGACCTGAATTAGATTGTTGCAGTTGCCTGTGCCAAGTCAAGAATCCCTAATTTCTAGCCTCATTCCAGTACACAAACCTCTTTTCTATTACAGAATTATTTTGAAATTTATAATTCAAATTTTTAAGGAAAAAGACAATATAAAAAGTTCTCCGCCTGAATAAATATTCTCAGACATTCAGCACTTGGATCTAGAGTTTTGGTCCCACGCCCTGTGAAAACTGGGTCCAGTTGTGAGAGTCAGATGAATTTTCCCAGATTTTGGCAATGGTTGGCAGCTGGCAAAGCCTCATGAATGGCAGACTTCCGGTTCTGGATTTTATACACTGGCTTTGTTCTGAATCAAAACAAAATACCCAAAATTTGAAATGCTACCAAAAGAAAAAATTACTTTGACTCATGACATTTAGATATATAACATCAAGAAAAATTGTTTTAAAGTAGAATTGGAAATGCATCCTTCCTTTCTAAATACTGAAATGGGATGTCCTCCCTACATTTTCATCTGCACAAAATTTTCATTAATTCCAGAGGAGTTTGAAAGTGCTCTCGGAAAAGGCTGGAAGAAACCGTGACAGTTTGAAGATCTTTGAGAAACGGCGTTGTGATTTTAAATGCCTTGCATATATATGGTCCCTGGGTACACTCTGCTGTTCGGCAGTACATCATGACAAACAGGATCAAATGTCACCTTAGCCTTGACATTCCATGGACATAACCGAGCTAGCTTTAAATTAGCTAATGTGACTTCTACTAGCACTACAGTTATGGTAAAATTATGATCCCCATGAACCCAAGGAAACAGGGAGGTAGTTTGCCCAAAACAAGGCCTCTTGTGTCTTGCCTTCACAGTTTAAAGGTAATATAGGTTTGGCTGCAACAGCTGGAGTCACTGGGTTGATTTCTAAAGGCTGTGAGCTGTTGGGGAGGAATAGTTGTGTCCTGTACCCTCACTGTCCCTAGCCAGCCTGAACACCATAGACCAGATTTCAGCTGGCATTTGCAGCCAGCAGGACCTGTGCACAAGCAAGCTAAGCTGCTAATTCACACATTTCATCCTGTTCTGGGCAAACATCCTTGCACAACCACTGCTGAGGTGTCTCTTACATGGCAGGAGCCCTGGGACATGAAGGGTAGTGCCAGGAGCAGGAAAGGTCCTGCGTGAAGCTTGGGGCACACTGAGACAGTTTGTTACACTCAGCACTGGTTCTTGTTGACAGACAGCTGAAAGGACCAAGCTGCCACATGGACATCTGAGGTAAACATTTGCTTTCAGCCCATTTGAATGTGGAAGGCCCATCAAACAAGCACAGCTATGGCATGTCCTCTTCCACAGCCAGGGACACATGTTCCCACACAGCCCTGTCTGAGCAGCAAATGGCCATGTGAATTTACAAATCTATCCCCGCCCACGATGGACAGAAGGGCTGGGGCATCTGCACACACTTGTGAGGCTCGGACTTCTGCAGAAGTCTGTCATCACCCCCTTGTCTGTAGGACACGTGCACAGAGAGCTAGGGGCAGACTAAAGTGAATACTGCTCTGAATAGCAAAACACCTATATGTGTACAGCAGGACTGTTCATTATATCCACCCAAAGAAAGCAGGGCCTCTCAGAGTCTGAAAACCCAGTGACCCCTCTCTGTTACAGGATTCTTTCTTCCTTCTCCCACAGGTCATCTGTAAATGGCTCTGTTAATTTCTTGAATTTTGAAATGTACTATGATGGTCCTTTAGATTAAATTCTTGTAGATCAGGAAAGAGAAGCAGTCCAGATGCTTCAACAGACAGCTTTCACAGAATCCACTGAAGAATGGCTGGAAAGAAAATACAGACAGGAGTGGAAAAAAATATGGAAGCTGGCATGACGGAGACAAAAAGGACAGTGGATGGAGAGACAGTACTAAATGACCTGGTTTACAGAAGCTGTGGAAATTTGGTCCTTACTAACTGGACAGGCCTTAGACTGCAGCCAGTTCATTCCTACAAACCCTCTCATGTACCCACATGTTGGCCACTGGCAGAAGAAACGGCTCAGAAAGCACCACAGACACAAAAAGCTTGGTGATTGATTTAGATACATCATTCTCACAGTATCTTACAGAGGAGGGTATTTATAATTTTATTTGTTCATGAAACTCACATGCCAAAGGACCAAGTGTCTTGACTAAAGATGAGTGAGAAAAACGGGGAGTGAAGTGGCCCTCCGGATTTCCAGCCCACCGCCTAGGTAGCAGAGGGAATCAGCTTGAATACAGATATTGGAAATGCTGCTAAGGGATGAGATGACACCATTTGAAAAGGTTTTTCCCTCATTTGCATAATAATAAATACATGTATAAGTGGAATTAACTAGCAGGTATTTTTCCATCTGTTTGTTTTAATTATTTCAAACTGTAGTGTTTGTAAATGTGATCAACACTAAACCTTTATTGAGACTGTGCTTTGAATAAGTGTATCCACATTAAAATTAGTAACCATAACCTATAAATCACAGGTTGGGTTTGGTTATGAATGTTACAAGTGCTATATTAAGCTTCCAAACAGAATGAATTTCTTGCTCTAGAAGACCTTGAGAAGTTGTGCATTTCTAATGCAGAATGAGATACACAACTTGGATCAGCTGTTAGCAACAGCTTTAATTTCTGAGAATTGGATTTTCTCATTGCAGCCAGTTTAAGTACATGCTGAGAGACAGAACATAAGTTACATTCCCAATACTGCATATGTGAACTCTGCCACAATAGGGGAGATTTTCAGTAGTACAACTGAAAATTTGGCATCTCACTCCTGTCAACTGTCACTGAGAGCTGGATGCCTTTCTTGTTGTTGTTCTTCGTGCATCCAGAAAAAGCCTATATGTAATTATGTATTTTTATGGAAAGGACAGAGCTTGATTTCTAAATACCTGCTAACTCATACAGTATCAAAAATCCAAAGGATATCAATTATTCCAGAGGGAGTTCAGTTTATTACTTATTTATTCTGTGATTTTACTTCAGATCAAGACCAAATATCTAGGTTACCTTCTCTTAGGACCATAGTTTTCCATATTGATCCCGCCTTTGTTATCTCAATGGCTTATTTGTTAGGCAGAAAAGATATGACTAGGCATGTGTCACTGTGGAATACAGGAAGATTCACTGAGATTGATGCAAAAGCAAAGGACAAGCATTAACCAATCCAGCTGTCCGAAAGCCAGGGCTAATGTTAACCAAGAAGCACATTACTGTGATTCCATCAGAATGTTCTTTTATTTATTTAACTTTCCCATTTTCATTTTTTATTTGGGTAAGATAATTGCCTATGATAAGCTCTCTCTGTGTAGGTGGGAAGCATGCAGAAAGCCAGCCTTTAGACTGGAATATTTACACTAAGCCTAAGCATTAATGATGTGTAATGGCCAGACCATATTTGCATATTGAAATGATCTCAATTAAAATCCTTTATCAGATGACTTCAAAGAGAGAACCTCTCAAACTGCAATATATTTTTCCATGAAACACAGCCTATTAGGGATTTAATGTGTTTATCTGCATTTCTAGAGACAATAATTTTAGTTTCATTTCATAAGTAATAAAAGATACACTTCTTTCCTTAGGCTTTGTACCACAAAATTCTTTTATCTTTCTTTATAATGCACTTACTGAGCCCTGAACTTTTTTGAAGGACAAAAACATAAAATAGTCAACAGAACTTGAACTAAATAATGACTTGGCCTTCGATATTTTTTCTCATCCTGAGAATCTAAGTACATTACAAAGATTTACAATGTCTAAAAGAGATAAGAGACTTAGACGGTTCTCTTCACCACCACTGGAAGAAAATCTACTCTGAGCAGACACACAAAAACTTTTTATGGCATTGAGAGGCAGAATGCAAGTGAAGAGTCTTTGCAAGAAGTAATAAAGTAACCCACATAAAGAGCGTAAAATTAAAAAAAAAAAAAGGAAAAAGATACTTCACCAATTTTTTGATAGATTTCCATTCACTGAAAAAGTCTCCAGCCACATGCAAATTTTAAATCTTACATTTTAAAAAGTTATATGCAGCTTGAAAAGGATGAATTCTGATAGTCTTTTCAAGGGATTTCAATTATTTTCACAGTATTTTAAAAGACCTGTTTGTTAAAATAAAGACAGTGGCTGGAAAATGCAGCATTTCAATTATTTACAGAAAGGCCTAGAGGTAATGAGTTAATAAATGGGGGGAAAAGATATCATTTAACATATTAGAGTGAAAGTTAACACATACAAACCATTGGAAAACTGGGTTCTGATAACAGATTATTTTCTTTCTTGTATCTGGGATCTGTCACTAAAAACCTGTGTGGCAAGTATTTTCTTGATATTTGATTCTTTATTGTTTTCTAAAGCCACATGAGTCATTATCAGCGAGGTCCTGGACAAGAACTGTGCCTTCATAAAAATAACCTTAAGTTCCAAAGACACAAAGATTTCAGCACAAAGACTTTTCATCCAGAATTTCTCACGGGAACTAGTGGCACCTGCAACTCAGACATCCAGCAAGAGGGAAGGAATGATACAGTACCATGATTTGAGCCACCTACCACCCCTTGTAAATAAAAAATTGCCGAAGAAGAGGCCCCATTTTCCTCAAATCTAATACAACATTTTCTCATGCTGTAAAGAGTGACAATCCTAGAGTCATCTATTAGGGATAAACTCCCTCAAATGATCTCACATATATCATGAGATGCAGTGTACACAGGGAAGCAGCTGCCACGTATCAGCTGCTCTGGGGTAATTACCGGTGTATATTCTCACGGTAACGGTGAGGGCACTTCCTCATCTTTCACTTCAGAGTAAACCACCTTGCATTTATGACAGGGTAAGAGAATAGACAGCCTAGTTACCACACAGCCACTGATTTACAACAGCTTACTCCCTTGTGTATGCACTCGTTCTCCTCAGCAAACCCAAATAAGTCTAATTAGCCCATCTTGAACTTAAAATCTTCATTATTTGAAACAATTTCTTATCTGTTATGTCAAGGGTCACTGACTAAACAAGAAAATGAAAGCTATTAAAACAAATCATTTGTTGTTGCAAGAAAGTGCAGGCAAGTGTTTTGTTTTAATTAAGTTAGGAGAGACATGGATTGGTAAGAATTTTAAAATAAACAAAAAGTCTTAGGTGCTACCTATAACGTGACTATGGCATTAAAGTGTTCAGGCAGTGTTCTGACTATGAAATTTGAAGTCATGGAGTGCAACAGAAAAGTGTGAAAGTCCTTGCTTTCACACTAAACTAAAAATAATGGATGAAACTTACTGTAACATCTCTCTTGAACCATGTGTGTGGATTTATGGGATCAGCCTAGATTTACCTGTGGAAAAGGGTAAATACGATTGACATTGAACAGTCTGTAGTCTGACGTGTCTTTATCTAAAGAATTTGTTTTAACTTTAATAGTGCAAATATACTATATACTCTGTGGTATATTCAGCAACCTTATTGACTAGTATTAGAGGGTACCAATACTATCTAGAATTTAGTATTACTAGTGCCTAGTATTAGTACCAGGTATTGATGGTAGTAAATATTTGTACTAGTAGTACTAATATTTATCCGGTGCACACACCAGAAGACAATCAGAGTAGCCTGCAAAGCATTTGTCATCAGAATACTGCTGTGAACCAGAAACAGAGACAACAGTGTCAGTGAATTTGAGGCTGAACACATCAGAAGACAATCAAGAGTAGCCTACAAAGCATTTCTCATCATAATCCTACCACTGAAACAGAAATAGGGACACCAACGTCAGTGAATTTGGGGGGTGAGTACATATTTCCAGTGTGCTCTTCAGAATTATTTATTCTCAGACAACCAGCCTTCCAGTATCAGTATTAAGCTAGCAAAAAAATTTCCATCAGCTGAGGTAGAACACCAAGTTACCATCAGTGTTTCAGGAGGTGCAACGTTCCCCTTGGGCAATAAGAGCAGAAGGAAGGGCTACTGGAGTAAGAAACTCTAAGGCATTTGCAGCAGAATACCAACATCCCATTTAGGTTAATGTTTCTCGTTTTATTTGGAAGCTTGAAAAATGTTACCATCATTCATGCTTTGCTGTAATTGGACAGAGTGATTAGAACACCTTTTTATATTAAATGCACATTTTCTTTCAATAATATCCATGTTAAATGAGAAGAATGCCATTCAGCCAGTCAGCAATGATTTATTTTATCCCTCATTTTTAAAGCTTTTTCTAATTTGTGGTTTTGCAGAGAAACTGTACATGAAGACTGTCAATATACACTGGCTTTGAAAGGAGCAGAATCAAAAGAGAAGTTCTTTTGAAATCTTCTCCTGTAAGAAGAAGAACTGATTACTGCCAAATAAGATTTCTGAAAATTTATCATTCAAAACAAGAGGTCACAAAGACTGACATTGACAAGGGAAAGACTGCAAAAAGCAGTATGAGAAATTCAGACAGAATACCCTTCTGCGAAGGACTGTCACTGCACAGAATAAAATGGTCTTTGTTGAAGTCAGTAATAGATGTAAATGGTGAACATCGGTTCAAGAGGGAGCTGAATACGTTTGGAGCAGGGAGCGAATGTAGCCATGCAGTCATAAGAGAGATAATTGTGCATAAGATGGTCAGCTACCATACCTGGTGATTTGTATTTTCTGCTGCCAGAGGGAAGGGTTTGATGGACCATGTGCTTTTCTCTGGGCTATTATTACTTGTGTGTCTGTAAAAAGTGCCCTCTGCTATCACAGCAGCCACAGTAATAAAATGTAAGTTAATAATATTATTTATCCTGCAACCATCACTCATGTTTACTGCTCAATCACATCTTTTTCCCTTCCCACTATACCTCCCTCCTATTTGCATTTGAAGGCTAAAATCTCAACAAAAGCTATTTAGTGTGCAGGCCTATTTCAGCTCTCACTGTCCCAGCACTGCTCTGTTCTCATGGGTGTGATGCATACACACATATATAGACACACATGTGCTCAAATACTGTCTCAAGATCTTTCTCTTCTTATCTCCTCTATCTACCTAAAACTGTTTGAAAACACTGCACAAGAGAGGGACATGAGTCTCTCCATGTTTGCCTCTGAAGGGGAATGCTTGTCAGATTCCTACTCAACCAACCATTGCCAAACCAGCGAAACTCAGCCAGCAAAGCCATGACCTCCCTCGGAGGCTTAAGCCACCTTTAGCCCAGCTGCATCTACACTGGGATGTTCCTAATACCTCAAAATGGAGCCACAGTTATTTGGAAAAGGGGTTTAACTGAGACACAAGCTGAAATCCATCCCAGCCTGAGAAACTGGACCATCACAACTCTCACATGTGCCTACTGTTTCCTCCATCCCCCAGGGGCAGGAAGGAATGGCAGAACACAAACCAGGGAAAACTCCAGTGAGTCTTGCAGGTACACTAACACTATGATGGTGCTGAATTACACCCCTTTCAATCTTATTTGTCAAAAAAAATAGGAGATGTGAAGAAAGTCAGCAACTTTTTCAATTCTATAAACTCCCTAAACCAGAGAATCGTCTCAAAAAAAACCAGAAAAATTGTCTAACAGGTTTTGTATTTAAAAAGTAAACTCTCTTCCTAAGTGGTCTTTTTGCCTTTACATCACTAGTCCCAACCAAAATAATCCTTACTGGACAGACACAGTCTCCTACATGTGGTTGATGCAGGCAGATAGACAAAGGAGGAGCACAGTGTAGATGTCCGTGTGAAAGTCCTTGCTTTCACACTGATGCTGGCCGAAAGCTGGAAAATCTGTCCGCGACCCAGCTTTCAGCATCTACAGCACAGAAGTAGAAGTCATGCACCCATGCCCACCCCAAATCAGCACCAAGGCACAGCAACCCTCATCCCAGCTAGAATAAGGCCTTTTCCGTTTCACACCATTCAGGAAACAAACCCCACAGCTTCATTTCAGTCAACATGGCAACATCGGTATTTACCTAAGAGAAGACAACTGCATCCTATCTGGTTTTGGTATGAAATCTGCTGGATAGATAACTGTGCTGGTTTTGGCTGGGATGGAGTTAATTTTCTTCACAGTAGCTAATATTGAGCTGTGTTTTGTATCTGTGCTGAAAGCAGTGTTGGTAACACAGGGATGTTACTGTTACTCCAGAGCAGCACTTACATGGAGCCAAGGACTTTTCTGCCTTCTCTCCCCACACCACCAGCAACTGGGCAGGAGGTGCACAAGGATTTGGGAGAGGACAGAGCCAGGACAGCTGACCCCAGCTGACCCAAGGGATAACCCAGACCATGTGGTGTTATGTTTCGCATATAAAGCTGGGGGAGAAGGAAGGCGGCAGGGAGGCATTTGCAGCCCTGCTGCCCTGGAGATGTCTGAACACCCGCCTGCCCATGGGAAGTGGTGAATGAATTTCTTGTTTTGCTTTGCTTGTGCACGCAGCTTTTGCTTTACCTGTTAAACTGGTTTTATCTCAACCCACAAGTTTTCTCACTTTTACTCTTCTGATTCTCTCCCCCATTCCATTGTGGAGTGGCTGTATGGAACCCAGCTGCTGGCTGGGGTTAAACCACAACTGCCTGCATTTCACAACAGGTTAGAACCATGTGTACCTGAGGCACTCGCTGAGGGCTGCAGTCACCCTGGGCTCCCTCTTGCCAATGTCTCCACAGGGGCAGAGACAGGAACCTCTAGGGAGCAATTTAAGCTACATAAAATCTGACTTGCTCTCTGAGATGACTGTTGTCCTTCACTGACCAAGGATGCAAATCAGGTATCTGTCCCCTTAATGGATGCAGTTAAGTACCTTCTCTTAGAGAGGATGTACCAGGACCTACCTGAGAATATACACCTCCCTGGAAGTGTTCAAGGCCAGGTTGGATGGGGCCTTGAGCAACATGATCTAGTGGAAGGGTTGGAACTAGATGGTCTTTAAGATCCCTTCCAACCCAAGCCATTCCTTGATTTTAGGATATTTGACTAAACATACACAAAGTGGATTAAGGTGTTCTGCTTGCGATAGCATAGGGTAGGCTAGGAAAAAAGTCATAAATGCATTGTCACATGCTGATAGTACAGTACCAGTTCTCTGCACTTCTTTCGCAGCCTCCTTCCAGCAATCATGAAGCACTTTATAGAACCAGAAGCTTTGTCTATCTAGCAAAAATACATCATCTAGGAATCACTTTGCCCCACTCAGTGCACTTCTAAGACAACTTCTAACCATGCACACAAAGGTGAAACCCCTTCACTCATCATTTCCTTTAACACTTCGGCCTCAGTTTGCATTGAAAATTCATATTGTACTAACTCCATTTAAAATCCCATTTTTGTGGGATTTTGTGGGATTTCTTTTGTCCTGAAGAATTTAAAGTCTCCCCAGCCAAGGAAAGATAATCCTTGCTTGTGTTCTGCAGAAGGGCAACTGAGGCCCAGGAAGTCTTTATTGTACTGTTCACACTCATTACTAAGACTTAAAATTGTTTCTCCACTAAAGCATAGAATTATCAAGATCCCATAAATTAAGAGAAAGACCTAGCACACAGTTTTGCTTTCTGAAATGGTATTATGGGAAGAACAGTTGAGAAGGAAAAATGGCAAATCAAATATTGAGGAAATAAGTAAACTGTAGAAACACCTATCATTTTATCAGAATTTTGAAATGACGAGTTCCTTGTGTCCTTTAAGGAAAGTTTTCTGTAGCAATAGGAACTATACTCTCCCTTGAGAATCCCATGCACAAAGAAGCTTCCTATAAGACAGTCCAATGGTTTTCCCCATGAGAAGATAAGGCCTCTTCACTTCCACCTTACTAAAAGAAAAATATTGGTTGTGAATCCTTTAACCCTCCTATAATTAGTTAAAATGCAGGAATTCATCTTCAGTAATGTCTTGTTCTTCTTTAGGCATATTTATTCCCCTCTCCCACTCTTCCTCTTAGACCAAGATTCACTTCATTAGTTCAACAGACAGGGCTGAATCCAAACCCCAATTCCAAACACATTTGGCACCTAAGGAAATTTTAGTCAGTGCCAGCTTTTAAGGCTGATTCTGAAAGACATTAAGCAGTCTTACAGCAGTCACAGAATACAAGGTCCTTTCGAAAAAAAAATCCCCTTTCCCTTCATCTGTGCTTATTAGAGCTCTAGAAACTTAAATGAAAGTATTACTTCACCTGCAGCTTTTCAGAGAAACACACTCTTCTTCACACTGCTATGAAAACCAGGCCAACAACAAAAAAGAAGTAAAATTTCGTCTTGAAAACAATGAGGCTTCAGGTGTGAGGAAGGTCATAATCCAAAGACAGTACAGTTCACAAGTGAAAATGGGGACAGAACTCAGCCTGAGCTCTTTATGGTGATGGTAGATGAGGGCTGGCTTTAAATTCCTAGGTAGAATTTTGAAAAACTGAGGTTTGAAAAAAAACCAAACCCAATGTCTTTTTATTCATAAACTAAGTAAATTTGCCCCGGAAAGCACAAAGATGCAAACATAGAGGGCTGCAGTGTGCCATTTTAAGAGTCAGTAGAATGGTTCAGTAGAATGGATCACAAATGAGTATATTAAACAACTTTTTCTCCCTCAGTGTTAGGATATCATTAGTGCTTCTTTGTTTCAGTAGCACTAAAGGATATTCCCAATACGTATGCCAGATGAGGATACCATACACTTCCACAGTCTTTATCTGAAAATGGGGGTTTTTTTGCTGAATGTGCATCTTATCCATAGGAGAGGGCCTAGCAACAATGCAGTGCTCTTCTTTTTTTTTAAGTATGCCATTACTTCTAAGTGTTAGGGTCTTCTTTGTAAAGACATTTACACTAGAAAGTGAAGAGTACTTTACAGCACCCTGCAAATTTCCATAAATAACAATTGGCCATGAGAGTTTCTTTTCACCTATTCCACAGAGGGGGACATCCAGAGAAGAGCCAGAAAAGGTGGAGATCACTTTAAAATGCTTCTCTCTGTCATTTCCAATACCCCGCCTAATTCAGCTGGGCCAAAATCTCACTTGAAGTGAGCTGAAGTAGAAGCTTTTTGTGTGTGTATGGAACCGTATCCAGCTGGGAGAGCAGTTAAATGCTTGCCCATCCCCTTAACTCTGGGCATGTAAATTCAAGACGAAGAGAGCTGTTTTGACGTTCTTGGCTGGAAATCACTCTCCACACCTATACTTTAATGCATCTCCTGTACGTGGTAGTTTGGCTGCTTTCTCTCCCTACCATCTGTTCTGATGGCACAGTGCCTGCTCACAAGTTGAATGATATATAGGTGCCAGGCAACAATGCTTTTTGATGGGCAGACTGCACAACACTGCAATTGTCATCTCTTGTGCATGAAGGCCATGCTCAGTGCCAGCAGCGAGGCATTGGCACTTTGCACCTCCGTGCTCTTGCTCACACCTGTTGACACTTACGTGCCAGAAAAGGACTACTTGAACAAGGGAGTTGTTTAACTCCCCATGAGGGATTAGCAGTACCTGAAAGTATATCCAGCCCCTGGCCCAGTCATCATTCTGTGCCTTAAGCAGACACTGGGTCAAGCCTGGAATATTTCTGTGGGTTTTCACCGTGATATTTTTCCAGATCTGTATGTCTGAAGGGAAGAAGGAGCTATTTGCCCACTGAGATGAAAACTGACTGACCAGGCAAGCCACTTCTCTTCCATGCTCCTATACAGACATTTAAGTGCAAGTCTATGCAAACCTTGAATTTTGCTCATGTCCCAGCTAAGGGTCTACAAATTTAACATTCATTTCACAAGCACACTCAGCTTGCTGCAGATCCATGCCAGCATCACTTCTCCTTTCCACATTTCCATATTCACATGGATCACGACTCCAAACCTCACCTATGGACTTCATCTTTTCAGAGTTTACATCAGTCCCTCTTCACGGATCAGATTTAACCACATGCACCTATCATTCAGCTTCATGAGTAAAGTTTATTCTTGTAGCTTCTTAAGTAGTAACAATTTACACTGATGGAAAATAGTATCAAGAAATGAAGGTAATGTGGAACATTACCAATGAGTTTAATGTGTTTTAAAAACAGTATGTCTGGAGAAGGGAGAATTTCCAATTCCTGCACCTGCTGCATGCAGAAATTCAGTGATTAGAGAGGAAAAGAACTTAGACACATTAGCTAGAGCTAAAATATGTGATTTTGTGAGGAACTGTGAAAAGACCCAGGAATGCGCAGGGACTGGCCCAGAGCATTCTGCTCCAGGGGAAAAAAAAGGCAACAAATTTAAACCTTAATCTTAATCCTTGCCTTTAGCAGAACAGATAACTAAAATCAAATTTTTTTGCATATCCTTGTAGCTAAGAAAACAGCTTTGCTGAGAAGGAGGGGGTAGGGGCTTTGCTGACAATATCAGGCAAAAGAAGCTGAGAGAGAACAAGAGAGGCTCCACCAGTACCACACAGACCCACCATCTGTGGGTTACCCATATCTTTAGCAAAGACCAGAAGGAAGCAGGAAATCAGTAAAATATTTCCCTGATGCAAAACCTCTGGGGAACTGTCCAGAAGAGATGGAAATTACCTCAAAATGTTTTCCTCTCTTTCTACCCTAGTATGCCTACTTCAACTTATTCAAAGTCTTACTGCAAAAGGCACTCAAAGTGAAAATTTTTGCTTATGAGAAAATGAATGCAGCTGGGAGTGTCCCTCAGAGGCAGCGGAAACACGGAGAGAGCTTTCCAACAATGTGTTGCCACATCCATGTATCAACTGGATTCAGAACCCCGACCTGGAGCATTTTCAGCAGGGACTTTTTAGACATTGATTTGGGTGTGGGTGTGGATTTCGTCCCATATGTACCTGCCCAAGACTATCCATATATTTTTGTTAGACTGCTGAGTATCCTAAGATTATAACTTTTCATTATTACAAGCCAGGCTTATAAATACAGACAGAGAGGCTGAAAGGCTGTAGACAACCTGATACATGCACTTGGTCAGAGGGAGGAGATCTATTAGAGACATCAGACTCTGCTCTGCAGGAAAACAGCCAGTAGCTGCTGGTTTCCCTGAGCAGGGCTTGGCTTACCTGGGGACCAACCACCCAAGTCTTGCACACCTGAGTGCACTTAGTGGGAAACAAGAGAGATGCAATCACAAGAGTTATTTGTATGTTTGTTGCCCGCCGTTACCAGGTAGCTGCTGTTTCATTTCTATGAAATATCATAACTATGTAAATAATTCAAGTAATAATTGTAAATGGATGGCTGTACTAAGGGAGGTGGGGGCAGGAACCACAACTGCGCAGCTGCTAAGGCTGTGAAAATTCAACCTTAAGCAGCCTAAACATTCATTTTACAGTGTACACCACTGATTACTTAATTACATCTAAAATATAAGTCAGATCACTAAAAACTCCAGGGAGTAAATTACAAGCAGCTATGAAGCGATGTGCATGCATACACTCTACTTTGATTTTAAAAAATTATTGTTTTCCAATGACTATGAAGGATTTTTTTCTATTTCTGTTCTGCAAAACATCATTATGTTACAAACAGGTAAATATTTCTAAGTAATATTAGATGTGCGTGGGAGCATCCATCTTCAGCCTTTCACTGTGGACTCTCACTAAAGGTTCTTATCTTTATGTATATTTGAACAAGAAGATCTACATATGCTTGATCTCGGTATGAACCTCTGTATGACCTGATTTTGTTGCCATGGCCACCAATTAGACCAGCCTTGTTGACTGCAGAACAACAGTCAAAGCATCTCTATTAAGTTCTGGAAAAGAATGTCATATTTTATCAGCACACCACAACAGCTTATCCTTGTGGTAGTGTTGCACTGTTTGTTTCTTCCATTAGCTCTGTATTTAAGCATCTCACTTAAAAGACAGGAAAAAGGGGGCAGGGGTGTGTGAAGCAATGGCTATGTCACTAGCCAGAAGGTTCACTTCTTTTACCTTTTTAGTATCTGCTTTTGTTTTCCAGGTTTTGTCCTCTTAGAAGGTAGAAGACAGACAAAGACTCTCTTTGATTCATTGTGATTAGCATAAAATTTTTCCTTCAGTTACCGTTTTTGAGGATCCTATCAGCATTTTCCTAAATGCAATTTTTTAAAAGATTTTCCCTTCTAGTTTGTGTCGAATCAGTAGAGAGTTGCCCCAAAAGCTCACCTGGCAAACACTGCTGTTAAATTACCTTTGCCCTTCAGTAAGTGTGTGTAAAGATACTGAATACTGTCACATGTAAGAAAAGACAGTTCAGTGCCATCAATAATATATTTTGTTAATACCTACCTGAAAAAAAACCAAAACCAACCAACTTGTAATGCAATCAGTTTACATCAAAACAAATAGAGGTTGGAGGATAGCAGAGTTCCACGACTAAATCTTTTATTTCTCAGGCTTCCTCTTCAGAAAATAATTTTCTTAGTATTGTTTTCATAAAAGCTTTCAAATGCCGTAAAATAATACAGAGAAATTGGCTTTTATTTTGAACAGGATTTCTCAATATGTACTGCATCTCTTGGCATATCTATTATATTAACTCAAGCCTTAATGATACAATGGTTAAAAACAGAGTACAGATGTGTATAAATGAAAAATGTAATAGATTTCCCTCTTAATGTAATAGAATTGGCACGAGGTATTGGAAACAGGAGTGAAAGTAGTCACTCAAGCATTGTGTTTGCATGTTATTTAAATACAAGTGGTTGAGGTATAAGTACCTCTAAGTACACCTGAAAGAGATGGTGCCTTGTAATCATTGTTTCAGCAATTGACAGTTGTTTACACAACAGCAGCACATTCTCTACTGATTTGAATAATAAACATGTTTAAACACCAGCTGGATAATAGAAGGATAATTGAAACATAGTTTAAAGCTCTGATTTACAGGCATTGTGGCAACACTTTTATTTGTGGTACAATGCTATACTTCTGTGCAGCCTCTTGAAAAAATTAAATAGGCATTGTTTCAAACAACTTTGGGATATATTTAACTCAATTAATCTATCATGTGTTTGTATGCCTACACAGACCGACAGACAGAACAAAGAACACACCATCAAAACTTCCAAAAGCCTTATGCTGGTGACCTTCTGCTACTTGTGTTTAGTTTAATTATACATTTGCTGGGCCCTTACCTTGTGCTGATACTTCCCAAGTGTGAACTTCAGTGCTTACAGAGTTCATAAAGCCCACAGACCGCAGGAACCCAGAGGGCCAGATCAGGGACAAAGCAGGTGGAGAGAGAAGCAGTCTTCCTTCAGTCACCTGGCAGACCATGGGCAACAAAGGAACCACAAAAACACTGTGAGATTTGAGATTTGTCACTCACTTCTCCTCCCTTCTGCTCGGCACCTGAGTTTGAACTGCTCAGAAATTACCATTTGGGCCTGTTTCCTAAAATGAAAATTTGAAGAGAAGCTGAGGCAGTCCCACTAAAACTATACCTCTGTATTGGTTTTCTCAAAAATATCTCTGCAAATACTTTCTTAATGCTAAATCTATCAGCTGAGAAGCCTAAAGATGTGGCTGTAGATTTCCATCAGACTTTTTTAATTCCCAAGCATCAGATAATCCAAGGCAGTCTAGCTTTTGTTTTTCATGCTATTTCTGATCTCTTATCCCAGTTTTGAACTACAGTTAATTCACTGACAAGTATGGAGGTGTGGACAGTTTCCACTCATGCATTTTGGTTCAGCTGTCTGACTCAATCTCACACTTTATTCAAATGCTGTGGGGCCTGCTTGATCCCAGTCCGTACAAAACCCACAATTTAATAAAGATTACGGATACCATGACTGGCTTCTTTTACGTACCAAGCCCTGGCAGTTCCTGCTGAATGACCCCTAAGTTAAAGGCTTTCAAGAATCACATCAGCTCAGACCCTAACTGAGAAAAGCCACAGAATAAATAACTTACAGTAGCCCCTGTTTTTCCTTCATTCTTTACAGGTATCAGGTACAGATAGGAATATGGAGAGATCCAAGTCACTGTCTCTAGGACTTAATTATGTTTTGGATATATAATTATGATAGGCAAAAAAACTTGTGTCAACTTTTAGGAAAAATGTCTGTCATTCCTACTGAAAATTTGTTTGCTTTGTAGTTAATAACTGTATTACCAAACTTTTTTAAGTTGGCATGAAATTTTCCATGTCTAAAATTACTTCTATTACTATTATTATTGCTATTATTATTATTGCTGCCTTGGTATTTTTTTTCTAATGTTCTTAAGACAGTGGCTTTTCACAGCCAGTATTTTTAAAAATGGCCCATTATTTTCCTTACCAGTGCTCCACTGATTTTTATCTTGTTATTGACTGAAAAACCAGGGCAGGGAACTCACACCAGGCTTGTGTGTCAACCTGTGTTGCTAAACAGATGCTGCTGTCTTTCATTCCATATGGAGCTTGTTCAGGGCGTGTGACTTCATTCCTAGATAACCCAACTTGTACCTCTTATGAACTCACAAAAAGCTCAAAAGATTGCACTCTTGCAGCACAAATCCAATAACACCATATCCCTATGTACATCAGATTCACAGTTTCAGAATTTTGAAAAGATGGGAAACAAAGTGTAAAAGGTATTTCACGATTAATCCTGAAACTTGAAGTGGTGGAAAGTCTTTAGTGATATTGCTATGTCTATAGCTGAATGTTTGTTGCTATAGAAATCAAAAATATACAGGACTGACAAATATATTACAAATTCAAGAAACTTTCTCCCCTTTGTATAAAAACCTACTCACTTGATCACTTTGGGATCTCTCACGTGTTTAGTATGTCTGAGGATGTGATCACACCTTCCCTGGAAATAGTCTTAGCTATTGCAAGGCATCTACAAACACACACATATGCCCCAGCAAACCCGGCATGGATAAGTTTGAAAAGAGCAGAATCCAGATATAAAACACAGAAGAGAACAGGACACATCTATACATACCTTTCAGTTAATAAAAATACAGTCTATGGCTGAAGCTGGAAACTGTATTCCATTAAGAGGCCCTAATCTCTTTATGATACGGAGCAGAGTTCTGTACAGTGTTGCTAAATACTATGTATGCCATACATTTTTATTTCTGGAAAAGAGAATTATCACAATGAGCAAGTGCTATCACCAGATGACGGATGGATGCTCTGAGGTACTTTTGGAAGAGACATAAAAGAAGAAATGCACCACATACAGTGATATAGGAAGAGGCACAACAGCAGAGCGTGGATCAGACTTAGGGAGGCCTTTATCTAAGGAACTAACAAACAGAAGCTGCACTTGATAACAACATACGGTTGGATAAGATGCATGGAAAAAATCACCATGAGCTTCCACAAGATATGATGGGCAGACAATGGTGTGCTGTAGCTGTGGGACAGAGTTAAGCAGTTTCAGTGAGCTGCACGTGTTATGGTTCCTGGGCCAGTTTCTGGCCCCTTTGTGCTAGGTCTCAGGAGTGCCCTACAAAAGCCAGGGGATTTTCCTCAAAAAAAAGGAGCAATGCCAGGTGGCCAAGTGCCAGGATGACTCACTCTGCACTACCCATTCCTTACAGGAAGACAGAAGTTCCTGAATAGGAAAGGATGAGGCAGGAGTGCACATAAATCCAGCTGTCCTGGACCCCAGAGAACAGGTCTTGCCTTTCTAGCCCTGTTTGTGATTTTGCTCTTTGAGTCTCATGGCCAGTCCCGGGCCAGTCCCTGCCATTCCTCTCACTATCAGAGCTCCTCTATATTCCTAGGCCTAGGGGCACAGGGGAAAATAAGGCCCAGGGTCATGGAGGAAGCTGTACTATTATTCTAATATCCACAGAGAAAGACCCCTATTTCAGAAGTTTTCTGAAGCACTAAAGAAACAGGATATTAAAATTCACCTTCATGTGGTGAATAGCAGAAGTTGAGAGAAAATCTGCAGTAGTGAGAAGTCTAACCCTAGAAAACATACTCTGACTTCTGGCCATGGACCTATCCTATCTGCAAATGGTAGAAATGATTCACAGGTGTCCCGTTTGCTTGTTTGACCACTCTGAGTGTGCAACCATGGCATTATTAGCATCATGCTCTAACCCACTGAGCTAAAGTACAGAGCTTGGAGGCAATCTCCAGGTCTGGAATAGTTTACCAGAACCTCAGTAACAGTGAATGGTTACTGTGTGTAGATATGCAT
The DNA here is from genome assembly GCA_013399875.1 of Gymnorhina tibicen. Taxonomy (NCBI): domain Eukaryota; kingdom Metazoa; phylum Chordata; class Aves; order Passeriformes; family Artamidae; genus Gymnorhina; species Gymnorhina tibicen. The sequence goes on from VXAZ01003030.1 coordinate 490,316, forward strand.
ACATGTGTCTATAGAAAATCTGGCAAGGCAAATGCCTTCCCAATCTACATGCCTTGCACAGTTCAATCCTCAGATATTTACTAATTTGGAGGTAATCATCACACTGAATGTATAGGAAAGAAGAACCTCACTGCGATTTGATCTTCTCCAACAAATTCATGGTGTTATTTTAAATATATTTTGCTAGACAAACAGTTTCAGTCAAAACATCTTATTTTTAAGTGCCTTAAGGGATATTAGCCATTGAGGGAAAATGACATTTCTTTATCAGCTATAATACATATAATGTGACATTCAAACACAACAAGTGCTACTCAATAGCTTGTAAGTCACAAAAGGTGAATGAAAACACTTACCTCTTTTGTAAAAAAAAAAAAAATTAAAAAAAGAAGATGGAAAATTCTCTACAGAAATATACACTTTGACTTAAAATATAGGGTAAGCAGCATTAAAAATTTCTAAGCACAAAGCCCATCTATTAAGATTCTGAATAAATAGTAAGTCTAGCTAGGAAGAAGTGTCCTGTTAATGTAAGGTTAGTTATGTCAAGGACAGTAAATGAAGCTGTCTTTCATATATGCCAGATTGATCTATCCAAACTGGGGCAACCTGTGCCACCAAAAACGTATCTCTACAAGGTGTTAAAGGAGATCAAATGTTAACAAACACAGAAGAACAATTAATAAACAATAACTTTCCACTCCACCAGGAGCTGTTTAACTCACACGTACTGTTTATGTGGTATTCAGCTCAAATGAATGCTCTAGTAAACAAGTTGTACTTGTAAAGCTACAGACCTCCAGTGGAGCCAAAGAAAAGAGATTTGAAGTTTTTAAGAAATGCTTGAAAAACTATTCCCACAAAACTGGTACAAAGTAACTGCAACTACTCCGTGAGACCGTACTCCTATCATCTGCAAATGAAAGCCAGACAAATTCAACTAAGGAATCGGGTGCATAATTTAACACGAGCGTCAATAAAGGGATGAAATGGTGGGTTCATCTTTTAGATCCTCTAAATGAAAACAAGATGTCTTTCTGGCTGATATGTTCTAGCCAAAAAACAATTTGTATGGCTCCATAAAGAAGTGACTGGATGAAATCAAATGGCTTCCTCTGATATTACAATGAACTATTTTAGGTCAGCATTCAACAAAGTGTTCAGGAATTTACGCACAGAACTATGGCTATATTTGTATGACAGAGGATGTCCCAAAGGATATCTATCTTTTCTTGAGCTGGCCACCTGGGCATCTCTGCTTAAAGCTGTTTGGGATTTAGGAAAGACAAAACCCAGCATGTAAGTCCCTGGAGAAGTTAGGTATATTCCAAACACTCATTACTCACTCACATTAGTGATGGTGCCTACTTTTTTGCCAAATAGTCTGGCACTTACAGCACTTATCTAATTGTGAAGCCAAAATACTGGGCCTCACTTCAGCCTGAGGCTTTTGAACTCAAATCCCATGAGAGTGCACAAACCATGAAGATATAGAAAACTTTCAAACTGCTGTGCAGTCAGAAATGGAAGAATCATGGCTCCAGAAATATCTGATCCTCATCCTGTAGTGATGCTACTCAGTTAGGGGAGGAAAGGGCTTAGGGCTCTCATCCTTTCCTTCTGAAGAGTTTCTGGATACAAGTCAATAATTAGCTACTATAAATCAGAGTCTCACTGATTTTTCTCACTCCCACAGGAGTGACCTTCTGCACCACAACATCTGACTCTGTGTATCTTCAGTTCTCAACTGCGTAACAGCTTCGGTCCAGCAAATGAGATGAAAAATGCTGGGGTTTTGTCCTCTGAAAATCTCACAACTTGCTGTTTTGTACCTGTTCCTGGGTTGTGAAAAATTGTGACACCAAATGTTACCTGACATGAGTAAACTAGAATCCATCCTTCTTTTACACGTGCAAGAGCACTGTCATTGGATTTTTGTCAGAGAGAGATTCTTCTCCTTCTCCTTTCTAAGAGAACAAGATTCTCTGTCTGTAAAAAGACTCCAAATTCCTCATTTACAGAGGCACCTGCCTGTGGTGCTGGATTTGTTACCATAATTCACAGATCCAGACAAGTCACCTTGCCTGCAATTCCTATCAGCTGGTGAAAGTGTCTCAGCAAGTGGTTCAGTGTCCAGAACCCAAACTCTCCCTCTTATACTACTTTTAGACCCTATGTACTGATCTCAGCTCTGCCATCACTCCTGAGACTCTTTCAGGCTGCCCATAGATGTCTGAGGAACTCCACACCCTTCTTGAAATAAGAGTTGTAGTTCTTTAATGAAAATTTCAGTCAGTTGCTTCATAGGCAGAAATGCATTCCAAATTATCCAACTGTATGACCAGAGCAGAAAACCTCAGGAACATCCTGTTACCCAGTTTGGCCTCCTCATCATCTGTTTGGCTGATAGGAATTCTCCATAGCCTCAAATAAAACATGAGAATTTCCCACAACTGGATAAAATATTCCCTTGCAAGAAAACCGTCATGCCATGGTACCAGCTGCCTGAAAACAAAAATGTAGGCTAAGTCAGAAGTGATATAATCCTAGCAAATAGACACAGAAAGTCCGTAAGACTGTATATGTTCTTAAGCACACATTTCAGTGCTCCACTGGGCTACAGCTTTAATTACATATTTCATAACTACAAAAGGGTTCATTTAAGATACAGCTCAGAACAGAAATGTTAAGTGTGTGTTTTCTTTGCCCAAAGCAAAATGCTCACATACTCTGTGGAAGGCTGTTTAAATGAATAGCTCAGAAAAAGATGTATACAATGCCTACTGTAATGAGCCTACCCAAAGGTTAAATACAACAGAAAACAGACTTAAAATTCAGCATTAACACCAAGACCACAGTCAGTGTTAACTTCCATGGCTCCAACAAAACTCCATAACCCTGTTTTGGTTTTGCATCAGACAATGATCTTGTTCATAACATATTTCCCTGTGCACTTCAGAAAAATGCATTGTGTATTTAAATGGAGATGTCTAAAAGGAATATTACAAAAAGAAAAATTATCTTTGAATTCTAGCAGTCTCTGGGATAATATTTCTGATGATCTGTTGAGAAAATGAAAGGGGAATGTTACTATTCCCAGCAACCATTTATCTATTGAGCAGGAACTTACTTTCTAGGAGCTGGTTCTCAGGATTCCTAATGTGCTTTCTTCTTGTTTATACTGCCAGGGGAAATTCAGGTTGCAAAATTCAGCTGGAAAATTAACATCACCTCTGGTGTTTTCACAAGCATCCCAAGCAGCACATGCAGCTGTGCCCACCAGAAGCTGTGAAGGACAGAGCAACAACTGCTGCAGCTTCACAAGGCCAGCCTGGGCTGGACCTTGGGCACAGGGCACAGCCACCATCAGTTCAAGACCACGGCTTTGTGTCATCATAGTCCAGAAAGTAAAACCCCAAACTGAATATTCACACTTTGGTAAACATCAAGAACTCCTCCATAAAACGAAACTTCCAGGCGAACACTTCCTTTGAAGTAAAGTATTTCCTACACTGAAAATGTCTTGGTAGTGGCAAAAAAATCTGTTTTACCTAAGAGATACTTAAATGATTATGATCAACATGCTCTCCAAAAATGATATAAGCAATGATCAGCTCATCTCCATACCACCTGCCCTGACTTGCAGGACTATGTCCTCTTCTTTATCTTGCACAGAATAAATCGAGGCACAGGAAGAGTAAGATCTTCAAAACGTGGTGATTTGTACTATCCATAAGCTTTCTGAATCCATATCCCCTGAGTCTGAATCCAGTGCCCTCACTAAACACATTGGAATGGATGCTGCCCAGAAAGGCTCACTGGGGCTGCAGGACTGACTAAATTGCACCCTGGAGTTGGCAAAGTTCCCAGTTATACCAGGAGGGCAAAAAGTGGAGTGCACACATAGCTGCACCTTCACCCCATCTGTGAAGGAGATGTTGCACTTTCTTGCAAAACAAGGTGAAATGTTCAAAGGCTCTTCCCCTTGCAAAACCTCATTTTTTTAATGTAACATCTTAAAATGGTTTTGGAATCACTGTGCTGTTTCATTTTTCAGATGTTGTTTTCAGATATTCTTATAATCCGTGAATTCTAACAGTGTTATGAATATGGCCAATCTGAGCGTCATGTAACATTTTTAGAAGTCTTACAAAGACTTAATAAATTTTGCAAATATTTAGAAAGAGAATTAATGTAATATATGTAAAGATCTGCACATATTTGATAATCTTGAACCAATTTAATAAATCCTGTCCACTTTTAATAAACATTGGATTAGGGTTAAACTTATTACAAACAATAAATTAATAATGAAAATGTTTAATGTGGACTGTATATACAGTACTTTTAAAATTTTAATTGTTTTTCAAAGACCAGGAAAATACCTGCAAATCATGTTACAGTTTTGAAACCTTTGTTATCCTGGAAAATATGCACACAACCCATACTGTTACCGACATGACTACTTCTAACATACTACAAAAACATGGTTTTCTTGCCCTTACAGAAGCAAAATCTTGTTAGAGTTGCAGCTGTATTACAAGTACCTAAAATCAATGCGATCATAATTTGGGTTATGATAGGACAATCCAGGGGAAAAAAAAAATTAACAAAACACTGGATGTGTGAATTTATAAATTAACAGGGGAAGTGCAAATAGAACCATGTTCTTAAATCTACCTCTGTTTACATGTGTAGCCACTCCTCAAGGGCAACACACCTGACATTACTAATTTATGGTGAAGCACAGCACATGCATAACCTTGTCCAGGGCCATCCCAAGCTTCTCCATAAAGTTCACCCTGGGGTACCTGAGTTCTCCAATCAAATGAGGAACTGCTGCTCCTGGGAAAATTGAACTGCTATATTTCTCACAGAAATGTACTATTTACAACAAAACTTTTATTTCTATTTTCCATACCACCCATGGAACAATTAGGTGATGTAAGAGACACAAAAATGCCACAGCACCTTTCATGTTAAAAATTAACCAAATGAAACATGGTAGAGTGGTGATTTGGGACTTTTGAATAGGGATTTTTTTTTTTTATTCAGGTTCATCTCAATGCAAAAGTTCTTCAATTTAATTTTTTTATTATTTTACTGCAGATTTTTTTTTAACTAATCATGAGATGTTTAAAAAATGCCTGAGTCTCTTGGGACACCTGAGCAAAGTGTGCTTGGTTATAGCCTGTACTTCTGGGAGGTCCTTAAGGAATAAAAAAGTGAGGACCGAGGTGAAAAGTAATAGATATAAGATGATAACTGAAAATAGAAGTAAAATATAATGTAAGGATCCAGAGAGGATACAGCAAAATAGCTAATCTATAAAACAGCAAAATATATATCCAAAGGATTGTGAAGTCACAATATCCGGGGGCTGGAGAGACCAAAAGGAGTGTCTTGAGGGATACCTGCCAGTATGGAAAGACAAGGTGTAACATACAGAATATACAGAAAGTATCCTACTGATACCTTAAAAGGACTCTCTGCCATCCCTTTTTTTCTAAATAATGTATTTACTACAGCATATGAAATACTGTCCCTGCTTTAACAAGACATATGCCTGCTGCACAGAGGACAGAAATGATGTCAGGCCAGGACAGCTGCAGGGCGAGGTCCATTCTAGTCTTGCAGTTTGATTTCTATTTTATACTTCCACAGAAAATATCTGTGTTTGGAAACCAAAGGCTTTTTCTGTAGAAACATCCTTTTCCAAAATGCTATGAGGAGAAATGTTTTATCCTTTGAGCAGTGACTTGATTCCTTAAGATATTCAGGAAGGGATCAGCAGACTCAGTCACTGCTTCAGATGCTTTTCACAGTGGAAGCCTTACTAGAGGTAGAGCAAGTGAGCCTGCAGGTCGTTGGAACTGCAAATTAACTCTCTATCATTAAATAATTATAGAAACCAAACTGAGGGAATCACAGTGATTCTGTAAGCAGAAGACAGGATACATTGTTCTCTGGTCTCTTCTAGTAACAAAAAAAATGATATCATGCATATAAAAGTTGGGTGGAACTAAATATTCATCTTAATTAGTCAGAAAGACAGAGCAATATTGTTTCTGCCTATCTAATTTTCCATTGGGTAATATCATTCTTTTTTATGGCAGAACTAAGTATCTGAAACAATTAATTCGGAATCTTGGTTTATGAAATAAGAATTATTCTTAGGAACATACAGAAAAGTAAGTGCAGAAATGTCTATTAGAGGAATGAAGAGGAAGTCTATTACTAACTTGAAATTTCTGTAAAAGAGTCCTTTATTGCCTGAGAGTCAAAAGCCCATCAACCATAACCTTTCAATGTAGACAGAGACAACAAAGTTTGCAGAAATCTCCAACTGTCTTCTTCCACAAGTGATTTCCCTGGTTCTTCACAGGCTTCCCCAGTCTCAGTAAAGTGGAATTCTAACAGAGCTGTTTCAGGCACATAAGCCTGCAACAAAAATTATATTGATTTTAACAATCCCTCAGCAAACTCTTAGAGTTTATTCTGTTATTATATCCCACGGTGCAATAGCTCTTGTCCACCTTCAGGTATGAAGTGGCACAAACTGTATTTTAACACAACTGCTCATCTAAGGAACAGCAGGGGAGAGTCTTTGCATCAGCATACCAAAGTTTGCTCTCCAAACTGCTACAGATCAGTGCCTAATAAAATCTTTCCTGAGTAAATCTGCCAATGAGAGGAGCTCCTGAACAGTCTGTTATAATCCATTAGCTACAATTCTCTGCAGGAGAGGCATCCCTCCCCCTCACTTTCCATTAAACACGTTGGCCCTTCCCATATAAATGAGCTGGAATGGTACAACAGCATTTTGCTTGGCAGGAACAGGGTTAACTCTGTGATACACCTTGATCACCAGCAGGTATCAAACTTTGTCAGGAAAGGAGATATCCTCCAAACAGGAAGAGACACAGCACTGCTGAGAATCCCCCATCAAATACAATAGAACATGAAGGTATGGCTCAGTTTTTAGCTCTGGCATCCAATAACGAGTCAGAACCCTGAGGACATTGTCTTACTCAGAGATGTGAAATGCAAATGAACAGTAACATTGACAACTCAAGACCAAGCAGAAAACAAAGGACTTGAAAGCTACCTGGAAAGGTCTTGTATGAACACACATCCTTTTTTTTTTTTTGTGGGCCAGAAACATATTCATTTATGTGAAGAAGTTAAATGGGTGATTTTACTGATCACTGGAGTCCCTGAAAATGCTCTAGCAGAAAGAAAACCTTGAGTTTCTTTCTGAAGTAGTACAGAAATCATACCAAGAGGAAAGTCACCAGGAGCTCAGAAAAACTGGCTCAACACAAAAAGTTGTGCTGTGTGAAATAGAACGGATAAATTCACTTTCCTGAAATGTGGTCACAGGACTTTCCAAGATATTTTCCATCTTGAAGATTTATTCCTAAAGGTGTGAAAATCTAAGGTAAATCTTCCTATCTTCCCCTAGTGCTCTGTCCTAAACTCTCTAAGAAAGCCGGAGTAACACTGTTTTTACCTGCTTAATTCTCCTTTGGCTCATGTGTTTGTGTTCTGTAAAACAGAACCATTTATCTGGGGAAAAAAAATCAGTATCAATCTTGATTTATGAAGGCCAAGAATTATTTTCAGCAAGCTGAGAAATGCTAGCAAAAAGTCATATATATCAAGACAGAGTACTTTGCTGATACTGAGGGTTAACTCAGCAAGAGCCTCACCTCAGGGGTGCCACACGTTTCACTAAAGTGGTCTGTGAGCTGCCCACATCAGCCCCTATCATGTCATTGGCAAAGCTAAGCCAAGAGGAGGGACAGATATGTCAAGCCTTCAGCCCCCAAAATATGATCCAGCCTGATGAGACCAGTGACGATTCCCCTCTCCAACCTGGGCGTGCAGTTTTTCTTCAGGGAAGACCCCAGCCCTCCCTGTCCACACAGTGGGAGGAAATCTGGGCACAGAGGGAACCGCAGCACCCTTGGCACCCATCCCCAGTAGCCCATCACAGAACCACCTACCCCCTGTCCAGGCAGAGACCAGGAGAAGGAAGCAAGAGGATCAACAGTGGTCCCCTGCTCAGCAAAACCCCCACACTACTGAAACCCATGAGAAGGGTTTGCAACAAATCTAAAACAGGTTCTGAGTTGGAGTTGTGTTACACAATGAAAAGTGGGGTCAGATTTACAAACTTTTCAGCAGAAGTGGGGCCAAATTTTAGTAATCCAATGTCAAGGCTGAATTTCACTTTCTCAAGATAGGGTAGCAGGCTTCAGAAAGAAGCAGAACGAAACACATCAGGAGACAATGCTGCCTGACCTAAGGTTGAGGACATGCAAAAAATGAATTAATTTCACATGATTCCACCCCAGATATGACTCTCTTCCCAGCACCTTGGGGAAAAAGATATTTTATTAGAAACTGAGGGCAGGGTCAAACAAATTTGGCCTCTTCTATGGGAATGTGAAGATTATAAAAACTTACGGGACAACTCAGGAGACTTAAGACTAATAACTAGTACAGTAAATGTTTTTGTAAACCCAAAACAGGAGTGTATGAGGAACAATGACTTCAAAGCTGTGGGAAGGGTAATTGTTTGCTGGTAAACCGGTAGAAAATCTAGTGGAAGCAGTGTCTAGGGGAAAGATGTCAAAGAGCAGTGAACTAATAAATACATGGAAAAGAAATACTGAGAGCCCTTCCTGGACTGCAAGCACTCTCCCCTTTTTTCCCCCAGCAGCTGGTACATTTCCTGCTTTCTTGTCCTTGTATACATGTATAGCCACAACTCTCCAGGGTTTTTTCCCTGGCTAAACTGCTCAGAGGTAAATTTGGAGGTTCAAACAAAATGTCTCTTTGTTATATCTTGAAGGGACAAAAGAAAACAGCAAGTGGTTTTATAGCACAAGCAGATAATTCAGCAGGGTAAAACACCTGGTATTGACACGGCTCATAGCTGTCTTACATATGTCCTAGTGCAAACATACTTCTTTATTCCATCAAGAGATTTCTTGAAGTTTCTGTCTCCCTCTTTCTTCCTATCCAAAGAGATGAAATCTCTTTTTTGACAAAAAGGTCCCAGTCTGAAAGCCGGAGACCCTCCAGTGCCTGTTCATATCTCTACCGGTGGCTGTTTTCCATTAATATCCTCCTTCCCACAACAGGAAGACTGCATTGTGAGCTGCTGAAACTCTCCCAGTTCAAGCAATGTTTTTCTAGTTTGTGCTTGAAGCCCACCACTTGCCGCTCTTTGCGCAGTATCCAAAGAGAGTTGGCTGACCGGACAAGGCAGATACGTGAGGAACTTTGGGCTGAATGCCTCATCCCCAAACCAATTACCCAGAGTGTCTGACTGATGGCACATGATGAATTGCTCTCTCCTGGCTGCACTGATGATGGAGGGAGCCTGGACGCTCGGCTGAAGTGCTCTGAACCTTGTTGTGGGGGCCAGGCACTCACCTGCCTTGTACTGCAAAGGCAAAGTCAGGCTCTGAACAGGGTGATGTGAATCTAGCCCACTCAGCCCAGGAAGTCTCTAAAAACCATGCGTGTTCCTAATCGTCTCCCAGGATCTGATACTCAGAGAAACATTGCGCTATGCAAACAATACATCTGAGCAATTCCATGTGCTCTGCCCACAGAACGTGCCTAAAGGTCCCTTGAGAGCTGCATGGGGAAAAGCACACACCGTTTAGCAGATACATCACTACACACAAATGTATTTTGTTCCTTTCTCAATAAGGCCTTTTGAATTTGTTAAAAAGTATTTGCAGAGAAAATGAAAGGAGCCCCTGGCATCAGGAGTCCTTGGAGAGAGAGCTGTGCACTGGCTAAAGGCTCTGCTGATCACAGTTGGAAGGACAGCCTGACTTTATCAGGAGGATCAAGGAGAAGAAGAGATGGAATATGGGAAAGGTTGGAGGAAGATTAAAAGGAGGAATTTATCCATCAAGGTCAGCTAATTGGAGAGAAGTTTCTGCATTGGGGTGGCTGGAAGCAGTATTAATCCAAGCCAAAATTTTGCCCTTTGGAATCTTGTGTGTTCCTCCTGTAAGGCTTTTACATTGCCATAGAAAAAAAGGGTCTATTTTGGTACTGAATCATTCTGGGGCAGGTTTTTCTCTCCATATGTTTGCATAAATCTACAGAGGGCAATGGAGTTACACCACTGCATGTTGGTGTGAGATCAGAGGCAAGCTTAGTATCTCTCACCTTGTCTGACAGACTCTTTGACCCATTTCACTCTTTTTTACATTGTCAGCGTTCCAAGGTCAAAGACCGTGCCCAAATCTAAAGCAGATTCTAGCTCTGGTGCTGTATTTTAAAGACATAGGCTCCCTTTTTAAAATAATGCATTATTTAAAATACACTTTCCTTTGTGTTAGCCTTACTGCTACATCCACATGATCTTGATTTGGGCTAGTGGGCACACATATTTCTGGGAGGAGAGATCCCATTTCCTTCACACCAGTTTCCATAGCATCTTCATCATCATCATCATCCTCTTTATTTCTGCCCTTGATCACATCCTCTGAAAAGCTGGCAGATGTGAAACCTGAGCTACCCATGGGCCTCCACGCGTCCCATAGCAGTAGGTATCCAAAATGGTTCAGATCATCTCTAATTTCTCTGTGGATCATATGTCTCCTTCAGAAAAAGGGTGGGGAGCAGATGTGCAAAACAGAGTCAGAGATACTATGATAATCATATTTCTCTTTTACAGAAAGGAGGGGTGAGTGTGTGTATTGGGGTGGGAAGGGAGGGAGAAGTATTTATGCAGAAGAATAGCAGAAACTTGAAACACGGGTATCAGATTGGATACGTTAACTGTGTGCAAAAGTTTCCTAGTGAGAATATTTCCTTTTGGATGATTTAACAAATGTAAGCTGGATCAAGTCTCCATTATGCAAGAAATATGTTAGGTTTCTTCTCTAGCTATGCACAAATGGCTGGGGAAAGCTGGATATAGTCCCATCCTATAAACCCGAATCAGAAATAAATTAAAAGATTTATAAATTGGAGGTGCAATTCTTCAGCTACATTGGTTTAAAGATGGTGAAATGAATGACTAAAGCATTCACTCACAGTGTTTTATGAAGCAGATCTAATGTGCAGGTTTTGTGACCTGCAGTGACTTTAACTTCTCAGTAAATCAAAAAGCTTAACAAATATTAAGATGGCAAAGATTACCTGTGTGTGCCAGATTTTATCTTTTATCCGTTATCATTTAGGAAATGAAAAGCTTGAGTCGGAAATCAGACAGCCAGTCACATGACTCGGGCGGTCTGGCAGCCCCACAAGACAAGAACCTGCAGGAGACACAGAAACTACACATCCCCTGATTAGTTTTTAGTCCTTAAGAAATGGCTCCTTTTATTGTTATTATTGTTAGCAACCAATGAGCTTTAGAATCAGAGCAATTCCTTTCTAAATTCCACTGCGATGAAAATTCATTATCACAAGCTAGAGGAAGCAGCTGGGTGTATAGCTTAGCTCACGGCCAGGCTCAGGGGCAGCTCCACACACATGTGAGCTTCAGAGGTGTTCAGATTTGGGGTGCAGACCACTAGCACCTGTTTGCCAACACAGAGGCCAAAGAATTCTCCTTTTTCAGTCTTGGCCGAGAGCAGCAGGAACCTGGCTGACAGATAGGATCTGGGCTAAGCCATAGGTTATAGATCCACAGCATGTGGGGAGATCTACCGGGGTTCAAGTACAGCATGCCCTTGGTTTGGCAATACTGTGCTGCAGTTCCTTCCTGAGAGCACAGGAAGAAGCTGCCTCAGCACAGGTGCCTACAGCCCTCCAAGTATGACACAGACCTTCAGGGGCAAACAAATACTTATCTTCTACCCCAGCTCCCAGCATTTCCCAAACTAAGGGCTGAGGGAGTCAGTGTAAGATTAGTAACTACGGCCAAAGCAGAGTTGGATTTTTTTCAAATATTTTTAAAATATTTGCTGATATATTAAATTAACATCAGGTCTGCTGGTGGGATGCTGAGGTGGAGTGGATAAGGTCTGCTTCAAGGCCACAGAATAATGTAGAGACCTAATTATTCTCAACAAAAATTTGAGCCTTTCTAAGGTCCAGGCTCAAATCCATACAAAGCAATACCATCAGCTCTCTTAGCTTGCAGTTTTTTCTTCCTTTTCCACACAGAAATGTAGATAATGCCAAAAGTTAGTCAATCTCCATAACAAAACCAGACGTACAACAATCACATCAGCTATGGGTGACACTGCAGGCACTAGGTTTGCATAAGTTGTCTTTGCTCCAGGAAGGTCTTCCCCTCCTTTCACCCCTGCAGCCCCTTGTCCCAAATACCAAAAGCATTAATGGCCATCCCTTCCTCTTCCATCTCACAGCCATAAGTGAATACATGTTGAACATAAATTAAAGCCCAAGGAGAAAGCAAATGGAAAGAGTTTCATTAAATGGATGATCCATTTTTTCCTCTGAATGTAATATATTGGTTTAAAAATGGCATCAGTTTTCTCCTATTTGGAAACCATACTACAGTTGTTTAATACCAGGAGATGTTGATTTAAAGCACAGCAAATAACAATCAATTTCTCCTTTCAGCTGATACCAAAAAAATGTGAGAAAAGTAAGAAGACCATTCAGTAAAATGAACAATAGAACTGAGTTTACACTGTTATTTCCTATATAACTGTCCCTCTGTCACAGCCTGAAAAGGACCATGGGTCAAAACCTGACAAAGTGAACCATTTCCATCGCTTCTCCTTGATGTGCACTGGTAAGCAAAACAGAAATAACTCCAAGCAAACCTGCTGCTGGGGTAGTCAGCTTCATTCCAACAGTGTAAGCAGTTCCTTGTCAAGCAATGTTTGGCCCAACATGTAATGCAAAAATAATGCTATATCCAAAATAAATTATAATGCAAAAATAATGCTATATCCAAAATAAATTATCAAGCAGTTTGCAGGTAAATCAACAAAACAGCTTACATATTAATAAATAGAGGCCAGCAATTAACAACAACAAAACAAGTCAAGTAAATAGAGAATCCAACTTCAAAGAAAGAAACAGTGGGATCCTCTATGTTAAGTAAACAGTTTTGCTGTAGGTTCAAATATGTATTAGTGCTCCATTACAAGAGCATGTAGTGATAGGACCAAGAGGGAATGGTTTCAAACTGAAAAAGAGTAGGTTTAGGTTAGATACTAGGAAAAAAGTCTTTACTGTGAGGGTGGTGAGGCACTGGCACAGGTTGCCCAGAGAACCTGTGGGTGCCCCACCCCTGAAAGCATTCAAGGCCAGGTTGGATGAAAATCTGAGCAACCTGGTCTGGTGGAAGGTGTTCCTGTCCATGGCAGGGGGGTTGGAACTAAGGTCTCCTCCAACCCAGACCATTCTATGATTCTGTGATTCCACTACATCCATGCTAAAACTACCATGGAAACTCAGCATTAATGACTAATATTTGTCCTGCAAGTCAGGCCACCTCTTGTGGAAAAGATGGAAATGCAAGTCTCCAAGATTGTGTAGATAGACATCTGCATTCTAATAATCTTTTGATAATGTGTTATGTAATAGGTATGTATTTGATTTGATTAATTCATTATAGTGTATTTATAGAATCCTCACATCTGCCTTCTATTTTTAAACTTCTGGATTTGACATTAAAGGAAATTGTGAACTAATGTCCCTGTATTGGAGCGTGAACAGAACAAACTCTGTCAACAACTAGCAAAGGGCTAAAAGGTAACTGTACAATCTGCTCTGAGCAAGGGCTGCTGTGTTATCTCTTTTCTGCCAAAAGCAGATTGCAACTCAGCAAGTCAGTTTTCTGCCCTGCTCTCCCTGACTTTGGGAAGATGTCTCACAGCGTGCAGTCACCCCTGCCACACACACAGCCTGACACCTCTGGCCAGTGGCAGGTGTATGGGGATGAGGGCGGATTGCTTTCTGTGTTCTACCCACTTCTGCCTTGCTCATACCTAGATAGCTCCGGGGTAAACCCTTGCTGTCCGCACCAAAAACATGGCATCTGCATCAACCTGAGTCTGACCAAAGGAATTAACTGACACCTGTCTTACTTCACTTACCAGCCTTGGACTCCACAGGAAAAGTACTGATAACTGAAGGTCAAAATAGACCAGAAAACCCAAACAACCCCACAAAACAAAACAAGCAACAAAATAAAAACATCCAGAAAAACAAACCAACCCTACACTGCACAGTTTCGTCACCATTGCTTGACCACCTTACTCCAGGGCCTGAAATTACATGGGAAGACAAACTTGCTATTAAGACATCAGTGTCAGTGTGTGAACAGAGCAGGATGGGGTGAAATCATCTGTTTTGTCAGGGAGTGAGACAATGTTCCTTAAAGAGGCACGGTTGTTTCCATTAGTACACATATCCGAACCCTTATTTTCACATCCATTGTCTAAACTCACTGAAGAAAAGACACTACCATACTGCTTTCTGTTCCCAGCCATCACCAGAACTGGTTTTAAGCCATGTTTGCTCACACGGAGCAGATCTTGTAGAAGCTCATGGCTGAAGCATTACTGAGCTGAATCAGAAGTTGTGGCACAAAAGTAGAGAACCTGCAGAAACAGAAACTGTGTGAACAGGTACAAGTAGAAAGCTTTCTTATTCTATGTGGACAAGTTTGAGTAAAGAGCATGGCAAGTCCATGAATACTTTGACACAAACTACATGCAGTGGCACAGCATTCACATTCTTGTTAGCTGCAGGGTGAGTCACTTTAATTATAAAACTTCTGCTCTTAAATGGGCTTTAGTAACTAAATGCATTGCCATTTCTCCAGTTCTTATTACAATTTAATTTACCCATTCATTTTTCTGTTCTCTGAGTTCTTAATAAAATGAATAGCTGGCATCTTCTGGTCCTGCTCCCTTTTGTATTCTTGCCAATAGCGTAACATCACAGCATTTTGCAGAAATGTGGTTTGGGCCATTTGACATTTTTATGTCAAGTACCTTTTATATGCAATTCTAGTATTTTTTTACTCTCCATTGTTTCTAATATCCCCTGAGAATCTTGAAAGTAACATTATTTCCTTAACAAGTTTGGCCTTTCTTCCTCCTACTTAGCCAATCATTTTCTTGTGGCCTTATGACTTGCTGTTATAGAATATAAGCAACAACTACAAAACATTGTTGCTCACACACATTTGGGCTAGCAAAAAGAATCTAGAAATAAATAAGCATGTATCTTGTTTTCTTCCTAATTTTTGACACTCTGCAAGGACACCACTGGAGAACATCTCCCCAGGCCCTGAGTTGTTTAGTCCTCCAATAAACTTCCGTTACACTTGAGAAATCCCTTAATACTTTGCTTCTCCAGCTATAAAATTGAGCCTGTGATGATAATCCTGTCATACCTTGTTGTTATTTAAAATAAGAGGAGGAATAGCATTTGATGGAAGGTCTTACAGCACCCTCTTTAAATTTTGAGAAAGGCAGCTCCTGGCAGATAAACTCCCACATGGGAATCCAACATGCAAGATGGAAACCAGGACATACCACCGAGGCATAATTTATGACAACCAATTAGATCAAGTTAAATGAAGTCATAGCTTTCATTTTCTAAGGTGCAAAACTCAATGCTTTTACTTTGTTTCCTTCATCTTTTTTTTTTGTTGTTACCATTTGGGTTTTTTCCAGAACATAAAGGTTTTTCTTTGGAAATATCTTTGTAGCTACCAAATGTCTTTTAGTTGTTCAGTGCTAGGGATTACATTCCTCAGAGTGAAACAAAACACATTAAAGTCCTTAATCAGAGTCCCTTGGTACATGGCATAGAGGTTTTAAAATCTTTCCATGGGGCTGCATGGACTTAAGACTCCAGTGATTAGGTCCATGGGATACCACGGAGCTATGTATCACAGGGACCTGGCTTCCAGTGTCCCGGCCTTTTCCTTCCCTGTAAACCTATTTGCAAAGCATTTAGAGGGCTTCAATACTCTGGGTTCCCTCTTCTCTATCCCTTGGTTTTGCCTGCTAGCCTGTCAAAGAGAAACTGTTCCCAGGCTTTCTCCTCAGCAATATAAGTAGCGAAATAGGCAAAGGTGATTAACATAGGAATTCTCTCGTGACAGCACATCTGCATTCATATTTTTAGCATGCAGCAGTTTTTAGGACTTTCATATATTTAAGAACCACAGAGACTGGAAGCTCCCAGTTCTTAATTTCAAGGTTGTGGCAGGGGGAGGGGAGGCTGGAGGCCGAGCTGAAGTCTTTATGGGAGGCAACACATGTAATTGAATCCCACCAGCCCTCAAACAAACTGCCGAGGATACTGCTTGCACAGGCAGAGGGACAGCAAAACCAGAACACCTTGTTTGCATTTCACAGACCTTTGCTGGTTTGCTTTGAATGCTGCTTTCCAAAGAAAGGACCTGGGATAAGTAACTCAGCCAACAGGCCAAAGGAGTCACAATGGCTATTTAATCATGAAACTCTTCTAAGCACTTATAAATTAATTCATGGTCTAACGTGGTGTCAAGCTGAGGCGAATAAAGGTTAACATATTCTATTAGTCCCAATTGTCACAGGAATTTCATAGAATTGCTTAGATTGGAAAAAACCTCTAAGATCATCGAGTCCAACCATTAGCCTAACACTGCCAAGTCCACCACTGAACCATGTCCCTCAGTGCCACATCTACACATCTTTTAAACACTTTCAGGGATGGTAACTCCACCACTTCCCTGAGCAGCCTGTTCCAATGCCTGACCACCCTTTCCATGAAGAAATTTGCCCTAATATCCAATCTAAACCTCCCCTGGTACAACTTGAGGCCATTTCCTCTTGTCCTGTCCCTTGTTACCTGGGAGAAGAGACTGACCCCCACCTGGCTACACCCTCCTTTCAAGGACCCCCACCAAGCTTCCTTTTCTCCAGGCTAAACAACCCCGGCTAGCTCAGCCACTCCTCCTAAAACCTGTGATCCAGAATCTTTTTCAGCTTCATGGCCCTTCTCTGGACACAATCCAGCACGTCAGTATAACTTGTAATGAGAGGCCCAGAACTGAGCACAGTATTCAAGTATTCACCTTACCGGTGCCGAGTACAGAGGGGCAATCACTGCCTTGGTCCTACTAACCTTATCAAACAACACTGTTCATTAAATACAGAATCTAAAAATTACGTTCCTCTTAATAGAAATTATTCATATGAACGTGATCCGAATAGTTGTGACTTATTAATTTAGACATAAATTTAATTAGCAGCTGATTTCAATTGAGTCTCAATCTGAACAATCAGTTGTATTGTAAGGCACATACTGGAAGCACTATCTAAAATGAAATATGGAACTCTGAGGCACAATGCTTGTTGGTGTTCTCAGTTCCTATCCCTGCCTTCTGCTATGTAGGAACAGCACACCTCTCCAGCACAGAATCCCATTCAGAAAAAAAAATAGGGGGAAAACCTGTCTCCCCCCAGGTTCCAATAGTTAAGGATCTCTTTGAAAAAGAATTGCTGAAAAGTGGGCTCCTCCAGGACAAAGAACAGGTTGGAACAGTTCAGCCACCATGGATGGAAAAAGCGTAAGAAGTCCATGTTGAAGAACTGCAGTAAAACACACCACAAGATTACAAGAGAAAGGAAACTGCTAACTCTTATCCACAAAACACCAGTGCCAAAATCATCCTCCTGAGGCTCCCCTTCACCACGTCCCTGCTGCAGCCAGTGGCACATTCTGCTCCCCACCGCTGTGTCCATGCTTCCCTACAGAGCTGTAGGGATCCAGGAGCACCCCACACAGCACCACCCTTTGATGTTTCAGCAGGGCCACTTGAATTCTTCATGACTTGGTTTTCCCCTCTATAGAACAGGGATAAAACTGCAGTCTTGGCAGAGATCTGAGAACCTTAATTCACTAATGTCTATAAACCCCTCTGAGATTCTTATTCAGAAGGCACAGCAAAAATGCAAAGTATTATCACTGATTCAAACTGACCTTCCCCTTGAAATATCACCATTTGAGCTATAATTCCAAATCCTGACTCTAACCAAGTGCTACGCTGTGGGATTAACCACATTAATGCTTAAAGCTGTTGCTCTTTTTTTTTTCCCCAGTGTTCACAAGCTAATGCTTGTAGGGGTCTAATCTTGGACAATTCCTTAATGATACAGATTTTCAGATGAAAATTACTGCTACATTTTCCTGTCTTCTAACAGATTTTAGTCTCACTGCATGCACAATGTTGGAATGTTGTTTAATTACAAATATAACAATTTTTGGATAGTCTTTCCTAATTTGAGTGTATCTATCTGTTGTCTGCACACAAACTGTAAATCATTGTATTAAGAGTGATTACACACCCACTGACACAGAAAATGCGTGATCGGGTTGTGAGACATAAGAGGTTTACCAGATTGAATGTGGCATAGCCACATATTCTACAGAATTTATTATTATTTCTAATCAATCCTCCTCCTCTAAACCAAGATCCCTTAACTATAGCACTCTCACTGTACTTAAGAAGGACATTTCAAATGGATGTATTTTCAAAATACACTTACATAGCTACACACAGCAGTGCTGCAGTCACATTTTTGAACACAAGGTTACGGGCAAGTGGTTGGGTTGTCATTGTTAGGCCAAATCTGGCTTCACTTGTACAGACCTAGGGTATGCTCTGAGTGTATGCTGGTTGTTTCTCACCAGCAAAATACCCTAAAATAATAGGATGAAGAGCAAAGGGTGGTGTCAAGCCTATTTTCTCAATTGTCGATCTGCCCTGGGGCTCTGCCCAGGCATTGCTCCTGCGACAGTCATTCAGTAAGGGGCCTTGAGCTGATGCAATTTAAGAGCATTCCTCATCCCTGCAACACCAGGCTACTATGATTTCATTACATGCCCAGAAAGAAGCACTGGGGAGTCATTATTATTATTGTTATTATTATTATTATTATTGGAATAAATAGTCTTAAATCTTGTTAACCTGTGAATCTTGATAAATAAGTAGACCAGATGTGTGGTAAAGGACATAATGCTGATTGTAGCTATGGCAAATGTGACCAAGGGAGAAGGAGCTTCCCAGCCCCGTCATCACAGGAGCCAGGATGCCATGGCAGAAGTGAATTTGTTAAAAGTGGGCATACCAGTGCCCTTATGTTAATTCTAATACAGAAAAGATCACCCCCAGGGAGGGGACAGGCATAGCCAACCACATTTCTGCCTTGGGATGGACTACCATCCCAAGGAAGGTTTATGTCCATCCCCATATCCTGGTGAACTTGTGGTGAGGGCTGCTGTTCTGGCCACCAGGCTGTTTGGCTGCTGTGAGTGATCAACAATTACCTGTCCCCAAAAGTCCCTGGGGGTCCCTGCAGTGCACAGCAGCACTGCCGTGTGCAGCTCAGTGCACAGCCCTCCGACCTGAGATAGGATTCAGTATTTAGGGGGAAAAAGGGCAAATTGGCCCCCACAGCACAAGCAGTAAGGTGATCTATGCAGTGCACTGCATTGTGCTCTGGGGCATGGCCTCAGGGTGCTCCTGAAATACCTCATAAAGCAGAATTTACTCTCATGGGAAGTAATGGTTAAGCAGTTCAGCTTTTCACTGGCATATTAAGCTCCCCAGTTTTAGAGTGCCCAAAAACTTGGCATTTCAAGGAATACCCAAAGGACAAAGACATCTACATATTTTGTCCCAGAATCCTGGACTATAAAAGTCGGACAAAGGGACAGACAGAGGATGAGCGAGATTAACAGGCCAAGTAGGTCAGGACCAGTGTGATTCTCAGGCCAGTACAACACAGCACATTGAGAAAGCTTCCAAGAAGCGTAAACAGGAATGGATGTTTGAGACAATGAATGCCCTAATTGGATGCCCATTCTCACCGCTTCCCTCAATTAAGAAGAATCATGGATAATTCTGCCAAGATATTGATGGACAATGTAAGCATTGGCTTGAAAACTTTGCAATTTAATGAACGAAACCCTACCCAGTTGTGAATTACAAGAGATCCAAAAATAAATCCAGCAGAAAACAGTCCAGTGACAGTTAAGTCAAAAAGTTACAAAATTATTAATCACTGAATCTCAATAATTTCTCATCAGAGTTACTACAGTGCATAGCTTTTGATTTCATATGTTAGCTTCATGAAGTTTCTGAAAACCTTGGAAGGCTGGGTATTCCAGAAGACAGAATAAGCAGCTGCGTTATCCCTTTAAATTAAGAAAAAGGAGAGTCAACTTTTGCTGAAATTGAAGATGCATAATTCCACTGACAGTCTCACAAAACACAGATTCTGAGCCAACTGTAAGCACACCTCAGCCCTGAAGTGAGAGGTAACTACAGAGCTCTGGACAGACAGATCTGCAGTGACTTGTACATGCACTTCAGGAAACAACAGCTGAAGTCCTATTGCAACAATGGTGTGAGATTAACACTGAAATGACACAGGTTGCAGATGTTTTAATCTCTTCATCAATCAGCCTGGTGTCCTGCTATGTCATTACAGTGTGAGGACTTAGTGGCCACTTGTGTTTATCAATGGCTTTGAGGCCAAATTCACTCACTGCCTAGACTGTTAATCTGGAGCTGGTTCTTTCACAGCTGCACTTGAACAGCTGAAGAAAGTTTTGGGGTGGTCCTGTGCTTTTAGAGGCGACCAAGAACACCATCCCTGTGAAGTGAAGCTTCCAAAAACTCCTTTACACTTCATCTGCATTATTACAAAATCAGCCCAGACCTTGCCTACAAATCCCATTTTCCTCCTGCAGCAGGAAGCCTACAAGGGCAATGTGAGCACAATACTGGGGTTTGGTACAACTAATTTCTTTAGTGACAGGACAAAGCTCAGGCACACAATAGATATAGGCCATATGTCTAGTGGAACAACTTCAATGTGATATAGTTAGCTGTGTCATCTGTGTGATGCACTGGCCGTCAGCAGAAAGAGAAGTGCATTGAGAAATGCTCTTCCACTGGCATTACTCAGTATTACACCTGCTAAAATCAAATTAAAAGGAATAAAAAACCTTAGAATACAAACGTTTATGTTGAGAAGAACTCAAATATGTAGATAAAAAGGAGCAGAAATTAGAAAGCTTCCTGAGTCAGAAGCAATAGAACACTTCTGCTCAAAAAACTGCTGCTCTGACTTCAATGCAGACCAGGCAGTATTTGGCTGTTCCCAATGCAGAGTCATTTTATGCTAGTTGAGAGCAGTCACACCCTTGCTTCATAAAGAGATGGGAAGATTGGCTCAGCAGCATCATTTAAACTTGCCCTCAAATGTTTGCAGATAGACCTTGAAACAAAAGGACAAATAAACACATGACCTTGTATAATAGTCCCGTTCCTCTGCCTAAAAACACAGGCTCAAACAGATTTAACGGTACTGTATTAAATACATTTTTGCAAAGGTTCCTTTCAGTCTATCGCAACCTTTCACTTGTGAAACTTGGTGCACAGCGCATCACCGTGAGGTCAAAATGACAAGGAGCAGAACCAACAGTCCAACAGTAGTGCTCCAACACCTGGTACTCTCACTTGCATTGTTGATTCGTCTGGTGTGCGCATCACAGCATTAAAAAATTACTGGCCCCTTGAGAAACCTGACAAATCAGCACTGATAGGATTGCAGACTGCTGACAGCAGCAATGGGAGATGTATTTTACAGAGTACACCAGGGTGATCAGTTGTATACGGTTAGAAGAACTCACCAGAAAGTGGAAAGAGGAAGTAATCAAAGGTTTAGGGAGCAGTTGCTTTAACAAGAACATCCAGAGAGCAATAATTAACAAACGAAGTAAAGGGGAACAGGCAAGTCATCAAGGGGGGCATCAGTTCGGGGCACCCACAGGCCTGGCTGGCAGCACAGCAGTCACAACAAATCAGACAAGACAAAGCTGGAGGAGTCCCCAGGACCCACAGCTCGGGCAGCTGGTACAAGGTCTAGGTCCATCTCTGCCCTGTGTGATGGGAAGAAGATGATATCGCACCGAGAGCACCAGTGCTGGAGCAGGCACTGGCTGCATAGTCTGTAAACAAAGAGGAGGACAAAACAAGATGAGCTGCTTCACAAAAGATGCCATGAGGTATCCAAAAAAAAAGAAAAATAATGGCCTTGTACCTCTGCTGACATTTGCCTTTGTGCAAACACAGTCTTTTGAAATGAAGGGCTGTATTATTAATGTTTGAACTTTAATAATATGAAAGGCTTGAAGTGTATATTATTGCTTAGTATAGCTACATACTTAGGGCAGAACTGAACACCATCAAGCATTTAAATCATAAAAAACCCCACGTGGCTCTTGGGCTTTGTGATTTAAAAAACTCAAAAGCACTCAGAAACCAAATCGCTTCTGGCAGTCATTTCACCCATCCTCTCCTCTGCCTGCCAGCACACTCAGGTGCTCATGAACTGGGAGGGGTGAAGTGGCGCAGATTCGGCTGACAGTTCATGCATAATATTTCTTCCTGTACACAGTGCATTCAGGTAGCCTACTAACTTCCCATACCCCATTGCTCACAGTGCCTAAGGGTCTCCTAGAGTGGATGATGTCATTACTGTCCCAGATTGGATGATGTCCAACCCCACGAGACCAAATTCAGTCATGTTCTTAAGCCTGTGTCTAACCTAAGTAAAGGAGTAGACTCTTGAGCCATGCACTTACTTATTAGACAAATTACTAATTAGCTACAAGATGTGCCTAAAGGCCCTAGAGAGCCTTTAAGATGGCTATGCAATCACGTCTAAAGAAAATACAATTTATGTTAAAAATATACATAAAAATACTTGAATTTATTCATATAGAAAGTTTGCAAGCAACTGTGTTCATTTTTTTTGTGCCCACATACACAGAATCACCATCATATTTTTTAAAAATAAAAAATGCAAAAAATGCTCTCATAGATGTTTCCAGAAAATAAAAATTATTACAAATAACAAAGCATATATTCATATTTTTAATTAAAATGGATACTCTCTATTCTTACCTTTCCCAGCTCTGATGCTGAGTGTCCTTATCATATGATCACAGAAATGTTCCTGCTACCCAACATTGCTTTAAATTCCTAGGTCTGGGGGAGGAGGGCGGGTGGGTGTGGTGGGTATGTTTGTTGTTTTTGTGTTGGGTTTTTTTAAGTCTCTTACAAATTTTACAAGGCTGCATACACTTAGCAGAGCTCCATTTTCACATGTGCCTCTCTTCCATAAAAGCTGCTCACTTATTTTAAATATAGCTACAAGCCAAGAGAAAATTATTAGAAAAAGCACTATCATTAGTTTAGCACCATCAGGACAGTGTTTATGAGAGTTTATACTACAGAGGAGCTCATATTTGAATAACACATGCATATTGTCTTTAGACAAGAAAAAAAATCTAACCAACCATGTAAGCCAAGTCACGAAATTTAATTAGGAAGATAAGAGTTGGGTTTTAATTTTTTTTTTTTTTTAGGTTACAGAAAAAGATAATTTTAGGCAGCGAATTAGCATCTTCTAATAATCTTAGACAAAAATGATTTTGTTTTGCTTTGGTTTGTAAATTAGCTCATGATTAAAGTATCTCTCTAGTTGAGCTTCATTGTCTTTTCGTGCCTATTTTCTGAATGCAGCCCTGACCTGAATACTCTTGTAGCTCAAGTACAAGATTTGAAAGCATGAGAGGAACAATTATTATAAAGTGAAGTACTCACAGTTTTACTGCAAAATCAATGAACTTTCAAGTGATTTTTATCATATTTTGCAGCTGTTCTGTTTGCTTTGAATGATGTTTATCACATCAAAAACTGTAGTACTTTTAAAGGATGCTTTATCTAGAAACTTCCTCCGCCTTTATTTTCTTGCCCCACCCTGTGCTGTAAATGCAAGGATATTTTTATCTTGTGATTTTCCCCTGCCTCAGAAGTCCTCTCTCTCAACATTTAGGCTAGTCCCTTTGCTCATTCCCTGCCCTGTTCTCTCTCACATTTCCTTAAATGAGGAAAAGTTCCAAGTTCCCAAGCAATTCACAGTTTTGCAGCAGTTCAGTTATATGTCCCCATTGAAGGCTACCTCTGTGACCCTTCTACTATCTAAAGGAACGATCCCATGTGATCTCGGTGTGCAGGAGCTCAGACTGTCTGTCAGGAGCCGTAGAGGGAGGAGCGGCGAGCGGCACTCCTTCCATGGGACCAGATCCATAATGTCCCGTGGACACTAGACGTAAATAATCCATTGATTTCAGTTGCGTAGGGTTAGAAGCACACCTCGTCTTATTCTCTGCCACATCTCTTTCCAAATCTATCCTCTGCCTCAAGGAAAGCCATCTCCTTCCCCAAATGGGATTGCTAAAGTCATGAGATTAACAAGAAGCCCTACCTGCTTACCTTTCCCCACCTTCACCTTTTCAGCCAACACTGTATGCTCTGGGCAACGCTTGCCATATATCTGCTTCTCTTTCCCAATGCTGTGGCTTCTGCTGGATATTAGCAACTCAATCCTACAAACCTTCCTCCCTGGGCAGAACTCCCTTAGCAGTTCCTTGGACTCCAAATATATAATTATTCATAAAACCATAGAATGGTTTGAGTTGGAAGAGATCTTAAGACCATCTGGTTCCAATTCCCCTGCCATAGGCAGGGACATCTCCCACTAAACCAGGCTATTCCCAACCCTGCCCAAGCTGGCCTTGGATATGTCCAGGGATGGGGCAGCCACAACTTCTCTGGACAAGCTGTTGCAGCACCTCACCACCCTCCTGGTGAAGCATTATTACTGTGGTACTCCACTGTATGAGCCAGAACACACACTTCCTAAATGAAAGGCCTCTTACCTCAGGTAATTTACAATCCAGGTTCAAACCAGATCCAACAGGGACAAAACAACATGAGGGGAGGTGAAAGACAAGAGAGAATGAGTGACAATAACAGGCAAACAAACAAACTCAAAATATATATAGACTGGCACAGTCTTTTAAGCATTGCAGCAGAAGAGAGTTTGTTCATGGTGCTATACCCAGCAGCCCTGTATAATAAAATTATATTTCGTACATTTACCAGTACATAAAATTAATGCAGCTGTGTAATTCCTATTATACTTCCTTATGTAATTCATATCATTTCTATGTTTAAATCTGTTTAAATCAATAGAAATTTAATTTTATTTAAATGCTTACTGATCACCAGTAAAACCTTTGCTTTCTTTTTTTTTATTTTTTAACCTGAATAATTTGTTTTATAGAGCTAATACAGAGCTGTACTCAGTTCTGCTGTTTCACAGTTCAAGTAACTGTCAGTCAGACCTACTTTTAAATCCCTTTCACTGACCTTTGAGACAACATCCTTGGATGCTTCTGACCAAAATACAGATTATGGAAGTTTTGCAATGTACCACTCTGCCGCTTAACAGGAGTAAATGACCCTTAGTATGGCCACTCCGTGGTACCTGACCAGATAGGTACGTCTGCCATGGGAAATAAGGTAAAAACACATCAACTAAAACCAAAGTGAAGATGATGACCACAGCCCATCTAATATATGGCAAACAGATCATACATCTGGTCCCAAGGAAAAGAACAGAGAAAGACTTTGCATGAAAAAAGTATGAACCCCTCTGTAAATTACATAAACACTTAAAAAGATAAATTTCAGAGGAAATGCTACTTTGAGGATGTGTATTGGCAGCTACACCACTACAAGAGCATTTATTTAATCGGTCACACCCTGGAGCACTTGAACCATCATTGCTTATCTTCTGACCAAGCAGGATCATAACAATTCCCTTAAACCCTTCCCCTGGGGCTGCCTAATTGGCCTTTATTTAAATTTACCTGGTTACAGCCTTACAATCAGAGTGTCCAGCCTGTGTCTTGTATCCTATAGCTTTTCATCTTTTCACTTCTTTTTTTTTCTCTTTTTCAAAATCGCTGTTAATTTGATTTTTAAACTGACAAACCTAAGCAAGAATATAAGACATCCAGCTGGGATTATATGCGCAGTACGAGTGATTTCAAGTGGGAAAGATATTTGAATACTTGGAATGCAGATCACATTCTTCCAAATGCAAAAAAAAGGTCCCACTTACAACTATGCCAAATTATACCGTTACATAGGTACTCCTACAAACATACCCATCCCGATGCAAACAGAAAAAAGAAGTGGATGTTGGTGCAAGTCTCATTTTACCCAAAAAAAAAAAAAAAGCAGAACAATTTAATTTTTAATAAAATTAGGAAGAGCTTAATTTCAGAATTGTATTGGTATTTTCTCTAACATGTCAATATTTACACTGCATATACATACAAATACAGAATTATACTTGGTAGGTTCTGTACTTTACTGTAGAAAGATTGAGCCAGTTGCTACTTAAACCTCCTGGAATAGAATCTTCTTTCCAGTTTGAGTGCTTTAAAACTGTTTGACACTACAACATGTAGGCTCTTTACTAATTCTTTTTCCAGCAGTTGTTTTTCCAGATTACCATAAGTGCTGTGTATGTCACAGAACAAAATTTTAAAAATGTAAAGATATGACAAAAGGAAATTTTTGCTTCTACTAATAATTTTGAAAGAAAAAATATATACTGTGTAAATGAAACTTGATAAACTTCATGAACAGTAGACAAGCACCAATGTTATTGTTTATTTTCACCTCTTCCATACTGACTGAATCTCTATTATCTCCCATTTTGAATCCAAAAGCCATGATTAAACTGCAGCACATCTTACAGCACAACACAGCAATATTTTCCAATGACAGAAAAACCACTTCAGCCCTTAAGTTGTTCCAACAGTTGATTATCCTCATGATAGAAATGTGCCTAATATCTAGTCTGAATAAGTCAAGCCTCGCTTTCCAACCCTGGACTCTTTTACAACTTTTTGCTCCCGTCAGTACTTGTATTTTTTTCCTCTGTAGATATATTAATCACTGTTTAACCTTCTCTTTGATGAACAAAATTCATTAAATTCCTTTGCTCCCTCATTCCAAACCAGGTTTCCATTCAGATAATTCTTTCTGTCACTCGTCCCTGAACTCTAAGCTTTTTAACTTCCTTGTGAAGTGTGGCCCCTTGGAGCAGACACAGTAGCAGCTGATTCTCCTTAAAGTTTTTTTCCTGTCTCCAAGTCAAGGGATTTGTCCTTCTGGCCACATTCAGCTGTAATCCAGAATTTCTCTGCTGGAGCCTCAGCAGATTCCCAGTATCACACAAAGCGATTTGGCTGCTAGAAGAGCCAGGTGAAAGGAAACAGAAAGGAAAGTTGTTAAGAAAGGCAAGTCTGCGCACTTGGTTTGTTTCCACTGCTGCCCTGAATTCAGCCCTGCACAGGTGCAGCTCATAAGCGGCTTTCTGCAGCTTTGAGGCTTATTTCATTTGTATTGCTAATGCTGCAGTGGGAGAAGCCACAGCAGACCTGTAAGCACCAAAATCTGAGCATATGCAGCATCTCCTTAGGCAGGCCTTCCATCTCGCTTGTTCCCTTAGATTAGGAGCATAAAAAGCACATGATCAAAACCTGCAGGAAAACATTCGATATAGATAGCATACAGCTTTTGTAACAGGAGCACTAAGTTTGGGGAAACCTGTTATCTGGCACAAATTCTAGGGCAGAGTGCTTATTTCAGCTAGTTGCAGCACAAAAGCTTTAAAGAACATTAAGGAGGAAAATGACACTGAAAACGGTTCCCTCTGCAACATTACCTGCTCTCAGATGGGCTAATACCCTCTGTGGTTTTGCAAGGCATTAGTGAAAAAGAAATAATAATAAAAAAAATCCAACAGCAAGTAAAGAGCCCTCAGGGTCTGGGCCAGAAATTCGTACTAAAACAGCATTAGTAGTGACTATAAGCCTCTCTAAGAAGGTTTCAGAAAACAGAAAAGTAGTCAAGATGCTTAAAATTTTTAATGGATTGTTTTTCTTTTCTAAGAAATAACTTGCAGGGATGAATCCAAGCCCTGCAAAAGCTGGTGTCAGAGGTCTTGCTGACTGACTGCTCTGCGTGCTGTCCCCACAGACTCCCTTGGTTAGCTTGTGTGTAAATGCAGAACCGATCCAAAGCCTTTGTGAAGTGCAACACAATCTTTTGGAGGAGTTTTAAACATCTACATGCCTTCCAAACCATTTGTGTGTATTAAAGAATCAGTGAGTCTTTTTTACATAAGTGTCCTCGTATGCTGTATACTATCAAGTATCTTGAATTACATTCCCTAAAATCATTATACTGCCTTAAAAAGCTTCTACACTCGATATATTTGATGCTGATGTAATGTATTTGATGAAAGTTCTATTTAGAAGATAAATTCTCCAGCCTTACGAAGCATCTATTAAACAAGTGTAACTTATTGGCCTGAACTATTCTGGGTCACACAGACTGCTTATAAAGGAGTGGGGTCTCCCTTACCCTGTGTAAAAGATGGTGGCAGGCTGTGATGGTGTGTATTTGGAATGTTAGGGAAGGCAGGCTCTAGGTAAGCAATAAATTGCTGTATATATTGCCTTAGGAGCAGGTTAGAAATTTCCCTTGTTCATTGGCATTGACAACCCCCCCAAAGGACAACACTTCCAAAAGCACAAAGTTTAACACAGTAATAAAAACACATCTTAAAAGCCCAAACCCCCGTGTTCCAGTGCTTAGAAAAGGTGGCAGCTTGACAGACCTGGAGACTGACAGCAGCAGTGTCAGCTTCCCTCACACTTCTCTGCCAAAGCACCTCAACCTTGACCTGAGGAGAAAACCACGAAGGGTTTGAGTGGGATTTCAATGCCCATTCACTCTGGCATCTCTGCTGAGATTGCCAACAAGGGGGCCAATTAGTGGCTGCTTCGGAGGATGGTTTTTTTCGCTGTGTGGAAATGACACCTGTCCACTGAAACTGGGCAGAGACCCTCCAATTCCCGGGAGCCAGCCACTGTGCAGCCACTGCAAGGGTTACTGCTCCTGCCTACTCCCCTTGCACCAGGCATGCAGCAGCTCCATGTTGTTGGCCAAGTGAGACCAAATGCATTTTCCTTTCCCAAAGAGTAGTCCTTTCTAATTTAAAATAGTAGTCTCGTGTTAAAGATTTAATTTTAAAAACTGATTCTTACTATGCAAGATCCTGGAGCCTGAGTGAAGATCAAAAGGCTACTTTGCTGTGCAACCAAATAAAATCCTATCAAGAACTTGCACCAGGGCAGAAGGAGATGAAGAAATAATGTTTCAGCCTTTTTTATTAAGCAAAGAGAAAATGCAACTTTCCTGCTGGGCTCCTTGCCTCCTCACAAGACCTAACTGGCAAATTTCTTCTGTGCGTTCTTGGTCTTCAGTGCAACAGCAGCTACCTTATCTGTTAGTAAAAGAGAGAGTGTTACAGGAAGGCTCTCCCCTCACCAGGAGATGGACAAACTTGAGCAAGCTGCTAAAAAACATGGGATTGTATAATAAAAACATCAGTTGATCTTCATAGCCAAGAAGGGAGTAGCTGCCACTGTAATATGGGTAGACATAAGTCTCTTTAATTTAGCTACCATAAAAGTCATTCACACTCTAATTAATGACCCAGCAGTGCAGTTTTGAATAGCAGCCCATTTGCAGTGTAAACTTTGCAATATTACTTAATGGAATGGGAAACTTCATTACAGATTAAAATAACTTTATAAATATTATCTTTCATAAATTCCAGCCCATTCAGCTTCACTTTGTCAAACAAAAAATGTAAAAGTCATTCTCTTTGAAATCAGACATCACCCTCCAGTTCATCTGTCACCAAGTCAAGCTTGCTAACCTCTCTAAGGATGTCATCTGACTAGAGTTTTCTATCATTCTTTGTCATTCCAGGTGCACTTCCTGACAATTTTTTTAGATCCCTGTCCAGAGTCTCCTCCAGGAGTCTAGAAGGACCATGAAGATTGCATCAAGGACTTGATTAAACAACAGACAACATGCCCATCCAGCACACTAACCTCATTTGGAAGCTCTCACAGAAAATGATTGACAGCTGATGCCCTAAGCAAAACTGCTGTTTATAAAGTCCTTTTCAGTCCAGCTACATTAGTCTCTTCACATAGCAGAAGTCAGTACACTGCTATCAAAACCAAGTCTGTGACTGATAATACTGAACTCTTCATTTTGCCAAGTGTTGCTGCAAGTAATACCACGAGTTTGGACACCACTGTTCAATAAAGGCTTATTATTATAAATATTCAGCTTATGTTCTGATAAAAACAAACAGCTTTGTGGCCAAGGTAAAAGGGGTGAATTGCAAGTAGGTCTAGGTTATGATAGAGACAGTGCCCTATTTTTAAGTGACCTTGTAGCCTGGCACTGAACACAAACTCAGTGGAATAAACTGCATCCTGTGTATTAAGACAAAACTGGTTGGGTACTAGCAGTTTTTTAGAAAAACTAAATTCTGGAAGGAAGAAGTTCTTTCAAATGATGCATAGAAGGGTCCTTCTGTTGTTTTAGTCTGATATTTCTAATACTCTTACTAAGGTTCAAATCTTAGCAAAGGTTTGGAGTATTTTTTATATAGTTCCTTGAAATAGATAAGGCACCACAGAGAAGTACTGTCTGGAATTACAGTCCACGTAACTTATAAGAATGGAGACTTGTTCTGGCATCCTCTCCTAAATTCACTTTCTCTCCACGCCAGAGGTGGCTGCATGCAGTACTGGCTGTTCAGAGCTGGCTGTGCACCAGAATCTCTCAGCAAGAGAGCTGCTGATGTCTCCCTGGGAAGAGCACCCGGATTGCTCTGCCTAAAGTCACAACACACCCTTCTGGTTCCTTTGTCCACTCTCTATTTCAGCCTACTTAACCAATAGCTTCTAATGATAAAAATAATGAAAGGAAGACATTAATTCCCAGAACTATGAATGCATTGATTCACATGTTCTGGGCAGTTGCCGTGACAGCTTTGTTGTAAGAGGAAAAAGGAATGATGAAAAAGACTTTCATTTGACAGAGTTCCTTACTGCACTTGTGCGCTGTGTGAGTTAAATTAATCAAGAACATCACTGGATCTGCTGATGTATTGTTCCCTCAAAATTTGGGGCCAATAAGGGTATTTCATCTTCTGAGGTGGACTAGAGCTATGGTCCAGAGTTACAATATATGCTCATATCCTGCAGAAACTCACAGAAAGCAGCAGAGACAAGGGATTCCAGGAACACACACACCATAATAGAATCCCCTTCAGATTATGTCCTGTACATTTATTACCTCTGAAGGGAGCTCATTTTCACCTGTCCCAGGCATATCAAAGGTCCTTTTTACCTCAGCATCTGAAAATCTCACAACTATATGAAACTTGTAATATTCCAAGAAAGTACAAGCACTATTATGCACTAAGAGTTCAGTGGGGACCCCAAGACAACACTGAAACACCATGGTCGAACAGGGAACTGAACCAAACTTCCAGTGGTTTAACTTTGCAGAGAGTTAAGGAATAGGTCACACATAGTTGAAATACTGATGGCCAACAGAGACCAAAACTAATGGGGCAGTTCAGAGCCAGAACAGAAGATGAACTACTGCCTTGCCTTGTTAAGAAACAATTATAAAGGCCAGCCCATCCCTCATTCATTTATTAAAGGAGAGAAAAAGTCATTTCCTGGAGACAAGACAGCAGGAGAAAAAAGTCACTTATTTTTTAGTGAAAGGTAAACCATTGCTTAAGAGTGCAGTGAATATCTAGATTGGAAGGAACCAGTTCTACTCTAGCAAGAAATTCATCCTGATAGCAAATATATGTCCAAGAAAAATATTTAAACATTAAACTGAAATCTTAACTTAGAGATTTTTCTGAAAAACCTAAGCATCTTCCTGCTTAAGAAGAAAAAATATGTTCCTAGAGTCTTTCAGTCATCCTTTTAAAGTTTAGATCTCTAGAATATTTTCTCTTCTACCTCATCAGTGATTCTCCTCTCACAACAGCCACAACACAGGCCATTCATGCAGTTCAAGACATTCAAGACAGCTCCCATCATCAGCTTTCCCACTGAATTGGTGCCAGTTAATGTGCATGCATGTTTGAAAAGGGGAGTCATATTCAGTGGCAACTTCTGGAGACTGACTCGGAACTTCTTGTTGGTCCAACAGGATGGTTTCGTCACCTTCAATGTCATTCTGAACTCAGACTTCAATCTTTCCAAGCAACAGTCCTGTGCATGCCCAGCATGAATAGCCACTGTCACTGGTACAGGATTAACACATCCGTGCCACAATAAACACGGCAAGTCTTGAATTGCATTTGCTGACACCTTCAGCAGGGATGGTGCACTGGATCCTGCCCTAGGACACCTGCCTGGCACCTTTATCCTGGAATTACCCAGTCTGTGGCTGAGAATAATAACCTCAGAGCAGAAAAGAGTCAGCTCTTGAACTGCTGCAATTTATGGGCCAATATATGAAAGAAAACTGGAGCCAATGTCAGTTTGCAGTAGAGTTCTGGGCGATAAATAGTAGCAATTCAAGAGCTGCTGGTCCATCCCCCTCTGGAGCCAGCAGCTGTACGAGAAGCAAGCACAGAGGGTGACTGGTTGGGCACCAAAACTTCAGCCATACCAGCTTAATCTGAAGCCGTAAGTGAGTCAACACCTGAAATAAACTGATGTGTCTCACCAAAGATTGCACATCTTTCCCCCAAAGAGGTCACAAGGGAGAAGGTGGAGGTAAAACACAGAGAACACAGGCATTTTAAGTAACAGTCTCACAGCCCTTACTCAGGCAAGCCATACCCTGAAGATCATAATGCCACCTGAGTGAGGAAAACATGCATAAGAGAGATGAAGTTATTTAAGGCCCTGTGCTCAGTCTGATGAACAGGTAAACACTCAGGCTGTTCACAGAACTACATGACTACATAGCATTGTCCAAGGCCTTGCATCAGTTTTGCAGTCAATAAAACAGAGACACTATTTCACAGAGATGCAGCTGGGAATCCCTTAATGATATCTGGTGAAGGTTTTGGGAGGCTAAAATGCTATGTGCCTTTCAACTGAAAAGTATTATTTAATATGACACAATTACCAAGCAGCAAAAAAACACAGGACCCCACGAAATTACCAGAGCTGTTCCTGTGCGGAGGCAATGAAGGCAATTGTCTGTGGCAACAAACTGCCAGGGTCAGCAAAACAGGCAAACAAGGACTTCACTACATCAGTTGTCCAGAGAGCCAGACCAGCTTTTTCTGTCTCCAAGAAAAATATCTCAGTGCCCAGGGCATTTTCCACTGCTGAGGAGAGGAAGAGGTTGCTTCCCTCAGGAAGAGTCACCACTTCTCCCAAACCTGCTGTGAAGGATCCCATCACTGGAATCAACCCTGCATGGCCATTTCTCATGCCTGTTTCCTTCTGGGGGCTGGGGTGGCCTCTCCTGGCTGTCACACTATGGGCATTCAAATTCAGTGGTGCCTACACTGCTGAGAAGCCTTGAACAAAAATTGCATGTAATAATTTCCTATGTCAACAAAGTTATTCACATAACCCAACCATGGCAGTAAATACTTTGATTCATGTGACAAAAAACTACTACCTCAACTTAGCATTGTATGATCAGGTTCACAGATCATCTGTGGTGGCCCAAGCAGTATTTATGCAGTATCAGAAATAGGCATGTGATGAAGAGTTTGCAGTTTAGGGCCTCCATCCAGCAATCCATGCTGGCAGACCTGTAAAGGGGTTTGGACGTAGTACAATGAATGATAACAGTAAACAATGGGAGAGAAGAGAGTGAGGGTCATAACTGCAAGACCATCTGGTTGTTTCCATTTGCTGTGTACACATCTTGCTAGTCCTGCCGCTAGAAAGGCAGAGAGGGTTGTTGGAATATCGAGTTACTAATAAATAGTTGCATTTGTATCTCATATACCATTACATATTATTATATCACTAGCTGTGGCAGCATTTTGGATACTGGTTTCTGGGAAGGCCAAAGCATGAATGTTTCTGAGTGGAAATATATCAATATGCAAAATAATTTGGTACAAGTGACAGTTTTCTTATAGGAAATTTTAAGCGTTATTTAATGGGTGAGTGTTTTTCTTTTTCGTATAAGGTTGTCTATAAGTTCTTAATCCCCTTGTTGGGATCATCAGCACTTGTAGGATCAAACCCACAACCAGTATTCTAGGCACAAGGACAACAGAATAAATTACAATAAAATGAGGAATGCTGCATGCTTTTTGGTAGGACACATGAAGGAAACTCAATTATTTGTAATTAGTCAATATGGATCAATATTTGATTTATCCTTAATGAATCTCCACTAAGCTTCCAAATCAATGAAAAGAACACAGATTAGGCAGATGTATCTTGCTCTGCACTCTGCCTGCAACCAGATGTGGGCTTTACTAAACCACATGTGGGAGTGAAAACAGAGCCAAGGGCCCTTCTCAGAGAATCACCTGCGACTTGACCATATGGTTTCAACCTTGGAGTCAGGTAGCAAGGGCATTCCAGCCTTTTGCAGTCTGCGAGTTGACCGAGTGGGAGATGTGCTCAGAGATACTGTGAACTATCCAGGATGGGCAGAACCAGGACTGGAAGTAGAGAATGGCACCTCTCTCTGCTGAGGAGAGATTTGAGCATCTCCTCACTTAAATTAGTGTAGTTTGACAATAACTCCATAAAGCTCAAGAGTAAAACTGCAGGAAATAAAATATTCAAGGCTGAAGTTTGCTTGAGCATCCTCCATCTGAATTCTGAAAAAGCTCCCCAGCTTAGGTACCCAGAAAAATTTTTCTATTCCATAAAAAGAAGTTAGAGGAAACTTGAGCTGCTCACAAGATAAATCCTACTATCCATACCACTATTTTAGCAGGATGCAAAACAGACTGCCAGGGAGCTCGAGAGGCTTTATTTCCTGACTTTCATTTTTCATCACCAATCCTGGTGAACAGACCCCAAAACTCAGACTAATTAAAGACAAATAATTAAGCACATTCAGACTGTGAAGGTTGGCAGACTCCCACTGTATTGTGAGACCACCTTGGCATTTAAATGGTTAGGGACTATATCCCACAACATCATGCTCATCTCATTGTGGTAGAGAGCTCTTGAGAATGTTATTAGCTGGGTGTTCGCCTTGCCGTTTTTCCACATGAGGCAGATGGGTAATTACGAAGCTAATAGTCTGATTGAGAGAAATCAGATGCAGTGGTTTGCCCAATTAGATGATACATTAGCTTCCTTCTTTGTAAGCAGCTAATGTGTGAAGCAAAGTGGTATTTTTGAGGGTCAGAATCCTTAAACAAGTGCCGAGTTGCAGATTATTGTGTCTCTCTTTTTTTTTCTAATGGAGGAAAAGTGCTAAGTCTTCATTACTAAAAGCATAGAAAATGCAAATCAGGCTCTGAAACAAAAGAGTGAAGGGACAGGCGAGAATATTTGGTGTCCAATGTGTCAACCTACAACATCAATTACATTGAAATGCAATGCATGGGAGCCTAATCAAGGATAGTATAATTGTAATAATTGCATGCTTTTGTTGGAGAGCTGCTGCCATTGTTATTGTCAACCATTTGTTTTTCTCTATTGTTTAAGGGGAGAGTATTTAAAATATATATATGTGTGTGCATATATAACAGTGTATAATTGTCTGAAGAACAGTATAGGTAGAAGGTTCTGCTACAACACACAGAATGTGTTGAGTCTTTCTTATTCCTGTTCTTTGGATGTTGGAAGCCCAAGAGTCTGAACTCAGTTAAGGCAGGTAATACTGAAAACTGAGAAATTGGCATTGACCTACAGTCTGTGCCAAACAAGAAGAGTTACTTTTCCTTTTGCTGACACATCTCCTGGTCCAGGGAAGTGAGTTACTCCCAGTGACTGGCAAGTCATGAAGTGAGCCAGTGCTAAATCATCCAAACAATCCCTGAGACACCTCTGGTCTGTCTTCCTTCTTTAAAATAAAAGAGAAAGAGGTCAAATAACTATTTTGTCTTGTTATGTTTCCTCCAGAGCTGTAATCTCTTTCTGCCATTTAAAAGGATTTTTAAACACCTACAATCTTGACTACAAAATTCAAGATAAATGAACATAAAGGAGAGCACTGCATGGGAAAAAATGACAGCATGAATTTACTCAAGATCTTGTTAAGGGGGAAAAATGTAGGAGCCTCCTGTAAATAAAACAGTGGTATTTTCTGTATCCTGAAGTTAGGCTGGAAATTCTTCTTACAGCAAAGTGCTCAACATTCAGATCAAATGAGAGGTTTATTTTCTCGCACCACTTGGGCTTGCCAATAGGTTGAAACAGAGGCACAATAGAAATGGGCTAAAACATTTAACATAGCTGTTAAATCTCATTCTCCACAGCTAAAAAAGAACAATGCTGTACCGTCTTTACTGAGAATACACTCTCCTGCCATAGGAGGCTTTTCATGTATCTCTAACAATCCTGTACATACTCCAAAACTCACACTAATTAAAAGCAAATAATCAAATACATTCAATTTGAAAAGTTGGCAAACTCGCTTGTATTATTGTGTTAGCACCTTGGCACCAAAATGATCACATCGTGCTAATCTCATTGTGCAGGAGAGCTCTTGAGCATGTTATTCAGTAGGTCTGCTCCCTGCCCCCCATCTCCCAGACCCACCCCATCCTTCTCCACCACCAGCACTCTCTTTCTTTAACCACATAAAGAAATGAAAACAGTAGCGGAGATAAGCAAAAGCAGGACAGTATTTTCATCATATTTCACTCAGAGGTAACCAGAACTTAAGTTACCTTTCACAGAGGTTTTGTTTCATCCTAGCTTCATTTCATCACCACAGATACAGTGGGTAAACCTGAGAGGTGTTTTAAAATAAACTAAGCAGGCTGCATGTATTTCTCACTAGCTCTCATATAACATTCTTATATTACTGTATAGAGCACTTTTCCATCACAGAAATGTGAAGAGTATAAATGCAATAAACAAAAGATCACAAGTTAACAGCTTAATGCTGAGGAGGTGAAGAAATCCAGAAAGAAGCATTTTAGAATTTCTTCTCTTTGAAAGTTTTATTTCACAGCTTTTCATTTGCTGTACAGTAAAAGCAAAACTGTCTTGATTAACAGCAAATTTTTTAAAAAGTTTTCTCATACACTGTGCAGAAGAAGGCTTTGTTTTCTCTTCAGGCTTAATTCCTAGAGAGAAAAACCTCTCTGAAGTGACACTTGCAAAAACATGCCTGGACTCTTGGTAAGAGGCCACCACTTTCTGAAGGACATGATATACTGTAAACTTAGAATGGATGATATTATGGAAAGGCCACAAGTTTCATGGCTGTAAAAAAAACCTTGCACAAGACAGCTTACACAAATGAAATTATTGAAGCGTTCAGTCTCTCTGGGGACAATGTTTGAGGTGGAGTCTTGTATACAGGCCTGTGCACACCTGAAGTTAATGACTATCACCTATAGATGCCCATTTGTGCCCTATGAAGAAGTATCAGTTTAATTTTCTGCAAGAGTCTGGGAGAAATTTTCCCCAATAGTCCAACAAATCAAGACTGAACAAACTTTCATTACTAAAGAGGTATTCATCCCAGTGTTTCCAGCCCCTTTTTTACAGCTGCAATATCTACCAGAGTAGCTATGACGAAAAGCTAGGCATGACCACAAGCTGGGTAGGTACAACCATTTGGCACTAGATTTTCTGCCTTGTTGAGAGATAGGCTAGAACTGATATATTTCTCCCAACATTTTCCTCTTCTGGGCTAAGGGAAGCACAATTCTTTCCCAAGTTTTGCACTGGGGTCTTGTGTCTATGCTTGGACATGTATTTGGCTGTTAAACATATGATCCTTATCAGTGCCCTCCAGCTTGAGATATTCCACGATTCTATAATATGGCCTGCCATCCTCCGTCCAGCACTTGCAGGTGGTAGATCTTTTGCCTGGGTTCCAGAATCTCTTCTAAGAAAAAATTGCCTCTAAAAAACAGTGAATTAAAGGCCTGTGTCAGGAGAAATATCTTTTTTTTTTTAATTGATTGACATTTATTGGATAAGAATACATTAAAATTAGGCAAGTGCTGCAGAAGTGCAATGCTGAAGACCACAGTATTTCATGTGGGAAAAAAAGAACCAACCAGAAAAAGAGGTTGCTGGAGGACCTTTCTGACAGGACTGGAAGGGTCCCACTCGTCTTTCAGCACAAAGGCACTCACAGTGGAACATGGCACTATAATACAGTATTTAACTGAGGAGGGTGCTACATAAAAGAGTCTAATTAATTTGTGACCTTCAAGACAGTTCTTATTCATGGCTGAATAATGAAGGAAGCCCACATGGCTGAGCCTCTTAGAAAAACAACCCAAAAACTGCTGGAGAGTCAGTCCCACTATATAGTCCCTGAACTCCATAGAGGTGAACATGCTGTCCGTACACCATCTCGTATGCTCCATTTCTGCTAGCAGGGTCAGAGGACTGTCCGAAAGCCTGAGACAGACCTATATCTGGTAGGCCCATGGAGGTAGAGCCAGACTCGGATTAAGGTAGCACAGACTTCCTAAATTGTGCCAGAGTGTGGTGAAGAAGCACTGCTTCCAAACTACCTGCTCCTCTAACTAGAGGGTTTAGGTAACTATAAACCTAAAACACATTCATCTTTCTGTTGATTTCAGCAGGTTTAAATCTGGCACCATGTTTGGACAGGCCAAAAGATGTATACTGATGTTACTTACATTAACTGCTATTGCATGTTCATAGTACAATATTTTGTTCATAAAGTTTGCAGTTAAATATTGCTAAAAGGTGAACTATGATTCACGACAAATTAGTAGTTATTTGACTAAGCAAGCTTTACTTTGAATTGTACCTAAATTTCTGTCTGTCGTGAAGAAAAGTTAATAAGCCAACACAAGAAATATCAAGAGTAGCGTCCAAGCTTGGAAAGCCCTGACTCTCCACAGGAAGAGCTCCCACTGATACTACCAGGAGAAATGCTTGTAGACATCAGGGTAGCATATGGTCTCTGAAATCAATATTGGTTTGCAGCCTGACACGTGGATGGATAGATACCACAGAGAGATGGAAAGAAATATGACAAGCTAAGTCATACACAGAAAAACATGTATACACAGTCACACTCGAACAGATGCTTTGGTTGAAATAGGTGATTTAGAGGAACACATTGTAGATCTGAGAAATGGAGAAATTAATCTAAAACTTACAGTAGCATAATGAACTTTTGCAAGCAAAACTGAGGGAGGATTCAAAGAAACCCCTCAGGGACAATGCTAAGAGAACATACCAGTGACAAAGTTGTTGATGAACCTCCTGTAGATTTAACAGCAAATCTAACAGAGTTCTTCCTTCCCCCAGTTTCCGTATCAATTGGAACAGAGAGGTTTCAACGAAACAGCCCCACAGCACAAAAGAGAAGGAGAAGGTGCATTTCTCCTAGGCATTAAAACAGGCTGATGCAAACACTTCAGCTTTGTTTGTGGTTTAATTCATCACCCCAGAGATCTGAGTGTGAAATCTGGACTTAAAGAAGAAAATCCTCATTTAGCAAGAAAAGCACTGCAATAGCTATGTGTGAAAGTTCTTCCAGCACGGTTTTCTGCTTGCCATATGGCCACCTTCACCCACATTGAGAGCAGCTACTGAGTAAAGCCTCAGCAACTTGAAAGAGAGATACAGAGAGAAATGCAAGTGTCTCATCAGCAAACATGGCCCAAGGAATACTCTGCTGTCTATTTACACTGTTGCTTTATCTTTGTTTGATGCCAATAACAAGAAAAAAAGAATTTTCAATCCCATAAAATTTGGGATAACTTATATATTTCAGTGGTTTTGTAGCCAAATTTTCAGTTTCAAACCATTTAAACTATTCCAGTATGTAGTGCTGCAGATCTAGGGACTATAAGGAGGTGTCCTAAGGTCTTTTTACAGACTCATATGGTTCAGGAGCTAACAGAAATGTTAGCCCTGTTTTTGTTAAATATATACACAGATATACCCCATAGGGAAGAGAATTCCCCCCAGCCTCCCACCCCACAAAACCAGTTCCTCACCTGTGTTTAGCCCTGATATTCAAGGAAACAGGAGTGTTTGTCTGGCTTTCAGAGGAAATACATAGGCACCATTCACTCAGACTCAGAATGCCATGAATTTACCACAATGGGGAAAAAAGTTTTATCAGGGATTCAGGGGATTGTTTGCTGTCAGCTGAGCCAGAAAAGAGGTTCCTGCACCTCACTAAAATCCAAATGTCTGTATTTACAACAGGTGATTCCATTTAAATGGGCTGCCTCGCACTTTTCCCCACAGAACTCAGTGGCACAGCTCTTGGAAACCGGTTCTGAACACAGGGAACCGCCAACCCGCACTTGCAGCTGCAGGGGCAAGGAGCTTCCCTGCTACAGACAGAAGTTCCCAAACCTGCTGGCATCATCTGCTGAGCAGCACCTGAGACTACAGCCAGCCTTCTATGTCCTGTCTATCTGACACACAATCTTTTACCGGGAAGACTCCTTGGCCAGGGCTTTCAAAGGCTCAACTTTCACATTGCAACAAGTCCTGAAACAGAAAGAGTTCTGAAATAAAAGGCCTCAGATATGACCTGTTGTTTCATATTGCTTTCACTTTACTGTTTGCCGATTATCAATGCTGCTAATACCTGAGTATGTTCTCTCTTCCCTTCAGTCTCCCATTCCCTCACTTAGATCTCTCAGGGACAGCCAGAGTCCTGCCTGTGCCCCAGAACACGTGTTGGCAAAGAGCCACCTTAAATGTCACAGCCAGGTAGCACTGGAAGTTCATGGACACACCAGTAGGAAGAGGGGGCCTGCATCAGTTAATAAACAGCTTTAAACTGTTTATAGATTAATGCTGTGATGAATTTATAGATGAATTCATGTAGATGAATGCTTAAATGGACTTGAACCAAAGAAAATCAAAATCTGATTTATCCAGAGGGTAGATAATCCAAAAACAAAGCAGTCCTATCTGAAACTGCCCTGTAGAAACACTCCTTGGTCCTGAGCTACAGGAACCAACTTTAATGGCTCCATATCATGGAGATTTTCCTCAAAATTTCCCGTTGCTGTTACTGCTGATGGGAACTCTAGTGTAGACAAGACACTCATCACTTCCAACATTTTTATGATTATGTCTTCCAGTCTTTCTGTTTTCCAGGTTGGATAACATTGCCTTGCTTATTCATCACTTTTACTTCTGGGAGCTGTGCTTGGACCTATTTGGTAACAGTAGGAAATTTTAATGTAGAAAAATTCTGTTCTGCTGCATTACCTGCTTAGCCCCTGGCCTCCCTGGTGAGAATGTCATCAAAGACAGCAGCTAAAGTAATGTACAGATTAAAAATTAAACAGAGACCACCCATTCATTCACCTGCCTCAATAACTAACCTTCATACAGTGTAACAAATTTCAGGCTCATGAGAGGGCTATGGTTCCATAATCCATCCCTGACTATCCAGGTCCTGAGAAAATTCTTTGCATAGGTGTGAATATTCCCCTTTAGAATTAGGCAGAAATTATAAGCTTGTGTGTGAAAATCAATAAAAACTAGCACTGGAGCCATTCAAATCCAGACTGTAGTTATACTTTGTATAGAATTTGGAGAATTTTTCAGTTTTTAGCCCGGCAAATAAGAAAGTAAATTACCAAGGTAAAGAACAGCTATGTTCAGTGAGCACTGAAGCCTGGTAAATATTCCATTTTTAATGGCATCCACTTCGATTTCGTTCACTGAATTATTGGGCTGACCTTAAATTAGAGATCTGGATGGAGCTGAATTGAATATTGTGAAGATGAGTGTAATTACCTTGCTTCCCTTTATTCTAATTCATTTTATTTTTTTTAATTCTTCATCTGTATGACAAACTGAATGTCAGAGTGCTCGTGGATTTATCCTCACAGTAACAGAGAGCAGAGCTGATAGAGCAGATAGTGGCACAAGGGAAGATATATCTGCATTGCGGTCAGGGGTGTGACTGCAGGACCTTCCTGCCTTCCTCTTCATGAAAGTGCTGGAGTTGTATGAACTGTCCGGGTGTCAACACAGGCCAAATAAGAATGCCAGAGTTCTGGCACCTGCAAATGAGGCCCCTGCCTTCCTGGGAATTTCATCCAAACCAGCTACACCCCAGGCTAGAATAGCCAGGCAAGTGCATCTGCCCACCTCAATCCACAGCAGAGGCACAGCCTTGGGATGCTTTTGGAGTTGTCTTCCAGTGCTCCATAGAGCCACTTCAGTCAATATCTCTTTGTACTTTCTAATTAACTTCAAAAACTTTCTAATGTATTTTTTAAGGCATATATTTAAACTTTCAGATATCTCCTGAGCTCCCCTTACAATTAGTGCTATCTGGCCTTCCATGTTTTGATGCTGACACCTTCTCTCACAATTACTTCTCTTGACCCACTTTGTCTTGTGGGAAATAGGACTCAATACTCTGATAAGTCATCAAGTAACAACAACCTTCTCTAGTCAGTCAGGGAAACTTGGAGTTACCCGTATATACACAGACACTCAGCAGAAGTAGATGTAGAAATAGAGAGACTCCAACTGGTTAATGAAAATCTGTACAGCAGGCAAAAAGGAAGAAGGCCAACAGGAGCTCCTGATAGCCCTAAGAAAATGTCCAATGGCCCTAGCTGTGTTTGATGGTAAATGTGACATGTCAGAGTCAGCCTGGAAATTACCCCTGAAGACCATATTGCCTCAGAAGTTAAGTATTAGCAGCTGCATTCATGTCATTAACCCCTCACCTACCATGCAACTTTGCACTTGCCCAGGGCCAAAGACGTTAAAGAAGGGTTGACTGATTTTCTTACTGGGGGTAAGAAAGCTGCAGGCTATGCAATGCCCAGGAAAGAGCACCCATGTACATGTGCCCTTTCTTAGGACATTTATGTGATAGCACTGAGTATTTCAGAAGTTTCAGCTGATTTGAAGAATAATACTCCTATTTAGCTGAAGCTGAATAACAGGCTGAATATTCCATGTTCTCCCAAATATTTTATAATTATGTTTAAGCATATTGCTTTATCATAGTATTAAAGGTATGGGAATACTTGTCTACGTTGACTTCATTGTTTCTTGGCTGTGTAAGTTTTCTATTAAGTAAGCTTCAGAAGCATGTCTTGACCAATAGTGACTGAGATAAGTATAGAGATAGAGTCAGTAAGAAGACTCAATTACAATGCAAAGGGCAAATCTGCAAAACAGTTGTACTGTCCACAAAGAGCCATTTGGAAAACAAAGGACTTCATCATCCTAACCCTCAGCATGAACCCAGATTTAGCCCACAGACAGCAAATTCAGTAGTGAAAGCAGCCTAGAGAAGGGCATTTGGGCTCATAATACCTAATGTAAAAAGACAGAACTATCCATATGAACTCAAACCTGAGAAAATGTTCTCATAATTTAATGGCAGCATAATAGACTGTGTCCAGGATTTTCTATTTTAGCCTTCCCATGATGTCTGAGACTTCACAACCATATTTCTAAAAGTACAATATCCTCTCTTTTGCCTGCTATTCTACAGAAACTTTTTTAAAGTTGTCTAACTAAGGGCCATGGCCATACACTTTGATCCACAAATGAATTCATCTTAAATGTGAAAGAGTATGTGAGGAATTTACACTGTCTAACTTAAAAGTCTAACTTCAGGTACCCACACTAAGGCCCTATATAATCAATAGAGAGAGGTGAAACAGGCTCTTCCAGAAGGCCATCCAAAGGAGTGAACTCCAGTGTTCCACAATTACCTCTAATTTTTTAAAAAGTTTTGATTCTATTTTGTCTTTTCCATTTTAAAATTGTATTTTAAAATAAAAAAAAAAATCAAAAAGAAGTGAAGAGAAATAAAGAAAATGGAAAACTATGAAAAATGTACCTTTTAAATTGAAATTTAAATTTCAATTCCAATAAAGTCATAGGGAAACAAGTATTAATACTGACTAGTAATTACCTAAAGCTAATTTTTTATGATAAATGTTGGTCATCAGTAAGTATATAAATGAAAATATTTGTATATATGACTGGAACTTTGTATTACAGGTCCAAGTAATGCGAAGACCTTCAAGGAATCAACTGAAATACAGATAAATCCTAGCAATCACATGAAACAATCAGGACATCTGATCTCATACCCCAAAATGTAGAAGTGCCAATAAAAAACCAGTGAAATAAGACAGACTTTTCAGCCATGTTAAACAGAAGAAGAATGGAAAATCACAAATGCTGCAGTCATGGAATGTTAAAAAAGGCAGAAAGGAAAAGTTTGTTGTAACTATGCAACAAGGCAAAAGTCATATCTGAAAATAGTAATGACATTAGTACCCGATTTCTGAAGTTGTACAAATGCCGCTTCTTCCACAAATCTTAGTAAGTTGTCTCGACCTGAAAGAATGGCCCCAATACACACCCTGCAATATGTAATATCTAATATTTATCAGCCCATACAGGGAAGAGTGTTACTTCAGTGTTCATGTTTTCAGAACAGCATTTCTGGGCTCCCTGATTCACACCTGTACTTTCCTCCCTATCATCTCATACAAAATCTGTGTAATTTCTCTCATGTTAAATGACCTAGAATGGAACTATTTTGGTGTAGATAAGGATGGCTTCAATGTGTTAATTGGTTTTATCTCTTCCTAATTCTCTGCTTAAAAA
Source organism: Gymnorhina tibicen (assembly GCA_013399875.1). Lineage (NCBI taxonomy): Eukaryota > Metazoa > Chordata > Aves > Passeriformes > Artamidae > Gymnorhina > Gymnorhina tibicen. The sequence goes on from VXAZ01003030.1 coordinate 534,863, forward strand.
AAACACTCAGCCTGATCTGAACAAGGGGATATAAGTCACTAGAGACAGAATAAATTCCATTCTCAGAGAAGAAAGAGGATATAAGTAGACCTTCAGTGACCACAGAATACCCAAGACAAGAAGGGAGATTCAGGACATTGCTGCAGACAGGAGGTGGAAGAGAAGAACCAAAGCAGATCTCACTGATGCAGCAGGAAGTGCTCAAAACTGGTGTGAAATTGTCAGAAGCAAATAAAACTCAAAGAACACCCATGGAAATTATGCATAAAACCATGTAATTTTGCACCACTGTTTTCCTCAAAATCTACTACAAGCTTTCAAAATATAAGATTACTGCATTTAACATCATAAACCTGTCCCATACCCAAGTTATTATTATTAATGGATATGGACATGCTCAGTAATGTCAGATCTCTAAGCACACAGTGCAGAAATACCCATTCCCAGCAAGCCCAACAAACAAGAAAACAGCATCAGATCTAATTCCTTCAATTCAAAGAAGCAGTTGCACAGTTTATCACCTTTTCTAATTCCCATTTAGAAATCAATAGATAGGCTTTTAATAGATTCTTTTGGCTTTTTCCAGAGCAAAACAGGAAATAACTAATAAACTGGGATTTATTAACAAAACATACAGGATAATGTTTGAAAACCCTTATTTATTCATCCTCCTTGGATGGCTGACTCAGGTATGAGCAGCAGAACAACTTCTTTCCAGATGAACAGCATTCACCAAAACAAAACTAAAATTATTATCTACTGCTTGCCCACAAGATAAGCTGCAAGTTTGCAGTTTTATGGTATTCAGATACTCAAACTCAGGGATCTAACTCAAGCATCTGAACCAAAATGTATATTCCATAATGCTACATCCTATTTGAACACAGGACCTAAGTTTTACAGCAAAAATTACTCAGCTGCCAAATGTACAGGGCTGCAGATGCAATCCAGGCTGAAAAGCCTTCCTTCTGAATCCAAGACACAGCAGTTCAACCCAAGACACTGTTCTGTTCATCTGAGCCCTTCCTGCCAAGTCACTACATCTGGCCCATCAATATGTTCAACTAGAGGTTTCTGGGAGCAGCTTTCTGTGCCTTTGGGGTTAAATTGCAAAATCTGGCTCCTAAATCAACAGATCAGATTTGTAAGCAAATGTAAGCACCACATTTTAATGCAGTTTGCTCTGTAAGTCCCTATGAAAAAGCAGTCACTTTCAGTCAATTCAGGATATCTACTCTTACCCCCACAATTCTCATCTGTGTTGCCAGTAAACTCAGAAAAAGGGGAGATGACTCTTGAAAGGATTTCTGTCTTATTCCTACACTGCCAAGGCATTAGTTTGTCTTACTAGTTTCAGAATTTTCCTATGAGTATCACTAAGGTTTTATTACCAAGCAGTAACCTCCAAAAATTAGCTATTAATATCTACTTTGCCAAGAGCTTTTCATTGCAATGGCTAAAAGATAGCCAACTGCTTAGCAAATTGCACAACTTAGAATGTATTTCTAATACTCCAGTGCATGTAGCCATTCAGACCTCCAAGAAGGAGGCTGAAGCCTGGGTTAGAGCCATCCAACCTGGCTACTCTGGAACATCACAGGTGTACACACAGTTCCACCACAAGACCAGACTGACACTTTGCACTATCAAATTTGGGCATTTTCGAAGCTGGCTACAACTTTTATTTCCTTCTTTGCTATTCCAAGGCACACTGAGCATATAGGAAGAGAACTCAAAGATTTGTAGGTGAAACTCCAGTTTCTCTGTGCAACAGTTTTCTGTCACAGCTACACATTAAGGGTCATTTTTTGGACTTCTTAAAATACAGCATGATAAACTGAAATGCCTGTAAAGAACCTGCTGTGGTCCAGTAGATTCACACAGTGACCAGAATTATTTTCAGCATTAACCTGTGTTATCACAGTGGAACTATTGGGGTGAGAGTGAGTTCACACTTCTGTTTGCCTTTGTTCCCTATGGTCATTGATATCAAAAGCCATCCTGCATGTGCTGTGAAAATAGATAGTGTCATCATTGTATCAGGCATCGTTGAGATGTATCTAAATAGATATTTTCCCTAAGAGATGGAATCATTACCTACGTTCTAGACAGTCCATTTCACTGATTTGGTAAAGCAGCAAGTTCTATCTGTCTGAAAACTTAATTTTTTTTAATTATATCATATTTCTGTTATAACCTATAACATTATTTTTAATATAACTATTTCTATAGTTATTATTATATGTAATATTATGTACTATAATTTATATTATAATGTATTTTCTATTGTTTCAGCTCACCTGATAAACGTAAGACCTGTCCCTTCAAATCTCTGATTCCTCTCTAATATTCTTAGACTATCACAGATATAATTCTATACTTCATGTCTTTTTAACTAATATACTCCTTCCATTTAAAATAAAACCTAAATAAGTAATAGAAAATAAGCTACTCTTGTGCCAGTAGACCATATTCTGAGCTTGTTAACAATTTGGCATAAACTGAATTGCAGAAAAGTTATATCAGAGCAAAAGAGAGCAACCTAGTGTTCACAGCCAAGCTTGAGCCAGCAAAACCAGTAAATGCTGAAAATCTTGTAAACATCAAGGGTGGGTGAAAGGGTCAGCTTTAACTTTCTGTTGTTAATTGGGAGAGGTCTTTAATAGTAGTGCTGGTGACTCTCACCACTGAAAACACGGGAAGAGATGCAGTGCATTAGATACCTTGCCAGAGCCCATCACTTTAGAGGGTAGAAAGCTGAGGTTAACAAGGAAAGCAAGTTATGTAAAAGCCATGTATTTCCATTATTGGGTTTGCACAACCATAGATTTTTGATTTGGGGAGTCATTGTTCTTGTAAATATTCATCTGGCTTTACGTGTAGCCAAACATATTCTGCTTCTGTGATTTCCCAATCTGTATCCAGTCATAAGAACTGCAGCAAAACCTGGCTCTAAATAGAGATATTGAAGAAATCATTGAATCTCTACCTCTACTTAAAAAACTTTACTGTATCTTAAGATGTTGGCTTCTGCAATGAGTGGACAGGATTGTACATGGCTGAACTCCCAAGCTTTTTCAATCACATCCATCTTCTTGTACATCAGATTATTTCTGCCAAGCTGGCTATATTTTTTTCCAAGCAAACCCTAACTATCAGGGAGGTCTAACACACTGTTACTTTACCATCAGTTTTGTTTTCAAACATACAATGGTTTGGCATGACTCCAGTCACCACCAGGTGATTTTTGGCCCTTGCCCTTTTTATTATCTTGTATCTCTTAGGAAACCACAGATGAAACCAATAGAAAAGGAGAGAAAAAGAAAAAGCAGGAAAAAAAGAAAGACCTTCTCCTTTGCTTTCCTGGTAATGTGACATCTTGCCCTCTTGCACTGTATATTTCTGTCCAGCTGATGCTTTGTCCTAGTGGAATCGTGGTTCTGGTATTAGCTCCAAATGGTAGGCAGGCATTTTCATTAAAAACAATTACTATTTCCAAACAGGAGCTGGTTCCTCAGTTCCAGCCATTCTTGCTGTAAAACGTTCAGCTGAGAGGAGCAGATTGTTCCTGCTGAAAATGAATGGAATCTGGCAGGAAAACCTCATGTTTTTCCAATCCTAGTTTTTTACAAAGAAAACACTGGGATCTTGTTGAAAAATTACAATTGTTTTGGTGTGCACATAATTTTTCTCAGTTGAACTGTTTCCAGCTACAGGAGACAAGTTTTGTGCATACTTATGTGCATGTATGTGTGAATATATATCTATATATCTGCACAAGCTCACAAGATTTTGTATCTAATTGCTATGTAAAAAAAATATTAATAAGTCAAGGAAGAGTAAACACTTTTTTTGTTGTTAAAAAGCATTTATGCAAATTGATTTTTTAAACAGCTTCCACATTATGAACCTTCAAAAGAAAGTCAATGAGTAAAATACTATATCATAGTAACAGCTAGCCTCACTTTTAATACTAGGAGAAGAAAGAGGCCAAGGTGACTGAACTGTTTATCCCTTGGTTGTTCTCAGTAACTTAAAAAACATTGTCAGACTGAATCATTCTGATGAAAATATCAAAGGAAAGAAAACAGAGGAGACTATTACATTCACAAAAGGAACACGCTGCAGACGTCCCCGTATTGATCACCTGTGTGGATGCTGCCATTTGGTAATAAGTGGTTTTGTTTACCTCAGACAGAAATAGATAATAGGTCAGGCTGACCTTGTGTCCATATGAGGGTGGAAACACCTCCTTCTAGTAGCTGGTTTTTTCCCTTCCATGTGAAGCAGTCATGCCAAACAGATTGGATGCTGGTGTGTCTTGTGCCTGCTGCACTTGGAGAGTTTAAGGGCACTCCCCAGGCAAAGTTCAGCCCACCATAATAGCAACCTTCAGGTCAGGTTCTGACCCTCCGCACCAACAAACAGGATCCTGACACTTCAGCTGTGGCGTCTCCAGCCACAACCTTCAACACAGTGCAACTGCCTTCACCTGCACCTGACAAACAAACCCAGAACTGGGCAATAAAACTTTCTCTACCAAAAATGTGCAACAACCTAGTACAGTAGCACAGAACAGCCCAAAAACTGATCACTTCAAGGATGTGCTGTCGAGCCCTCTGATGCACTTCGATCACAGCTGCATATATACCAAGTCATGCAAAGCACTCTTGAATTTTCTGAGGCTGAGAAGTTGAGTCCCCAGTAGAGCCAGCTGTAATCACTGATTTTCACCAATCTTTTGGGTCACCTTTTGACCCAACACCAATAAATCACAAAGGAAATTATAATGGAAAGGATGACAGTATTACAGTAACTGTTCATTTTAAAAGCAATCACCTGACAGAAAAAGGAAAAATGAGAAACATTTCCCTTTTCTATTATTGCCCAGCTAGTAGAATTTCTTGTCTCCCTTTCAGTTGTTCTCACCCCAAATTTCATCATTACAACATTAAAATTAGGTAAGTTTACAGCCACAAGGAACCTCAAGAGATCTGCTGGTCTAGCTCCTTGCAGCCGGGCAAGATCAACTACCTGCACCTTGTCTGATGCATAGCTGTTGAATTTGGACTCAAAAACCTTCACAGAAGATCCCAAAACATCCCTTGTGAGTTTGCTGTTTCAATTGTTTGTCCTGGAAATAGGCAAGCAGATCTACCCACTCAGCACAAAAGCTACCACAAAATGAAGCGTAGCATTGCTTCTGTTCTCCCTGCCATCTTCTGGTCTGAGCATACTGCTCCATCTAAGCCCTAAGACCTTCCTGGGGGAACAGGGGTCAGCAGCTTCACACTGTACAGCTGTGGCACACTTACCACAAGCCCAGCCTCCAGATCCCAGCTGCCTTGCATTGCACAAGGGCCATGGTTTCATTGCTCTTAATAGGATACGGCACTTCACAGTCAGAATCTGAATGGCACAAAGTACATCGAACAAGTTCACTCTTCTTCTCATAATTTAAAATCAGACACTAAATAAGGTGTCAGCAGGCTTCCCACAAGGATCTAGCTGTAAAGTCTTTATTGTTGTGTTTGCTTTGAAGTCAAGAGGAAAAAAATTCTTGTTTGCCAACTTATAATTCAAAAAATGCCAGAAGAATCTTCTTTCAAACAAACAAGATGCAAAAGAAATGCTGGCACCAAAGTGGTGCAGCCTTGTGAATTATGGAGTTATGGAATCATTTTGAAAGTAAATTGTATGCTACATAAATGTTCATGTAAATAAGATTAGATTTCTTCCACAGAGGGGGAGATACAGATCAGAGGTACAAAAACTGTTTATGGTCAGCCATCATCACTCAGTACATAGGCATGCAACACATAACAAAAAGAGGACATTCTAGTGTTGAAGAATGATACAATAAAAATGAGGGGAAACCTTCTCTTTTTGTAAAACACATCTGAACCTGAAGTCCTGCAACACATGCTGCATAACAAAACTATTTCTGTCACTTGCAAATCTAGAAGCCTGCCTTTGTCAGCCATTTGCACATGTAAGGGATCAGAGCGGCTATTGCTCAAATGAATCAGTCATTTTCTTGTGAAATAAATTAAAGCTCTGAGCCCTGCTGAACGAGTCCTTTTGTATTGTTCCAGCAATTTTTGTTATATTTTCTATTTGTTTTGGTTTTGTCTGATTTATAGCATTCTCCAGTGATTGAGCCCAGCAGCATCCATTTTAGAGATAAACAAAACACTGCAGGGGCATTAAAATGGCAGATACCAGACACCAACCCATCAGTCCAGTTCCATTCACCAGAGCATTCACCAGCACCTGAGCACAGCTGTGCCCACCAGGGCCTTGCACTTACATGTGGAAAACACCTCACTGTAAGTGCTGATTCAGTTTCCATTGTGCGTGTAACCACACATTTTTTCTGTGAGCACCTAGTAAGCCTGAGGGTGGCTCTTAAATGTAAAGGCTGTATCAAAAGTTGGGAAGTTTACTGTTTGAAATATCATTTTGGAGCACTACCAAAACCAAGCAGACAACAAAAGCTACAAAAAGGTAGAAAAAGCCAGATGTGGCTGTTGCAACACAGCTGTTGTGAGGTACCTCCCACCCTCTGAAGGTGCACAGAGCACGCAGCACAAGAACGTATTACTGACAACCCATCCCACCAGCAGCCTCAGCCTGTGGCAGCTGCTCTGTGGGAATACCAGGACCAGCAGAGAAGGAGCACAAGGAAATGCTTTTCCAACATGAGTGTAAGACCCCAAGGTCAAAGTTCTCATTTAGCCTTAAGAAGATTTGTTTCATGCAAGCTGTCAAACCCCACATAGTCTTCTATCCATGTAAGGCTCTTCCTGAGAGGAATTAGCTGTGCACACAGCTCTGCTAAGTAGTGACCTTCAGCACATGAAGGAGCCACAAGGTGGTGGCACTCTTCTAATGACCTAAACTGTGGGCACAGGTCCTTTTCCTGACACAGAGTTTAACACTCGCAGCCAAATCTGCACTGCCTGGTTTTTGCTTTATCTTGATCCATGGGCTATGCAGTATATGTGAGCACTCCCCAATTCACTCCAGGTCAAATATCCCAGCTGAAATCACAATTTCCACTTGTGTAAACTAACCTGGCTAATTTTCCCTTAAACAACTTCAAGAGTGACGAAGCAGTGACTTCTGAAGAGGAGAGCAGTAATATCTTCTATGGGCACATCTAGATTCAGAGGAGGATAAACCCTCTTTGGCCATAAAGGTGAAAAATCTGCAAATCCTGAAGTGGAAGACTGAGCTGTTTTCCTGCAAGATACCTCCAATCCTAAACTCAAGTGGAAGTCAGACATCACCAGTCCTGACCACATTCAAGTCAAAGGCAGTTTTGTCATTGACTTTAATAAAACTAGGATTCACCCTAGGGTAAGGGGCATTGTGTTTTTCAGCAGCCACTCATGTGGAAATTTTGCTTAGATGACTGACTGCCTGGAAGGTAGCAGTGGTAGGCCACAAAATACCAGAAATGTTTCTGTTAACCCATGTACTCCAAAACTGCAGATATTGGAGTACACTCTTGTCCTCTAAAAAGAGTGGGTTTCTATACCCTTGGCTTCTTACTCCACCTGAAGCTGGTTGTGCACCTGATGTACCTCACCCGTTGTTCAGCGGTGCTACTGGGTCTGAGTGTTTATCAGGAAACATCAGGGAGTTTTTATGTTCTCACATTGTAAACAATGTGACAGACCTTGAAAATATAATGTGTCTTTTTATAGCTACTGTATGCATTGTGAATTATAACAACTCCTGGAAATAGAGTTGAAAATGTACTATTACATTCCCGCTTCATGTTCACTCAAATTCTGGTTTAAAAAATCCACTTAAAATGTACATTGAAAATATAGAAAAATGGACAAAAATATAGTAGGCTGGAATCTAAAAATTAATCCAAAAGCATGCCTAGAAAATTCCTAAACTAATTTCAGGAATTCATCTGGTACCTAGGCTCCAGGCTGAATAACCATCTGAGCTCAAAAGAACTAACATACATATGAAAGGTTATTTCAAAATTTCTCTGAGCTGTGAGTCTGAACAAAAGTTCTTGTTATTTCTCATGGTTTGACCCCACTCAGAAACAGAAATGCAACCAAAGTCCTTGGCAAGATTGCTTGCTTGAGCATTGGCTTTTCAGTACAAGAAGTCCTACACTTGGTAACATGCATATAAATTTTTACCTGTGCAAATACAGTTTGGTATTAAAACTGCCTTGAAAGTGCACACTGTGTAAAGGTTAAAAACCACATTGCAGTACAATAGAGCTTATGCTTAGCTGAGCTGATTTTACCTGCTGTAATTAGAGAGGGCCTCACACAAATAAAAGATAAAAATCAGAGATGGAAGCAAAGCATCAGAAAATTCAGAAAGCTTGCAAAAAAAAAAAAAGAAAGCTAGAGAGATCCAAATATCAGGCTTTGCATCTTGGCCTTCTTTCTAGTTCAGAAGCATCCATGAAACCTTCCCCAAGCTTTTTTTAATTTCTTCAGTCTAGAAATTAGAGCACAAGAGAGAGTGCCTCACAAAATTTCCACCGTTTCTTGCTTCTCCCTTCTGCAGTGGGTTCCTTCGAAGCGCTTCTGTGCTTCCACTATTGGGTCAAGCCACACAACAGGGTGAGAAGGAACCCCAAAATTTCCCGAACACCATTCCTAAAGCACAGGAAGGGCCCCCTGGCTCCTTCATGTTCATGCCCCCTCAAAGAATTTTTCCATCACTATGCAAATGAGGGAAGATACTCTCATACAACACTATCCCCACTTACAAACTGTCTCTCTTTGAGGTATATTTTATGACCACCATCCCTCTTTACTTGCCAAAGAGCTTTCCACCTCAGTACTAGTGCCTTACAGAGCAAGCACAAAACCCTGCAGTACAACAGAGCAGAGGTTCTATGGCTGGGACAACTGCTATTTTCATCAATTCTTCAGCAAACCAGCTGATCGTAAAAGCTATTCTTGACTAGCCTGCCTTTGTAACACCAGTCACCAGGAGAACACAGCACTTACTATTGGCTGAGGCCCTCACTAAAAATACACTGCATTCTCACACAACAGCAAAAACTCCCACAAGGGCCAATGGACAGCAGACTAAAAACAGTAACCAAAAGCTTTAAATTGCACAAATTACAAAGGTAGAAGAACTGAAAGCAGCATGCCACTAAAAGCCATCTGCCATCTTGGCCCGCCCATGTGTCCCTTCTCCCCAGCAGTGTTTTATACTAGTAATGATGTCTCTGTATTATGTATGACAGAGTCTCTGCTGCTTTGAGCAAGCAGTAATAGAGATGCTCCTTCAGTCTGGTGCTTTGCATATACACACTAGCTGCGGGAGCAGAAGATCTGCCTCCCATGTCTCTCTCTCTGGATGTAGTTCAGTTGGAAGGCAATATTCACATGCATATATTTTCCAAATCACATGTACATGCTGTATTATCAGGACTCCCGTGCGCATTAATAATACACAAAAATACACAGAAATAAGCATGGATTCAACCATGATGTAGATTAGATGAGACAAGAATGGACAGCATAGAAATATGGGAAGAAAATCAGCAAATGGTTAGTCTGATTATGGCCAGTTTTCAGAATATAAAACACAGTCTAGGTTTTATTAATTACTTTTATTAGTAGGTTAATTACTTTACCTGTCACTGAAGCTGTCATTTATAAGAGTCTTTGAAGTGAATTCTCTGAAGAGTTTTGAAGGAAGAGAAAATATGAAGCAGCCATTGGAACAGCTTGAAAGAAGCTTCAGAGACGGACATGGAAAAAGGATGGGGCACAGCAGTTCTGTAAGGAGAAATACCCAAGATAATGCTCAGTGATCAAGCACAGGTACAAGAAACAGTTTCCCAGGTTAACACACCAGCAAAGGAACAAAAAAGAGAGAGAGAGGGAATTTGTTAGCCCTGGAAAGGTAGCACAGTGATCTGTAAAAACTGCTTTCACTACCTAACAGCCTAGCTCAGATGTTTTCATGCAGCCCTGCAAATACCATCCAAGCCAACAGGCTGTGCTGAGAAAGGACAATAACCAGGGACCAAAGAAAAGACCATAATATTAATCAGAGAAAGAAGTTTATCAGGAGTTGGTTCAAGTGAAATTACCACTTTTGCAGCTGACCTTGGAAACCGCTGTAGGGAAATGAAGTGGGTTATCGGCAAGTTGGTGGGAAAGTTTATGTGCTAATTATACAAGTTTGTTTATTCAGAGCATTTTGCAAAATACTCTGCCTAACCCACTTTCTGGGCTGCTGCACATTGAAAGTATGTGATTCCAAAATGATTTAGTGGGGTTCAGTGGGTATTCTCACAAGACACAGAGCTTGCAGCTCTCTGTTACCACATGACTACAGACAGTTAGTTGACCTCCCAACGATCTGCTCAGAGAGATCTGGAAGGACCAGACAAGGAAACTGTGCAGAGAGAAAGGAGGAGGGAGAGGAATTATCAGAGAAGAAGGAAAACACAAAAACGAAGCCCAACAGGTAGATCATGTGTAACTGTGGGTAACCAGCAGCTTAGGGAAGAACAAAGTCTGCAAACAACAGGAGAAAGAGATGGCGCCATGCAATGGTTGAGTCCATGAGGAAGCAGAGGAACCAAAAAGAGGAATGAGCTGTCCAGGTTCAGAAAGACGACAGCAAAGGATATATAGGAGGATATATTCTATCTCCTTGTTAGAGCATTTATCACTGTTAGAGCAGACAGATAGCACATGAGAATTGTTCCACAGCAGAGTTGGGGATCCCAAGCCAATGAAATCTTTATTTGAGCACAGGATGTTATATATTAGCAGATGTTCTGATTTTCAAAGGTCCTGAGCTCCTAATCACAAGTCTCACACCTATCAAAGGCAGATGCTTTCCCCTTAAAAGCTGTCCTGCAACAATAAAAGTTATTTTACTGGATTCATGACACATCAGGCCCCAGATCAGAGTACTTCTGGACAAGAACAGCTATTTGGCCAGCACACAGTATGGGAATAAGAAGTGAATCTGTTCCTGGAGTCAAAACTTTTCAGGTATTCTCCCAGGGAACCTGCTTAACTCGTGGTGCCTCATACTTGTGAGATGAGAACATCTAATTCTATAATTCCCAGGAATATTGGCCTGGGTGTATGAAGGGCAATGAGATCCTCAGAAGAAAGGACTAATTTTAAGTCCAGAGGGTTGACATTTACTTATTTTTTCCAATCTGCTGTTTCTTAGAACTACAAATCAAAAAAGGATGGGATGGTGCAGGCAACTGGCGATATCATTGTCACAACAGCGACATCATGGCACAGAGAGCCCCAGCTCATAAGGCAGGAGGAAGCACATGAGTTGCTACATCAAAAAAGGACTGGCAGCACAATGCACTGTGTGGATGCCAGATTCACTGCTCTCTGAAAGCTACACTCTCAAATCCAGCATTCGCCTCATGTTTGAGTTTCAGCTGACTGTAATAGGGGAAAAATATGTTTAAAAAATATTCTAACCCTGAGACTTTGTATTGCTCTTGATTCTTGCAGCACAAGGAGGAAATCAGCAATTTTGCATTGAAATGCCATTGAAGTGTTGGTCTGAACTGAGCTTTCTCTTGGCGTTCTGGCTGTTCCTGCCTTTGTAAAAACTATCAGGCAAGGGTTTGTTTCTTTGTGAGAGATTTAATGAAGCTACAGACATCCATTTTAGCCAAAATGATTTCATCTGTTTTTCCTCCAAGGCTGCCCAGCTGAAGAGTTATCATCAGAATTTTTCTCATCACAACTGTCAGTCACTGGTTGGTGACCAACCTACTATTCACTTCTTCCAGCCCCTCTCCAGACTCACAAACATCAAACAGTTCAGATGTTGATCAGAAAAAAATAGCATAAGTAAAAACTGTTAGAGAAAATAAAAACTCAAGCTACTATTCAGAGATTTGTACATATTTTACTTCACACTGAAGGTATTTAAGAGAGAATCTACGGACTACTTCCTGACTTCTGGGTATGTTGAGATTCAGACTCATGGTTTGGCCTCATTTTTAGCCAGGATAGCACAACTACAGGATAGAGGAAGAATTGCTTACAGATCCAATTACAGGACTGAAAGCCAGGAAACTATGAATATCAATATTATCATCAGAATTTTCCCTTGTAAATCACTTAATTTCAATGCCTCCTCATTCCTATGTCTGTATGAAGACAGACAGACTTGCCTACTCTCAAATAAGTCTCAGAGTTACTGGCAGAGAACCCCTTAGCCCAAAGTCAGGTTTGATTCTTGACCACTTGTCAGGAGTTGAATACGTAAATTACCAAGATTAGAAACAGCAATTTCAAGGCAAAAGATGACCTATTTACAGGCTCTGAAGAAGCTTTGGGGAAGCCCAAACAAGTTCAAGATTGATCTCGTAGGCAGAGAAGTCCTTTTCTTACCAGCTTGAGATTTATGTTCTTTATGTATCACTGGAACACAGCTGGAAGCATTTCCTCTCTGTCATTTGGGAGTGCTAAAAGAGTTTCATGAAAAGTTGTGCATTCAACAGTCAAAACATTCCTTTCAGCACCGAGAAACATAAGAAACATTTAGTAAAGACATCCTAAGAAACAGAAATATTTCATTTATTTATATAGGGCATTATTTCAGAACAGAAAAACCAAATGAAGTAACATTTGGTAATTCTGTTTGGATAATAGAAAATATGCCCTTAGTCTTTAACTCCCACGGCTTATTACAAGGAGTTAACGCATAGGCTATGATATTGAAAGCTGTGTGAGCTTAATTTAAGACCAAACATTGGCAGAATAAAAAAAAAAAGGCAAAGAATAGGAATTTTAAAAAATATGCAAGCTTTTCACCATCCATTTTTATCTAGTGAGAGACAGGCCCAAGAGATGTGATAATGTACCTGATGTACTCGGTACAGAATGTCTGAACTGGTAATCAAAGTAAGTCAAATGCAGGGGGAATTTTTAGAAATTCTTAATAGCATAAAATTATTTGGCAAGATTCATCACTTTTTAAGGGTATGTTACAAAGTGACTTTGCTTGATGTAAAGTACAGCTATAAGCAGATATTTGATCAGTGTAAAAACATGGATCTTCTTTCCACCAACATCAGAGACAGCCTGATTTACTTAGATCAGTTGCTCTGCCAAAAGATGTGTCTTCAGGATGATTAGGTCCTGCCTATATGCAAGAGGAGCAGCCAGCTGCATTTTCATTAAGATCCCTAAATGAAGCGAGAAGATCAGGATGATGATGCTGGAAATCGGGTACAGCTGATTTAAACCCTAGTAGCATTTGCTTAGGAGTGAAAATAACTGTAGAAGCCAAGTTGAAACTAATGGAGAGTTTGTTTCAAAAATTTACTTTTCATCATGTAATGTTACATTTGCAAAGATACAGTCCAAGTGTGGAATACCAGGGGGGTGTAAAAATCCCCTTGCACATTTGGAGAGGGATCCATCTCACACAAATGCAATGTAAACAAATACAAAACACGTAACAGTGTAGATCACTTGTTTATTTAAACGAGCTGAATTCCAAACCACAGACAGGTAGTTAATAATTCCGTAAAGACAGCCTAGAGAAGGAACAGAATTACACCCCAAAACAAGATATACTCATCACTTACTGGAGAAGTGTTTGATGAAAAAATATACTGGTTTCTCCAGCAGTGCTGGAAAAACACACAGGCATTAAAATAAAAAGCAATATCCATGATGAAAAACATAACCAAAAAGTAAGAGATTATGGTCCAGCCCCAGCAGAAGTGTTTAGAAAACAGTTTAAACAGCACTTTATGATACACGTAATTGCTCCCGAAAAGCACGAGCAGAATGTGAGGTTACAAAATCTCCCCAGAAATACAAAAAGGCTGACAGGAGACATTGCTGAGAGTAATAAAGTATTTGCAGTAATCACTACCCTTAAAAGCACAGACGCCCAGGAAGAGTCCAGAACATTCCCAGTTTACTGGGGGCAACACCTCCTGCTTTCCAGGCCTTCAGAGGGCCCCCAGTAGCTTCTACCTCAGCCAAGCTCGTGTAAAATTATTAAAGAAAGTGAAAAAAGATTAAACTGGAAATAAAAGGTGAGTTGAAGAGTCCCTAGAATAAATCAATAAATGACACTTGGATTAGAAAATACATATTCAGGAGCTCCAAAACAAAGATGTTACTAAGTTACTGATGGAGTCCTGTAACCAAGACCTCAATTCTGCCTCAGTATCTGAAGAAAGGATAGGCAAAAAATGTGAAAATAATTGGTGTCTTTCCTAAGGGCTCCGTAGAAGACTGAGGGAATGAGAGATCAGGAAACCTGACCTCTGCAGCAGATAAATTGCCAGAAACCGAAACAATGAATAAAATCAGTAAATACCTATAAATATGATGTTTTGGTGAAGGATCCAACAGTTTCTGCAAAAAGGAGTCATGCCTCACAAATTTGTTGAGGTATTCAATGAGCATATGGACTAAGACAGTACTGGGTCAGCAGTGTGAACACCTCCACTTGCAGTGAAGCCCAGAAGAAGAAATAAGTAGCAAAAATCAAACTGTACTATTAGTTTTCCCAATGTAAAAAGGTTTCAAGCATGTTCTTCACTATATTCATAAACAACCTGGGAAAGCAGCACAAGTGAGGTGACAAAGTTTTCTGACCATACAGTGTTGCTCAGAACAGCCAAAGCTGAAGCTAATTGTGAAGAGCGGCTGAAGGATGTCATGAACTCAGATGAAACTCACAGGTGGTGAATGGCAACTAACACACGTGGAGAAATATAACACTAGTTATAGGTACACAGTGATCAGCACTGCTCAGGAGAGAAATCTTGGAGTCACTCTGAATAATTATAAAAGGTCACCTCAGTGTCAACTGCTGTCAGAAATGCCCAGAGGGGCTTTTAGGAATTGCTAGGAAAGAAAATGAGAGAAGAACAGAATGAAAAAAAAATCCATCTTGCTGCATAATCCACAGTGCACCTGCATCTTGAATACTTCTAGTCTCTATCTCAGAGCACAGAATGCATAGAAATGTTATAAATAGGGGTGGAATAGCTGACCATAGGCACAGGAGAGCTTTTTTTGCAGTGAGGAATGACACTGTAGCTCATCAGACTGGAAAAAAAGACCGCAAAAGAGGGATGTGATAAAGTTTACAAAATCATGAATGGTATTAAGAAGGTGAACAGGGAATGATTATGTTAATACACAGAGTTGGTGGCATTCAATGAAATTATCAGATAGAATAAAATTTTTTTAAAAATTATTCTTCATGCAACACAAATTCTGATATTTGCTGTCACGTGGTGTTGTGAAAGCCAGAAGTATAAATGGGTTCAAAAAGGGATTAGAAAAATTAGTGGAGAAATAAGTCTATCAGGGACTATTAAATACAATGCAGTCAGAAGTTTAGAAAGTTTCTAAAGTCCTGATTGCTGATATCTGAATGGTAGATCTTTGGGGTGCCTCTGAATTTCCAGAAGGTGATGCTGTTATTGCTTTATGCTATGGCTCCTCTTCAAAGCTTACCAGTAAATCTGGGGTGTCTCTTATGCTAAGCGTGTACTCACACAATAGAGATGTTCTCTGTCCTCAAAAATATATCCTGCACGGGGACAAAAGCTCTAAAAGTCAGGATACTCAGCTCCAATTTCCTGCTGAATCTGAGAAAACACAACTCTGGATTTTTTTTTTCAAGCAAGTGTCATTACTTGTACTAGGTAATCAGAAATGATGGGATGGGATAAAGGATAGCAAGCTCTTGTAAAGGGGAGGGTTCCCAAGAGTGCCAAAAGGATGCAATTAATTTTGTACTTACTTCAAGAAATAAGAGAAATAATCAACCCATAGGAATACTTCCCGCCATAATACCTGAAGCAGCAGATTTGTAGTTCAACAGCATGAATGAAGAAACCAGCTCAGGTCAGGACTGGTTGATGCCGAGTGAGCCATGGTTTAGTGCACAAAGTGGACTCAGTTGTGATTAATACACCAAGATTTAAGGACACCATGAAGTGACTTAGATGCTCCTTCTATTACGCACAGGAAAACCATGCAAAGCCATTAGCTCTCAGTTCAGGGAGCAGGATCTGAGTGCAGCAGCTTCCAGCAGGGACACTTCTACCCAGCACCAGCTAACACTGGGCAGGCTTCACTGAGGATCGCGATTTTCTCTCTGACTACACCCAAGTGAAGGCAGTGTTGCTAAGGATAGGAGCAGGCCCTTCCTCACTTTAGTTTGTCTGCATTGCAAGGTAATACCTCTTCTATTTCCAAATATGGAAATCATTAAAGGCAGTAAACAAATCATGATAGAAGACAATGGAGAAATCAGAATCTTTGTTCAGTCTCAGGTCCAATCACATTTTCAAGAGAAACTTGGGTTCACATGGATAAAAGTGATATATTGAGAGAAATTGCATTTGAAACAGAGCATGAGCAATGAAGAGAACTTTTTTGCTGCTTTTCATCCCCTGTCAGCACAGAGTGTCTCGTAAGAGATAAAAAGGGTGGCCTCAACTCTAGTCCTGTGCACGGTTTTGAGTGCCACAACATAAGAAGGATATAAAGCTATTAGAGAGTGTCCAAAGGGCAATGAACATGGTGAAGGATCTAGAGAGGAAACCACACAAGGAGTGGCTGAGGTCACTTGTGGCTGGAGGAGACTGAGAAGACACCCCATGGCAGTCTACAACTTCCTTGTGAAGGAAAGAGGAAGGGTGGGCACTGATCTCTGCTCTGTGGTGACAGAACCCAAGGGAATGGCCTGAAGCTGTGTCAGGGGAGGCTTAGGCTGGGTATTAGAAAAAGGTTCTTCACCCAGAGAGTGTTTGGACACTGGCACAGGGTCCCCATGGAAGTAGTCACAGCACTGAGCCTGACAGAGCTCAAGAGGTGTTTGGACAATGCTTTCAGGCACATGGTATGACTATTGGGGGTGTCCTGTGCAGGGCCAGGAGCTGGAATTTGATGATCCAAGTGGGTCCCTTCCAACCCAGAATATTCTGTGATTCTGTGATCCCAGATACCCTCTTTCCAACTCTCTCAAATATGGGTGAATGCGAAGTATTTGTACATTTTCCTTGCGCATGAACACACTTCCTTGTGCATTTAAAAATATTCATGTAGAACAATCACTGCATGCACCTTAAGGTTTTGATTGCAATTTGAGAGTTGTATCTAAGTGTTTTGGAAGCGTACAGCCAAATCACAGGCACAGCACTGCACAGAGCAATCTATAAGAGTCCCAGCTGCAGCAGGAGAGCAGATAGAGATGGATGAAAGAATACTTACTGTACACAAGAATGGAGTTCCCAAGGGAGCTGCCATAAATATTTTCACTGTAAGACTTTGACCCTTTTATTTTTACACCCTTCAGGGTGAGTATCTCCACAAAATGCATTGAAAAAAAATGGCATTTTCACAAAGAAAACATAAGGAATTCAGATTTAGAGTACTACAGTTCAAAAGCACATTTCATATCAGGATAGGTCGGCTCTCATTAGGGAAAAGGACCCCATTTTACAGGGAAAGCTCACAAGCCAAGCCAGTGTGTGTGGCAGAGAAAAAAAAAAGAGGCCTATTTTCAAGTTCTGAACATCATACAAAGGCAAGGTCATGTTTCCAGCAGTTTTGTTGGGGTTAGGTTACATCCAGTTCCAACAATGCTATACATATCAGACTTTAAAATAATGCCTCACTTGATCTTACTCAATAGAAAAGACAAACCACATAAAACAGGTGCTAGACAGCAATGCAGCCTCCCCATAGTTATCTGGTTTACAAACAGCAAACTCTTTAGCCCTATTATTGTTCTCTCATTTGCCACATTCTAGATCCAAAAGGCACTCTAGTTCTCTAAATTGTTAGCAGCTTTTATAGCCAAAGATAAGTATCCATCACTTTTAATTTTCATCGTTGCATCTGTTTTGTCATTTAGCTGCAGCAGGTTGTATTACAATGATTAATGAGAAAATGGATACAAACATTTTTATTTCAAATAGCGGCTCTCGGACAAGATCTGGAAAACAGAACCAAGCCATATGATTGTAAAAAAATAAATAAATACACACACACACTACCCTATACAAGTGGGCATTGTGCCACTATCTGTGAACACCCTAGAAATGCAAGTATCTCTAGAAAGAAAGAAAAAGGTATATTTTTCACATTTGCCCATGTGATGGTTTATTTGCCTGTTTTCGTTGGAGGGGGGTGTTTTGTTTTACAATTAATTTGGCCCCTTTTATTTCACATAAATGTCCAGTTCAAGTGTGGCACATCAACAAATGGGTTCATTTATCTTGCAGGGAAAAGCCAAACACCGCATTTCTATTCAGAAAAGGCAGCATATATAAAATGTACTGCTAATAGCAGAGGCCTTTAGCATGAAAAATAATAATTTTTATTGCTCTCTCTAGGACATTTGCTGTAAACATATTTCATCTGTAATTATATTCAAAAAAAAAATGTATTATAGTTACCTACAAACCTCAAAGTCAAAACATACTTTACAGTTCCTGCTGGATGGAGAAAAGATTGTGAGTGCTTTTTGCAGAAAGCAGAAAAGTCTTTCAGATTAAACCCCCTTTAGAACAATCCTTCAATTCAGAAGAATTAACTTAATTTCCTTAATACTGGTATTATATTCACTTAGTTGTAAGATTTTTCTAGGAAAGCAATAAAAATTATAAAAATATAGCCACATGAAGGAACTATTCATCTAACAAACAAAATGTGAAAAACATAGATGAAGATGATAATATTAGACTGAGATAAATAATCTAGCTGGAGACCTATTAGATTCTACACTTTCATGTCAATGAAGCATTTGGCCTACCGATGTATTTTTGCCTACTCTGCCAGGCAGGGCTCAGGCTCTGCAGGAGAATACAGCCGTGGATCTCTGCAGGAAGAGAAGACCTTTTTTTCCCAAGTAAAATGTTCCCTAACTCTGCAAGGGAGGTTGGCAGTAGATCTCAAACTCTGGCCTGTCTTTTTAATACCCCTACAATAGCTCAGTTGGATTGAGACCAGCTGTTGGTGCATTACCATTTGTAAATGCTTAAAGCAACTACTCCTTGTTTTCTTGGCAACATGTACTGTGAAGGGGGAAAAAAAAAAGAAAGCACTTTCATTCAGACATTAAGAATTGCTAGATGCCAGCTTTGGCTTACACAAGCTATTGTTTGCACAGCTCCCTTCAACAAGTTTTCACCAAAAAAAAAAAATCCTGTAGAGATAAATTAAGCCCCTAAAATTCTGATTTACACCATCCACTTCATTGGAAACAAGATTCCTTTTTTTAATCCAACCATTTAAGGTCACAGGTCTTTCTGAGTTTCAATTTCCACAACACCCCCACAAAATCAACCAGATTGTCTTAGGAATGAAAATTATAACTTTCTTACTCACTGTTTAAAAATAACAGTGATTTTTTTTTTCCTGCTAATATAAGCATAAAAAAGAGATCTAAAATCAGAGCTTCAGCATATGGAAGCTTGGGTGCAGGGGGAAAAGAAAACAAAAATTATATTGGCATTATACTTCAGCATTCAAGAAATACTGAGAGTCTCAAAATACCAGATTGATAGATTGGGTTGCTACAGTAAAAAGAGCCTAGTCACAGTAGAGAACATACACCAACATTTTTTATCATTATTATTGTTGTTCTTGTTCAGATGAAAACAGCTCCAGTGACCTTTCGTTGCCTCATCCTTTCCAACCACCCCTACTAGAGTTTGGTGTACTGGAAGTGTCTAAGCATGAATGTGAGCATCTTGGTGGTTGCAGCTGCTAGTACAATAGGATTAATTTGCCATCCACCAACTCTAATGCCCTTCTGTTTCATCTTCTTTCCCCACCAGGGGCAGTGGTGACAGCATCTGTTCCACTGTTATTTTAGTGGCGCCTTTCGTGCTGTTATAGTTAAGGGTCTGTCAGCATTTCCATTACACACATACACACACACACATGCATTTCTTGAGGAAAGAGACAGCTCAAATCAGCCTCCAGAAAAAAAAAAAGACTGAATGCATTGGGGTTGACAATGGTATGAATATGTCAGAAGAAAGAATTTGTGTGTTTGATTTTATGGTATTATTTGCAAAAAAGAAATGGAGATACAAGAGGTTCCAAGTACCTTGTTTTGCATTTAGCAATGGCAAATAATGGTGAAAGTTGATTTGGATTGTTCTATGATCACAAAGAAAGCTATAATGCCAAAAAGAAGGGGAAAAAAAGGAAAAAAATCTAAACCAGATATTTGTTCCCTAGCAAACACCTTCTTTTATGTAATTAATTTAGATGATAGGATACTACTTTAAAAGCATGTCAGACAAGATTCGATGAACAGACCAGCGATTGTGGGTGACCAGTTCCAAATATATAGCAGGAGTCTTAGATCTCTAGGTTGACAGAGGTAATCATAGAGTCATAGAATGGTTTGGGTTGGAAGGGACCTTAAAGATCATCTCATCCCAACCCACCTGCCAGGGGCAGGGATGCCTTCCTCTAGACCAGATTGCTCAAGAGCTCCATCCAGCCTGGCCTTGAACATTTCCAGGGATGGGACGTCCACAGCTTCTCTAGGCAACCTGTTCCAGTGCCTCACCACACTCACAGCAAAGAACTTCCTCCTACTATCTAATCTAAACCTCCTGCCTTTTAGTTTGAATCCATTCCCCCTTGTCCTGTCACTACATGCTTTTGTAAAAAGTCCCTCTCCATCTTTCTTGTAGGGTCCATTCAGGTACTGGAAGGCCACAGTCAGATCACCCCAAAGCCTTCTCTTCTCCAGGCTGAACAAACCTAATTCTCTCAGACTTTCCTCATAGGAGAGGTGCTCCATCCTTCTAATGAGCTTGGTGGCCTCCTCTGGACTTGCTCCAACACATCCATGTCTTTCTTGTGCTGAGGACCCCAGAGCTGGACTCAGTACTCCAGGTGGAGTGTCACCAGAGCGGAGTAAAGGGACAGAATGAGAAGAACATGTTTTCTGCAGGCAGTCAAGAACACCAAGAGGTAAAGAACATCACCCGTTGCCAGGAGTGGTTTGAGAACCTAAGGTGGGTGTTCCCAGCCCCTCTGATACATGTGGGATATAAAGGGTAATGCTCTCTGCAGTCTGCAAGACACAGGCTCATCCCACTGTTGCTTTGTGGGAGCTGTTGCTCACACACATATCTGACTCAGGAGCTTCGCTTTCTATCCACAAAAGGAACAAAAAAAAGGCAAGTGCTCGGGCAATTAGAGAACAGGTCAGCTTATTTCAGCAAAGAAAACCTTCTGGAAGATGAAAGGCATAAGGTTAAGCAACTTAGGGTTGCTTCACAGATTCCACAGGTGATTTCTCTACTCAAACTATGCCAGATTGTCCACATGAGATTATTGTGCATGCACAGGTTTCCACCTAGTCCAAGAGAACTTTGAACTAGCAGAACTAATCTGAATTCTGAAGATAAACACCCTCTTCCGTGGCATGTTTCACGACTGCTGACAGGTATGACTTCTGCAGCAGAAGGTAGGAATTAAGGTTTTCCAGAGATCTGTCCTTACAGAGAGAAATTCACAGAAAATTAAGAACGTCAGCACAGGTCTTTCCTAGCACCAGAGTACTCACCATAGGATTGATACAATCTGTAATGCCAGATGTAAGTCTCCCCCTAGTCCTACCAACACCCTGCCATTTACAGCACTTTCTGCAAATCTCTCCAGCATTTTGAAGTAATAGTGATTATTTGTCTTGCAAAATACACAGACAGAAGAGATTCAGAATTAATTGGGGATTTTCAAACCCACAGCATACTAGGAGGGTAAAAAAAACCAGTTAAGTAATTAATTTGGAGGCAAGGCTCTGAAGCCACTCAGATTTCTTTACTCATAATGATGGTAAGCACAGTCCAGTCTCTGTGATGCAAAATGGATTAATAACATGATGTTTCTTTTTCAAGTTACATTATCAAATACCTAGGTGTCCTTTGTCACATCACTTAACTGCTCTGCATTTCAGCATCCTCATCTGTGAAATGGAATAGGTAATTAAACACTCATGAATGCTTTGGGACTCTTTGGTGGAAAGAATTATTATGGTGTCTTATTACTGTGAGACAACATGCAATTGTCTCAGGTCTCTGTAACAGCTGAGCCTAAACAGCAAAGGAAGAAAAAGCTAAAAGCTCAGCTGAGATCTTCTGTCCTATCCTCTGCAAGATGCAACTACTACTTCAGTTCATTTTCCATGCTGGAGAAATTGCTCTGAGGTTGATCACACCATGAAAATATTATCATGTTGCAGGACTTTCAAAATTAGCCTGAGAAAGGATAAAAGAAATAACATGTCTCCCAGAAATATTACATCCATGAATGGTAGGAATTATTTAAGAGATGACTGAAAAGAGGAAACTCAAAAGAAGAACACACAATATACAATCTTCCCCTCAGAAAAAAAAGCCCACCCTAAAAGCAGCAGAAACCCACTCCCCACTGTACAGACAATTTCTCAAAAGCTCACAGCAATGAAAAACATTTTATATTGCCCCAAATCATGCCAGCAGAGAGATCTAGGTGGCTACTGCCCACCTCACAGCACTGAAAAAGCAAGTGCCCGTTGGGTATCATTCTCCATTATCTCTCAAACCTTTGCCACCAGTGTACAGATAGAAGCGATGGAAAAATGAAAAGTGTGTATATTGTAAGCGTTGGTTAAACAACCCCACAGTAATTCTTATTTGCTGGAGGTTTTAGAGAGCAGATGTAGGATTGGCAGGGGCTGGGAGCTGGCTATATTGTTCTAGCACGTTTAGAGCCAACACGGAAAGAACACGGAAAGCTGCATTTTTTTGTGTGTATGCATGTGAATGTCTGTGTGTACGTGCATATGTGTGTGTTTGCCTTTTGCCATCGGCTCATCTAAGGTTTCTTGGATTCACACTGACACATAAAAAAAAAAAAAAAAAAGCTAGGTTGGTTCTCTTCCAAAAGAAATATGACTTATATCAGCTGCTGCATGAGAGTCTCTCAATTGCCACTACTAAGCTGCCTATTTTGCAGTAGCAAGTGGCCATGTGCTGTAACACACTGATTGCCTGCTTTGGTGGTATCGGTTGCTAGAATAAGGGCAAACAAATGGGGAACCAAATATAAAAAGCAGCCAGCAGCACTGAAGAAGCATTACAGCTGCCAGGCAATAACTTAGATAGTTACAGCTGCCATCACCTAGTTCACGCAAGCTTTTTAATATCTTTTGGCAGCGCTTGGTGTCACAGCACAAAAGGAAAGTTGGCACTTCCTAGCATACTTTGTTTGACATAACTGTAGGCAGAACCCAGCTGATACCTTCATCAATGTGTGTGTGTTTGCTCTTAAGGTACGTTTTAGCAGATCAAACATTGTTTTTCTCTTTCTGTTGCACACACCACTGTTAAATCATAGGTTGGGAACCACACCAGATAAATGGGAAAGAGCTCACTAAGCTACAGCACACAGCCAGTCTCAGCAGCACCTCAGATAAGGAACACAAAAAAAACGTGAAAAAAAAGAAAAATATAGTACAGCAGGAGGGGCTGTGGAGGGAGGTTTAAAAAAAATAAATATACTGCTTTGCCAAAATGTTCTCCTGCCTCGCCAGTAGCAGCAGCAGCCTCAGAGCCAGGCCAGATTCTCTTCTCCATTTACCGTACTTATAAAAAACCCACAAGCACAAACACATAGACCATCACATACACATAATTAAAGCATCGACATCCCTTACTGTGATTTACAATCCACACCACCAGAAGTACACAGGCGCTCCCAGGATTTCATCAATGTCTCATCTGGTGCTCTTGGCAAACCCAACCTCTTCCTTAGACACAGCGCATGCTGCACCTCGTTCTCTCAGAAATGGGGATGCAGAGCTCTTCCCCTTATGTGAACTAGGGAAGACAAGCACTAAATGTGTCAGCACTGGGTGATTTGCTGCTGTGGGACCTCATTTTGCAGGAGATTAATAAAAGACTAGCCTGCAGCATTGACTCTTGAGACTGCTTTCTATCATCACGAGCTTTCCATGTGGCCCACGAATTTGGGTTACAATATTGTACAAGGAACTGGACAACCTCTGCATAATGATATTATTTTACAGCTCTTAAAAACAAATATACAGAGGGAGAAGACTCTGTCCCCAGGAGCTTCCACTGGCCACGAACAAAACAAGCCCAAAAGCCTCTACCTGAAATCAGCCCGGGATTCTAATAATGTATTGAGTTAGTTTATTTGTAATTCATCCCATTAAATAAATGCACTTATCTTTTAGGCCTCTGGCACTTGAACAGCATCAAAAAGCTACAGTATTGAAACAAACAGCTTTACAAGAATTTTCAGGTGTAACACCACCATGAAGAGTAGCAATTAAGCTGACAGGAGGAAAAAAAGGAGATAGCAAATATCAAATATCAATATCTCCATTTGAAAATTAGGGAACTCAGGCACACGAATGTGAGATGGTTGGTCCAAGCCTGATCCAGACAAGAGGGTCAGAAGGTTGGTCATCCTGAGTTCACATTCAGCACCTCACCCCCACAAGCCAATTGTACCACTGAACAACAGTGTGAAGTGGGCTTCACTTCAGGGAGAAGAAATGGAGTCCTGCCCCAATCTGTCTGCAGCTCCATGGAAGCCGAGCACTTTTGCTGAATCCAACCCCAGAAGCACCAAAGGGATATTAAGGAAGTGCTTGCATGTTTTCCTAACACACAGTATCTATAATGGACATTCTTTGGGTAAGCCAGATACTGACAATAAAATGTAAAGGCATGTCAAGAATCTCACCAATCTGAATTATTTATTTGATGCTGATCTAGGAACAAACTGTTTTAATGGCTACATACAGTACAAGTGAACTGACTGTGGCTAGGAATGGATAAAATGCATATGGTGGCCCATGGGAAGGACAAGAAGATTTTCTTTGGGACCCCAGGTGATCCTTTTGCAGTAGCAGAAAAGGAAAGCCGATCCATAAAACATGCACATGTCCCCCACAGAATGGTCCAGGCTATGAATATATTTTGGAAGCTCCTAATACGCTGCATAAAGAAACAATCATTCATGTACACGCACACGAAAGGACAGTCCCAGATTTACAGCCACCCACCAAGGTAGAACAGGTGGCTGTAATGTAGTAAAAATGTATTGCAAGGAACTTGTCATGAATTTTAAAAACAAAGACGCCTACAGACACAATAAAATTGATGTGACATTCAGTTAAAGCTAAAGCTTTCACCTATCTTAATAAAATGACAATGCAGGGGAATTCAAGGAAAGGGACCATTCCCATCAGCCCTCACAGAACAAAGCGTTTCAATCAGTTTGTGCAAATAATGTCATTGATCTCATCAATGGCATGGCTTACACCTGCTACATGGGTAGGAAAGCAGGACCAAAGACACCCAACAAAATCACCCCAGGCAATTGCTGTAGAAAAGAAATGTCTCAAGGTCCTGGCAAAGAAAGCCAAGTCCTTTCCTTCCTCTACCACAGGATATTACATCTTCTTTTCCTTGATTATTTTAAACCTTTCAGGGGAGCTAATTCCTACTGTTAGCCAAGAATTGCTTCCTCTTTCCTTGATTGTGTTTTTAGCGGCAGCACATGAATTTGGAAATACTAGAAATCCAAGTCACTTCTCAATAGCTTGGGCACAATAAACTGACAGATTCCCCTGAGAACCCAAAAAACTAAAGTGGGAAAAGAAAGAAAACCTAGATTTAAATTTTGCAGGCAAGGTATATCCACCTCTATTAAGATGTGGATCAACAAGTTAGCCAGTCTGATAGCAGTTTACCATATCTTTTAACTGGGGGGAAAAAAACAGTCAGGTGCCATGGGATAGAGAACAGAAAGAGACTGGGATAAAGAATGAAACAAGAATAACCAATTATGATAAACTGGTTTCCTTGGTAACTATGTTTATAACTCTAATGATGTTGCTATTCTTTTAGTAATGAACGGAGAGGTTTGGTACAAAGTTATATAATTCAGGCATACAAACCAGCATCTGTTCCATTGCTACAGCTGAATCCATGCCTTAACGGAAGATGACGAACATCAAAAGATTTGTAAATGCTTTTAAACAGCTTCCAAATGCTTATGAACTTTCTCCTAAGGACAGGTGAGCTTGTAGTGCTGAATTTCTATCCCCACGTCTGGGCTTGGCTGTATGTAATTACCTCATGATCTTTGTGCCTGGAACAACACTCCAGCTTGAGAGACAGTGGGCACAGGGGCAAAGGAGAGAAAGAGGAAAAGAAAAACCAAATGAGAAAACATTGGGAATCATATTGCTGAGCACTTAAGTGCATGTGACCTTTACCAAACATTGCCATAATTGTACATGGCATCCCGACTGCTTCCAAATATTATGTTGGTAAACAGCCCCTTCATTTTGAAAATGTACTTGAATTTCCATTAGTTTCATCTGAAAATGAAGTCTACTGATACCTCTTGCTGCCATTTTAACCATTTTGAGAAGTCCACTGAAATTCCAGTATAAATTACACCTGTTCTATAAAGGGTCCCCACAAGGAGTCACTTTAAAGAAGTAACTGGGGTGTGGGCACCCTGTTATGAATCTGTGATCCTGAGAGCACACCAGGTACAGGAACTGGCTTCCTTCCTCCACATATCCTAGTCTTTTCCCCCAGTGAATTCCAGGGTTGGAGGACGAGCATCGTTGATGCTCAGTTTGCACTTGGAAAGAAATAATCCTCCTGATGAACTATGCTCTCAGTTGGGGGCTGCCTGTGTGCCTGAGTGTGTGAAATGCAAGCCTCCCTTGCCTGACTGAGGCAGGCTTTTCAGTTGGTGCTCAGCACTGACTAATGGAAGCACTACAGCTCTAGCATTATAATGCTCACAAATTTTACCCTCTGCTGTCTCTTTAGGCCATTGCCCCAAAGGCTTTCATGTTCCTAAAGCTGTCATTTAAAACATTTGTGAATCAGGATGTGTGGACAATAGAAGAAGCTGGTAGAGCCAGGGAGTGCAGATGTGAAATAATTTAATCAACAGCAATTTTTCCATTTACTTCAATGGGCTTTGGATCACCCGCCTCATGAGTGGAACATGTATTGAGGAGGAAGCAACCCGAGCCAGATAAAGAGCCAAGATACCAAAGTAACAGAGTTCCACCAAACAAGAGAGTCCACAGCAGCTGCAGCTTGAGATGTATGATGTAAACACGGATCTAGACTCAGCTAGCAGACTGGGAAAAGGATTGAAGAGAAAACAGAAAATAAGCAAGGATTTAGCCATCAAAGAACAGAGCCATATGAGTAACTACTAAGAATTTTTTTGTGGTAGGAAATGTTACATAAAGTACTAGGAATAGTCAAAGCGCTTTACAGAATTTATCTGACGAGGAAATGAAGGCACAAAGAAACAAAGTGAAAACCTCAGAATACAGATTTTTTTGCCAAATCAGAAAAAAAAAAAAGCCTGAAGCTTTTTATTCCCTATATGACATAAGTATCAGGCTATGATACTCATTGTAATAGTTATATCACACTGTGGTGCTGAGATCATTGTGTGCTAGTTGACAATGCTTGCCCTAATTGGTGCCATTAAGTAATAAAATAATAATTGTACCTCAGATCTTTGGCACTTCAGAAATGGCCATTTCCGAGCACAAACGGTGGTGTGTCCCTGTGCACAGTTCAGTGCTGAAATGGTTAACACCATGTATTATGTGTCAGTAATGAAAACTAGCACTCAAGCAAGGAAATTCAAAGCTAAGGCTGACACATCATCGTTAACGCAGCCCTTTGTGCTTAGCTACCACAGGAGTCTTGGAGCAGCACATGGTGTTGTACCCCACACAATATGTGCTACTACAATACCGCATTCACAACACAATGAATTGAGGTCAAGTGAGTGACCTTAAAAAGAGCTTTCTTTTATTTCTTTAAAGAAACACCCCATGATATGTAGGAGCCCATTAAACAAAGCTGCAAGAAGATACAGTAAACTTTAATTAGCAGTGAAGGCAATAACCTCACTTTATACTTCATAATTTCTCCCACCATGTTTTATTACATGGAACAGTCATTTTAGTACCTTTGTACCTAAGGCAGCATCCATGTGGTGTGGAAAGGCATGTGTTGTTGGATATTTATTGTAATGGGGCTTCATGTGGTTGGAGGTCAAAGTGTAGGACTTTCATTTGTACATCACTGCTCTACTATCTGCTCATGTCTCTGGGTAACCTGATGTTCAAACCTTTTGTAAGGCAATTGCTGAGGAGGTTGTTCTTATTGTTACGAGAACTTGGAGAAAGGATGCTGGGCCCTGGCTTCGGCACAAGCCCACTGTGTGACATAGGGTATTCCGCCAAAATTTTTTCTCACACTGATCTCAGAATCTTCCATTTTTAGGGGACTCAGGTGCAGCTCCTAGGGTCTGGTCTCAGAAAGCCTGGGAATCGGTAGTTCCTATTGGCTTCTCAGGACCATTCAGAACCAAGTTTGGAAAAATCACAATTCATCTCCTCACAAATTACCTACAATTTTGAAATGTTGCCTTTTACCTCTTTGCTCATCAAAACATCCCACATCAAATTGGAATTATATTTCCCTAGCAGCTTGCAGTCTGAAAGGGATACTATTAAACTTTTCTTTGTCCCTTTTATGTTAACTATTTATCTGATAATGGGGCGCAATAACGGAACTCCTTGGGGAGATAAGGACACTATGTGCAGTTTACTGGTGGAAAACTCAATGCTTGTGGACCAGACCCACAACAGTGCTTGGAAAGCTATAACCCGCCTGCATGGCAAAGATATAAGCCTCAGAACACCCAGAAGTCTTTTGGCACATCAATCATTGCATTACATTTTGCCCAGTTTCCACAATTTTGTTTCTATGCATGGCTAGAAAATGCTGTCTTGAAAAGGCTCAGTCACTCAATGGGGATCGAGTACTTTTGCCCCAGCAGGCATCCACACACTTCCATCTACCTCAGAAGATCAGCCTGGTCTTATAGGTACCTTTGGAACATCTGCTGGAAGGGGCTTCCATACAAAATCATCTCCATAGAACTCTCCATTTCCTATACACCACCGCTACAGGAGGAGGGCACACCTAGCAGTAATGGCAGCACTGGATTTCTATTATGTGTTTCAGAGTCTTTGCCACACAAGCTTCCTTTCCTAAATAGGTGTGCTAACTACTGTGCTACAGAGTTAGGCTGTTCTTATATCCTTTTTCCATCATTAATCCTGAATTTTACGACAAGAATTGTTTTAAGAAGAAGCATGAAGAGTGTCTTCTCCTCTCATCCTGACTAAGACTAGCTTGATATGTGGGATCTAATCCTGCCAGAAAAGAGATGAAGGAATTAAGGTAGGAGAAAAGGAAAGTGAACTCAGGTGTTTTGGATGAATGTACAAACCAGTAAAGTATCAGACAAATTACTGCTGTCTCCTTGTTGGTTCTTGAGAGAAAAGTCAGGCACTGAGCTAAGCCCGGGTACAGGGCGACAAATAGTGCCAGTTAAAGAGTCTGTGCCTGGAGGGCAGCACCTTGCAATGGTCTCTCCCTGGCCAGCTTCCGAACGCCATCTAGATTTTATAACAAATCTGCACACCTATCTTCAGGCTGCCAGTCTCACTGTGGGCACTGAACAAAGGTGTTGTGACACTTGCTACCGTGGCACTCGGTGTTGTACCCATGCAGTGAGGCCAAAAGACCTTGCCAAAACTAGTACAGAAAATGAAAATGTCCTGGAGGCATGAAAGATATCAACCCAAATGTCCCAGTGCCATGGCTGAGACTTAAATACTGGATCAGGCTTTTCTTCTTGGAGCTTATTCATTTTTCTTGTACATGCAGTTGCAAACAAAATTCTGCTAATAAGGGTGAAACAATCCTCTCTAACGTGTCTGCTTTTTGATGGACTAATTCCTGGTCCACTCGGTGCTTTCTCATTATATAACCAAGTTTTCCTTGGTGCTTTTCACACAACAGAGAAAATAAAACTACTTAAAGACAAGAAGAGTAGGAAACCATAATACCCAAAAGTTACTGAGAGGCCTAAGAAGCAGGTCTAGGAACTGAACCTGTTGTAATGCACTTGTTTATACAGATTTCAAGCTGACTGTGCCATTAGACATTCATTTCTGGTTTTAAGAATAAGATTTCATTTAAACACAAAATGTCAATATTACTTCTTCATACATGTTTCATGTATTCTGAAGTAAAAGATCCACCCATTTCCTTCTGTCTTTCTAAAAATGTCAGGAAACAGTAACATATGCAGTATCAATGTCAAATAAAATACCATAAGGCCTGATTCTCTTTTCCCACCTTTATCCACGCTGTTTAGTACCTTAATCCAGGAGGATATGACACAAAAACACTCATTTGCTGAGAGGGACTAAGAACCTAAAAGGCAGCCATGTACATACCACCCTTTATTTGAGTTTGCTGATGCTTTGCCCCTTGTAGAAGAGAAGAACTAGTTCTGTCCAGGTTCATAGCAATCAGGTACAACTCCTCTTGTGGGTCTGAAACTACATTCACAGTCCCTTAGGAAAAGTTTAGAAGACCACAGCCCACATGAAACAACAGGATATGGATATACTTGTGCACAACATGCTATCCAAGATCATCTTTCCTAATAGCTTTATCTACACCAGCTGAAGGCCAGAATTACCAGAGCTCAAGCATGGACACATGTGGTTCTACACAGGAGCACACCAGGAGCTTCAGCCAGCTGGTAGCTGCACATACAAACACACACACAGCCTGCAGAATATCCAGAGATATGATGCAGGTGGCTGGGAATGGGACACAGAGGTTTCTGGATTTAGAGTCCCTCTGAAGACTGTTTGCTCTAAGCAGGGCTGACACCACTGAATCCACTCACAGGTCCGCCCTGGCACAGAAGCTTGAGTGGTACCTTGCAGTCCCAGGTATCTGCATGCATTCAAAATAAAATGTTTAGGACAATATCATGATGTGTAAGGAAAGCAGAAAGGCACTTTTAATAATGTGCTCTCCATCGCCCCAGTTGGTGTTACTCAGCACAAATGCAGTAACATACCACAAACTGTGATATATCCCCACCACTGCTGCACTGAGAAGAATGTCTCCCAGAGCACTGTAAGTACTTCAGTGAAAGGCACAGTCAGCCTTCTAAAAAGGGAGCCTTGAGGTTTGAAAAGAGAAGAAAGCAAGAAATGTAACCTGGAGATGCTAAGTGTTTACATCTCTTACTTTTCATCTAAACAGTTCATTTATAGAATTCCTCAAATCTTTCTGCTGCAAGTTGTTCAAGGATTAAAAAGAGTAAGGGAGGAGAAAATACAGAAGTACATATGATGCTCCTTTGCCTTTTTTTTATTCCTCCTGACAAAATATAGCTGAAACCCTCTGTCATAATAAAGGGTGAGATATTAATAGTCTTTTTTTCTGGTTCTGGCAATGGTAGGGCTGCAGTGCTGTTTGGTTCCACCTGACAGAAATACTGCAAGCAACACCTAGAATAAAACCAGAGGATTTATACAATTTCTCTCAACACAGTCCTTCAAGAAGTGAGGCATCCTCACCTCCCTCTGACTTAGAAAAGCAGCACTCCTGAGCATCTGGAAGGCTACAGCACAACGAGCATGTCAACAGCATGTAGACCTGCCTTAGCAGCAAGAGAGAACAGAGGTGCTGCACGCTCCCAGCAGCATGTCCTCAGTGAATGCTGGGCTAGATGCTCTGATCCAGCACAGGCTTCTCAACTGCCTGGAAAAATAGCTTTGTTTGAGCACATGACAGCAGCCTACTCACACGGTGACAAGTACACAGGAAACTGCCACAACTTTATGACACAGGAAAGAGCAAAATCTGGACAATCCAACAGAGAGACAAGAGGCGTGGAAGCAAAGGAGAAAATTCAGCAGAATTAACACGAGATGCATTAGGACTTGCTTCATGGGCAAAAGGAGGAATAACAATTAATGGTAGTTGTATCTATCTGGTTTCTTTTTCCCTCTGTATGAAAGGCACTGCAGTGACTCACTGGGTGCCAAATGAAAGTCCTATTGGAATAAACTTTTTAAAAGTGTTGTGTGCCTAAATCTTTGTTGCAATCCCAGAAGTCCAAGTACCCAGAGAGTATTGTCATCTTGATCTACAAAAAAACATTTGTAGAACTCTGCAAGAGTTCCAAGAACACCAAACAAATTCCCCTATAAAACAATATCATCAATATTTCCCTTTCACACAACACCTTTATTCCTAGAAATTATTGAAATATACTTGTTTAGACTCATCCTTGATGCAATACTACCAAATCTGTCTGCGACAAATTTATATCAGGTGTGATTTTGGCCCTAGGGCAGCATTCAAGAAAATTTCAGTGCATTGAGGCTTAAATGCACCAAGAGGAGAAATAACCAATCAGCTCCAGAAATTCCAGGGATGCCTTCATCTCTGTGTTTTCCCTGTGTTTTTATAGAATTTTATTACATATGAGTTACAAATGTGGGAAAACATTAAAGTTGAGCCAACTACAAAATAAGCTAATATCTTGTGTTTTCTAAAAAATGCAAGCCTAATTAGAGTTTAGGTAATTAAAGCTTTCACAGTTATAAAAAATACAATACGTTCATTTATGCAAATCTGCCACTGAGTGTGATTTCAGTAAAATACCATGTAATGCGCATAACGTCAGAATTTTGCTTACAATTGAAACGTCTGCAAAGCAAGTTCTCTTCCTAAATTTCAGGCACATGCTCTGTAATTCTCTTGCATTATGGATTTAAAACTCAGATTGCTTTGTCTTCATTTAAAAATGATTAGCAGTTTACATCGGATTTATGTGCTGGCATAGCCTTTGTATCATTGAACAACTACAAGCTGATTTACAAAAGCCCAGACATACTCACTATGTGTATATCTACGTAACTACAAAGTAATATGTGATGGCAGGCATAACCAGCAGACATAATTTATAATTAAGTGATTAGCAATATAAGCCACTATTATTAATTAATGTGTAATGCTGACATTGTGCTCGGGGCTGTATAAACTACAAGTGTAAGGCAATCTCTGCCTTGGAGTGGCAAGAGGCTAAAATGACAGGCAATGTCTCCCAGTCCCACAGCTTCTGGAGAGCCGGGAGAAGAAAGAACCCAGCAGGAATCCTGCAGCCAGAGGTGGCACAGCCAGACACGGGCCGCTGCAGGCTGCCACAGCCAGCAACACCTCTGAAATTACAGCAGTGGCAAAAGCTGAGAGTCCTTTTCTCTAGTCCGAAAGCAACCAAGAGCAACACCAAATGCACAAAGGCTCTCCAGCCTCTATAACCCTGAGGAAAAAATGCAGTAAAAATATGGAGGAAGGCAGACCTAGTGTCTTTGCCTCTTGCTTGCTGGGGAGCAAGTGGGGAGAAGTCTCTTTGGGAGCTGCACTGATGACTTTTTTCTCCACTCTGTCACTCCACAAAGTTGAGATTAGCTCTTGAAGGCAAAAACCTGACTTCCCCAAAAGAAGGAAACAGGAAGGAAACAAAAAAAAATGCTTCCCAAAAGATCAAGAAAGATTGGCATCATAGGAGGCCCCCCAACACCATGACAGCCAGTTCTCATGAAACAGCACCTAATGCACATTTGCACAGAAAAATAGAAGTGAGGAAGGTGGTTCAGAAACAGTATCTGAAAAGTGAGATGCCACAACCAGAGAAGTTAATCAGGATATGTAGGAGAACAAGAACAGTCACTAAATGTTTGAGGGAAACATGACTTTCCAGTTAGAGCCCATATTTGGGTTTGATCCTTTCTTTCCAATTTAGATTGGAATTTTAACAGAAGCAGCACATAAGAGAGCTATTTCTAGTTCACAGCACTCACAATATTGCTCTAGAAGTACTCACATTTCCTTGAATTCAGAAGGTCAAAAGATATGAAACTCCTTGCCACATAATCAGTACAGCTCCAACAGTGGCAAACACCCAAGAAGGAATATATATCCCTTTCCACATAAAGAAAGGTGGAGAGAATTTTTAATACCTGCCCTATGAATTAGCCAGGTGAAGTTTGCAGTAACTAAAATTGGGGTTAACATTTTTTGGGGGGTAATTACACTTCGAAAAATAGGTCTAACAGATACTGTCATTAGTTTTGAAAATCCTCTGCTTCTTTCATGCTCAGCAATCTAAATGGGAAAAAATCCAACCTGGAAGTGTCCTTCATCATTATTTACATAGAACCTTACCTGCTCTTTTGTTGATAAATCGAAAAGCTGTATTTGCAGCAAAATAACGATAATATACAGCTGCATGGGCAGATTACAAAAAGCCAAGCAACCAGACAATTATTTACTGTGCCACTATAAGACAGGCACTAACTTTCTTTACATCAACAAGTTTTAAAACTGTCACGCAGCTTTTAATTGCCATTAATAAGGTAGAGATAAAGCCCTCTGGGTCTTAATCTCATCATCATGGTGTCGCAAGTTAATGATATGTTAGCCAGTGCTTTGTACCACCAGCTTACAGAAGGGTCAAGGGGAACATTTCATCCTAGGCCATCAAGACTGTATTCCATGGATAACCTCTAACCTGTTGGGGCTGTCAATCAATGAGCAGTATGCATGAACACCATACTCCTGGCAAACCTCCTCTCACACCTAAGAGTTTTGTCAGTCATCATCCATTATTAACAGTTCTTTCAGTTGCTACACCTAGACTGAGTTGCCAGATCTTTTCAGGATAGCGGAGGGTGACTGGCTATTGATCTTATCTCAGAGAATTAGGGATCTACTCATGGGTTTGGCTAGCTGATGGCACTGTGAAAGGTAGAAGATTGTTTGGCTTGCTTTGAAGGACCTCAGAAGATTACAAGAATACAAGAACTGTAAGAAACCTGTAAAATATTAAAGGGGCTATCAAGGAAACAGCTTCAGATGAATTTAGCTAAGAGATGAACTGGGATCATAAAAGTCAGGTCATGGAAAGTAGCTGGGCCCCAGTAATGAGCAGGACCCCTAAAATGTATTGTCACACAGATAATAGACATCTGCATCCAACCTACCACAAGATTCATTGGCACTTTGATCGGATCTATGTCTCCTGTATAGATAAGGGCAAACAAAGAATCCAAAGGAAAGGCCATTTTCCCTAGCTTGCTATTGAAGTCTTTTTACAGAAAAAAAATACTCTGGAGACCAGAGGCTCTGTTGAATAGTTTTACATAGGAAATAGGACTGGAAGAGTCCTCCCAGGTCATCCCCTGCTACGTCTGACACATCATATCTCATTGATATCACAACATCACAATCTCATTGATAAATTTCTCAAGTTTTTTCTTGAAACCAGGTAGTTTTCTTGCCCCCGTGACTCCTATTGGAAAGCTGCTCCAAAACTTCACATTATTAAAACCTTCATCCCTTTTCCAAAGAACATTTATTCAGTTGGCTCCTATCAATTGTTCCTATGGCATTCAATACACCCCTAATTTAACCAGTTCTTTCTCACCACTTAACCTGATACTTTATTTATAGGGAGAAATATACCCCTACTCAGTTTTAGTTTTGCTAAACTAAAGACACAGTCCTTTATTCCCCATTTCCTATCTCAATTTAATTTCCCTTCTTCTGCATTCTGTCTTTTTTTGGATGTCCCTAGTGCCTTGTACAAAAGTAGTCAGGAATCCCACATGTTTCCTGGATGCGCTTCCCCTGATGCAACATCCAGGAGAACATCTCAGGGAATACTTCCCTTCCCTTCTGTTGTAGAGCCCCAGCATTTGTCAATCATTGTGAGATTCAGCAAAACACTTCTCTCTTACTTCCAGCTGATGAGCCTCCTGCTCAGAGCAAAAAAACATCTGCATGACCTTGTGGTTTATTAGTACTTCATTTTATCCGTTTTCCATTTCTCCTGTTGTCAGGGTCAGTCTTTCTCTGAACTATCAAGGCCTCTCAGCTTTCTGTCTCTTTACAGAATTTGTATTTGCACAGGTTTTCTGCTGTGGCTACAAATCAAAATGTTCAGGTAAGTCAAAAGAGTGATCATTAATAAACTTAGCTAATTAGTGTTCTTGTCCTTTGGCAGTTCTTTTAGCTCAGTTTTCAGCAGTCTTTCCTTAGCCATTTCTTTACATTTATTGTGCCATATCTTCTCCAGCCCAAACTGTGTTCTTTCACATACCACTGTATTAAGCATTTTACAGAAATCTTGATGAACTGGAACTACTATATTTCTCTTGCTCACAAACTCATGGAAATCTATCATAGCAATGTAGTACAATTTATCTTTGGTAGGTATCTACTGCTATAGCATTTGTTAATTAATTTTTCTTCCAACAGATCTACACGAAGTTCTGTGTCCATGCATTATTATGCAAACAAAGGTCAGCTGCCCCTAATCTCACTCTGCTAGAAATGGAGAGCTTAAAAACTTAGTGACATTATTTCAGTGCAAAAAAAATATATAAGAACTGATCTGCCTTGGAACATGAGCCATAGTGTAAACTCATAACAATAAGATCATTTCTAGAGATTGAAAGGATTTGCCATCTCAAAATTATGACACTATTTATCTAGAATCAAAATAATTTGAAAGGTCCCACCAGCCTTTGACATGTTTTGAAGTTTATGGCAGGAAGTATCACTGGTCACTATTGTTAAGCTAAGAAAACATGGTTCAGATGCATACAGCTACTTGCCCTGGAGTCTGCAGTGAGAATATAGCAAAATTTACTGTGTTGTCCTAAATCATCTTTAACTTTGCCTCAGCAAATCCCAGGTGCCAGCCCCTCGCTAGTTAAGACCTTGTGTCCTGCAGGACAGTAACTTCAAAATTACAAACATGCGCTGAGCCCACGCTGCTACCGGCCTTTTCAGACAGCTATTCATGATGTTGATGGAAGCAAAATAATATGGACAACTGGCTGAAAATTATATTCCTTTGTGAACTCCACTGTCTCACCAGGTCAATTTAATTATTCAGATAAGATTAACAAAGAGAGGAAAGAGTCCCATCACTAGACCCCAAACCATGAACCAGCCACATCCTTCTGTCAGGAGAGAGGATGACTTTGACTAAAACAGAGCAGAGAGGCTTACAGTGGGACACAGGATGTTCTTCATGACATTGGGTAAGTCACTTGAGCTTTTTGTGCCTCAGTTTCCCCACCTGTAAAGTCACCATCATGATAGTACACATAATCACAGACTCATTCTGAAACCCTTTTAGATCCTTAGATGAGAGTCATGTTATACTATCATTGACTCAGTAAGTATGTTAAAAAGCAACAATTCTGATTTTCAGCTGAGTCAATAAGGCTGCCCCTCATATAAAGCTCTCAGCATAGAGAGCTTGAGTTACAGTCTTGTTGAAGTAGCTTGAAAAAACAATAGTAATGTGCACAGCATAGTAAATGTTGACACACTTGTCACTGGAAGCCAGTAGATTTAGGTGAACATGAAGGTGACAGCAGACAGAGACCCCAAACCCTGACAGAACTAAATGGCAGGAAATGTTTTAGTAAAGATCTTGCATTTGCCTACAGGCCAAACACCATGAAATGCGGGGCACAGTTTCTATGACAGCCATTCACCTAACCCTCAGTACTGATTCACTCAAAGCTGCCGGAACAGTCTAAAACATTATTCTTACAGCTATACAATTTCTTTATTAAACTTCTCAGACCTGGGCTTGTATGAAATCCGAGAGCAGACACCAAAAACTTGGCATGTAACCTTCAGACCTGTGCAGTTTGCTTGATTGTCTTCTTGCTAGGTGTGCATAACTCCTGTTGTCCAGTCTTCTCTACAGAAAGAGGGCAAGAGGAAAGTTCATTGTTTCCTCAACAATTTGCAAGAATATCTGAATTAAAAATTGAAGTTTTGTCATTTGCATGGCAAAGAGAGCAGGGAAAGAGAGGAAGTATTGTTAGGTATTGGTAATGTAAAAACATAAGTATGCTGTTATTTATGTAATTAGTTATTGCTTTCATTATGGGTGCAGTCTTAATGGTTATAGTATTTATGTATAATTACCTTAATATTCACTGAAATTTCCAAGTAGCTCCCTAATTAACTGTCTCAAATATATAATTACATTGCATCTTTACGCAAGACTTGCCTAATTAATGTAGTTACACCACTTCTTTGTGAATGTGCATTATTAAATGCTCTTCGCATCATTCTTCTGACTTCTTGTAATTCACTCTTTACAAAAATTAAGACCCTGAATTAGAAACCTTCATGAGCAACCAGCTCCAAAAGCAAGCGCCAGATGATCTTTTCTTAACAAAAAACAAATCTTACTAAGCCTCATTACCACTCCCTTTAACAAAAGCTTTCCATCTGGATCTGAAAGAAATCCCAGGTACCATTGTCTTTTAAGAGGGCATACAAACATGTTATACATACATTTAAGGAGAAGAAGACTTTGCTGCCATCAAGGGTCCAAACTCCTGGACTTCCTAACTCATCCAACAAGCCCATCTGGCAAAGGAATCAGGTGACTGCTTGATAGCACCCCAATCACTTGACAAGTGTCAGGCGGCATTTTCAAAACACAAAAAAGTAACAAGGGATTTTGGGAGACTGTCATTATCCTCCAAAACCACATGTGATACGGTTTAAATCAAGAGCTTTGAAATCCTTTTTGCCAAGTGTTCCACCTCTGTGGCACACTGCAAGCCACTCTAAAGTGCTTTGCTTGTCACAAGCTACCAGTGTCTCACCCCTTGGGGGCTCTTCTCTTGTCTTCAGCTCACACCTCCATGGGCAAAGGAGTGAATGCCACCATCGACCAACAACACATGTGAAGGGGAAGTTCTGCTGTGAAGAATTTAATTGCATTTACAGTCTGAGTTCCTCTGATCCTCAGCATCCTGGGCAGCTCAGCTAGTGACCAGAGAAGAAGAAGACTTGAAAAGAAATTCTGGGACCTTTTCCTGTGGCAAAGTTTTTCTCAGGGGTCATTTATGCCCATATGCAGTTGAGGACATTACCAAGCTGCTGGAGTGGCAGAGAGGTTAGGCCAGACACAGTTTCTCTAACCAGGAGTAGATGCACTGGGAAGTAGCAGAACCATGGGTCAAACTTTTGATACATTGCATGCAGAGAATCTAGCTGGCCATAAGGACATGACAAGCCTTACAATGCACTCCAGTAGCAGTGGACTCAACCTTGTTCAGCTTGTTCAAAGGCAGCACGTTTTTCACACCCTGTGTCTTTTGAAGAACAATAGGGTATTCTCCACATTTTCCAAGCATGTATGTGCTGGTTAAAGTGTTACTTCAGCAGTTGGGATTTGGAGAAAATCTTGCCAAGTGTACTTGTAGACTCTAAAGTGTTTCAGCTAGTGACATCCACCTGTAAAGTGAGTGAAGTGGGGGAAGAAACATGCATCAAGGACATTTACTCAACAAATGTTCACTTGCAGAACTGAGAGGAAGGCTGACAGAATTATGACAAAGATAGTTGCTGTCAGTTCCAAATAACCTGGTTTTTACATTAGTTACCCCTTTCCAGTGTGAAATTTGACTTGACACATATTCATGGCAACTAAATCTCAGAGGTAAATTGGCAAAACCTCTGGAGCTTAGGACCCAGGCTTATATATATTTACCTTTGCAAAGTTTTCAGCAATGAGCTGTCAAATACAAGCATTACAGGTATGTAACACTAAGCAGCTCATCCCATTTCAGCTCCAGGTGCAGTCACTACATACTAGCACAAGGATATACCACAAATAAACTATGCCATACAGGAAGAGAACCTGACCCTGATAAGTCTGCTTGGATATAGATATAATTACTTTGGTAAGCAAAGAGTTGGCATGGCTGAGCTTTACAAGGCAGGCTGATATTTTCAAGTGTAGAAATACACAGATAGTCACCGCAATAGATAACCTGACTTTCAGAAGTTAGAATAAGAGCTGCTGCATGCATCTTCAAATATCTTGCCCTACCCCTGTGTATTTTTGCCATTTAATAAGTACATCATGTTCTTCCATAGAAGTCCATAGTCCTAAACTACCTATATCAAACAAACCTGTGCTT
The DNA here is from genome assembly GCA_013399875.1 of Gymnorhina tibicen. NCBI lineage: Eukaryota > Metazoa > Chordata > Aves > Passeriformes > Artamidae > Gymnorhina > Gymnorhina tibicen. The sequence goes on from VXAZ01003030.1 coordinate 574,868, forward strand.
AAACAGGTTCAAGCACTGAACAAATATTAAATCCATCATTGCTAGCAAATCGTTGCTGTTTTAAAAAAGCCTCTTGCTTTTCGAAATAGCAGATGCCAACTCATACCCTGAATGGATACATTAATTAAGCCCTTTGTATAGCAGTATTTTAGATAGATGTTTAACGTATCAGTTGAACATGTTTCAGCCAGCGTGTGACACGCGCATGGAAAATACGCTATCATTCCAGTGTGGGGTTTTTCCACTTGCCTTTTTTTTCAGTTCTGTAGTACGCAAAGAGTTACTGAAATAGCCAGCCATACAACATCTGGGAGAAAAAAAACACACACAGGAAAATGCAGCAGAAGGGGAAGATTCATGAAAACAGGAAACATTAAGAGGAGAGTGAAAATATGTCAAAACAAAGGAGGTAATAGACTGTCAGAACGAATGAGTTCACCGATCAGCAGAAGTTCCTCAAGAGCCTTCAGAGACCAGCCAGGTGACGTCTGCCACTCCTGACACAACAGGACAGCAACCTTTTTAACCTCCATTTTGCACACATACGAAGGATGGTGGTCTGCCCATGGACATGCTCATTCCACACTGAAAGGTCCATTTTCTAAGCCTGTGCCATACTCTGATAAGAAACAGCAGCATTTAAAGAATACTGCTAACTGCAAATACAGATGGCCAGAGGTGCCCAGCATAGGTGTTTAGACCTAGTTAAAGCACCATTTACAACATGCACATCGCAGAGGCCTTTTGCTTCCAACTGTGTCCACACCCTTCTCACCAGTGTTGGCACAAATAGCCTTTTATTTGCCCAAAGCTTCGCCACTGCTTCTGTCCTTACAGGCACACAAGAGTATTCATTTGCATCCTTCATCTTCCCTCGTGTTTCCATTCAGAACAGTTTAGTCACTCACTCAGATGCTATCAGTAATATTCTCTGCATTGGGATAGTTTCACAACAGAATAAAAAGTGGTAAATACCCAAAGTGAGCAGCCCTCACTCAGACTGAGCACTGTTCACCCAAGCTCAGGCAATGTTTCATTGACAAATACAAGTGTAGAAATCAGGACATGGTGCAACATGAGGAGCTGTGAAAGCAAAGGCCATTCTGCAAGAGATTACACAGACTTTAAAGCCTGTCAAAGCAAATCTCCCCCCGCCTTTCTGAGGGGACCCTCAGATAGAGGGAGCCTTTGTAAGACATCATCAGCTCTTGAATCTCTATAACTTTAGACAGAAAAGCAGCCGGGTATCATCTGTACAAAGACAAGTTCCTTCTGTGGATTTTCTCAGTCTTCTTATCACAAAACTATCTAGGAGGATTTTGACTGAGGAGATGAGGTATCTCGATGCTTTGTAACAAACCAATTCCCAGCCTGTGAGAGATGAAGGATGTGCAGGCAATTTAAAAAACAAAAAAAGCCAAAAAAAACCCACAAAAACCCAGTTCAGTGTAGCCTCACCCATTGGTTTTCTTTATCACTTGCAACAGATATGTGGGCTCTACCCATTTCACAGTGAATATTTCCCTCACACACAAAGGCCATTTGGATGTGTAACTCCTGTTGACTTTCAAAAGAGAGTAAGCACTTAAATGCATTTGTGCCTTCAAAAATCTCCCCCTAGTGACACAGCAGTAAAATTAAGCCTCCAAGACTTGCAATAAAATGCGTTCACTGGTGCCCTATGAAACACCCCAAATAAAAACCACACTAGCTCATGTCAATGAAAGCACTGCGTGGAGCAGGGCATTACTTTTGCTTTTCCAGCATAACTAGCCCTCTGTCTTTGCTGACAGGAAGGGGAAATGATCCTGGTACAGGATTTACCCTGGCCAGGGCAAGGGGAGCCATCAGTTGGGCCCCACTTCTCCCCAGGGGCATGATGCTCCTTCCCCTCTGGCACAGGGGGAGGAGTGGGGAAACCTTAGGACCAAAGCCACAGTGGGCCATGGGCACCATCGAGGGGCTGAGGGGAGGACAAGAAGGACAAGACGGACATCGGCAGCTGTGCAATAGGGCTTCTGGCATAAAAATTCCATCAGCTTCAGTCCCAAAAGTTGCCATCTGAAGGGCACACCATCTCCATGAACCTGTATCAACACATGGCCTCTAAAATGACTACAGGAGATAGATTCCTTGGGATAGCTGCCCCCCAGGGGCAATGCAAACAGTTGTTAGATGCCAGCCTTGGCAGGAGGTGTGTCTCTAGTTTGTCTCCTTGGAAATTGTGAGCTTGAGCTCTCCCTCCAGCATTACAACTGCACTGCCATTCCCATGGGTGTTTCATTTTATGTCAAAAAATGTTAAAGACTTTTACAATCTCCAGTTTTGGCTTCAAAGGTACCCAAAAATCCTGTGTTCTGAAATCAAAACCTAAACATGATTGCAGAGTAAAGTATCATTCCTGGGCATCTGTCATGCTGCAGCAGATGTTGGGCCAAAAGATAAATGACTACAGACCCTGAAAGTTCATTGTAATCCAGGACCATGTCATATTACATAAAGACCTGCCCCTCTTTGACCACAGATCCCCACAATAATTGTATTAGGGATACCTAATAAGGGATACCCCAACTCCCCCAGATGAAAGACCTATAGCAGCTGCCAAGGCTTCCCTATAAATACAGAGGGAGCAGCACACACTTCAGACCCAGCCATCAGAAGGACGAGTGACCCCGCTGCAGCCCCTGCGAGTGAGCAGTACTGTGGCGCAGCACCGTGCTCAGCAGGACACTGGGAAGTGAATCCCTAACCACACATCTCATTTTTACAAAGTTAATGTTAACCATTACCTGAAAGGCAACTCTTCCACAAAGTGTTGATCATCCGCAACAACAATGAAATCAGGAAACATAGAGGGGGTTAGGGAGAAAAAAAAAAAAGGAAAAAAAGCCTCTTAATTACATACAGTGCTGCATGACTTCACAGAGCAAAGCTTTTCTTTAAGATCTTAAGACCACCCACAAGCATAACACATGGCCTGGAACCTGAAGAGAATATCTGAACAGGGGTCTCAGCATAAGGATGGGAGGGGGGCAGTTTTGCTTGGGCATATGCAAATGTTTGCTTCAATGGGATCAAATAAAAATTAACTATTTGTTGTGCCTAGTTATCATTTGTCAGACCTGGGGGCTGCTTGGTAAAATGGGGAGAAATAAACCTTTAAAACCTGTGACACAGGAGGATTATTTGTATGTGCAAAGCTTTAGTCACGGGTTTTGGTGTTTTATGTATGGATGTTGTGCAAGAACAGGACAACAAGGGCTTTGTTCAACTTGATCATCTCATCAAACAGGGCTAAAAGAATAAAAGTTGGGATGCAAGACTAAATGGATATGATCTGAATGCATATTTGTGTTACATCTAATACAACTAGCATCATAGATGAACAAGATCAAATAAATGGTAAAACCTGACAAAGAGAAGAATAGATGGTGTGTGGAGCCATCTGTTTTGGAGGACACCCAAATCTGTCTGAATCAGGAAGGCCAAACTACCAGCTATTCTAAGATCCTCCATTCCAAGAGTGGTCTAATACGCAACTACACAATCAGCTTCTCTCACCATCACTTTGGCTGCAACTTTTTTGTGCAATTAAGTAATTTATTCCTTTCTTCATCCTCCTGATTCTAATGAATCCAAGCCACAAACAAGCCCCAGTTGCTCCTATTCAAGGAGTCTGATTGCATCTGGCAGTAATTGCTGAAAATCCTGAAGAGGAAACAGGGAAGGAAAGCATATTGTTTGTGGGGGTAATAGGTGAAGACCTGCCTCTCTTGACCTATAATACATTAGTGTCAGTGAACATTTGGCAGCCTTCAGATGATTAGCAATGAAGATGAATCAAGCAAAAAAAGAGGTAGAAATCTGCCTCATCTGAATCGCCAGAACTGCATAAATTTGCATGTTGATTAGCTGTTCTTTTGTCTGTGTTCCTAATTATTATGACACATTATGTCTTCATCATGCAAGATTCTGATCTGTCTTGTTCAAAATGCATGTAGAAAAAAGTGCTGTTTATTGATTCAACATGTAACTTTAATTTTTATGTTTGCTTTAATTAAATACATATTTGATTGCCTTTGACTGGTGTCTCCTATTTTTTTAACTCTTATTTACTTCATCCTGTTGACAAACAAACAGGTAACCTTTCTTTATTCTCAGATCACTTGCTGATTGAAAACCTCCCCGCCCCCACCCTTGTCTTCACTCACAACCTTTGCTTCCTTGTTAGAGCAAAGATTACAAAAAAAAACTCCTTAGGTGGTGAAGTGTGATATCTACAGCTCTGAGCAGGATTGCAAGGACCTTAAAAACGTTGACAATAGGAAAGAAGTGCACATACTACAGGGTCAAGGCAATTTTCTTATACCACAGATTCATTAGCAACAAGCCCAGGGAAGTACCTCAGTCCGCAGACTTTCTGATTCCCAGGATTAGTTACAACAGGACAGGTCCTGCACACATATTTTTCCATTGACTTTCATGGTAGAAAGCTTAAACTCCAAAGTTCCTGACCCCAGAGAAAGTGAAGTCCTCACCATTCCATTGACTCTCCTACCTGATTCCAATAATAAGGACTTTTTATCTGTTTCTGGAAACTGGGAAACTTGAAATTGACATTTCTTCCTTCAAGCTTTGTACAAGGGGTTATAACCAGCCAAATCAAATCAAAGCCAAATCAAAAGATAATATGTAATCACTAGCTGCTTTGACCCAAAATAAGTTTCCAGAAGTTTTTCTCTGTTGAAAAAAAAAGCATTAGCAAAAAAAACCACCATTGGCAAATTATACTATTCCAGCAAAAAAATTAATTCACTCCAAAAAAAATAGTTTAATTTACATTTCATCTCTTCCATTTTACTTTTTTTAAAATAAACTGGAAGTAATTTTGAAAATTAAATAACACTTGTAGTTGTGAAATCAAAGTGTTTCATTGTAGAACATGTTGGAATGCTTAAAAACGCTGAAAATGAAACAGGTTTTTTAGGCATTTTTTTTACTTTTTTCCCCAAATTGAAACTATTCCCTACAAGCAGAAAAAATTCATTACTCTCTTTGTTTGACAGAAAACCGCATGTTTTAACCAAGAACTCAGTTTCAGATTAAATATTTGACCCTCTCCTGTGCCGGCTAATATTAGTTTACCTTCATTACATGTGTGCTTATTGTGAGCTCTGACCTGTTTGTAATGGGGCAAACAATACTTTGCTGGAATTTTTGTTTGTTAAATAAAAATAAACATAGTATTGTAATTTGGAAAACTAAATGGTTCACAGATCTTTTCAAATAATTCTTCAGATTCTGGGTAAAATATGAGGATCATCAACATTGACTGACTTCCTCTAAACATAAACATTAGGTAATTTTTTTAAAAAATTTTCAAAAATCCACCTCTAGGAGAAAAATAGTGAACAACCTATTACATTTTCTCTAATGGCAATAGGAAAATGCCAGTCGGTGTACAGATATTAATCAAAGCTGTGCTGATAAAGATGCCTGAAGGTGAAAAAACCCTGTATATTCAAGCAATTGATTTAGCTGTTATTTTTTACCATCATACCCTTGCCAAACCAAATGAGATTTGAAACAACAGTGCCTGCCGTTTTTCACTGTTAATGGCACAGGATTGGCTGCAAGTGTAATCAGTTGCTTGGTACCCACTAATCATCTTGAAACACAGGTAAATGTAAATCCGCTTTTGTAAGAATATAAACACGTAATTAACACGTAGCTGCAGAAAAACTACTCAGACATAAAGACTTATAGGTTTTGACATTGATCCATAAGGTAGGAAGGAAAAAGTTGTTGCATATTCAGGCTATTCATGTTTATTTTTGTTCAGTGCCAAGTGCATTTGGTCCCAACCTGATGGTACATAGTAACCACCCCCATGGACCTCCATCACAGTACTGACAGCCAGAAGGAACCAAGGAGCCAAAGGAAATCTTACACATAGACACAAATAATCACGGGGAGCTCAAATGAGACAGCTAATAGACTTTCTGTTTTCTGTAATTCTCTTCCTGAGGCACTTCAGCGCACACTGATCTGCACAGAGCACAACACCTCTGGGCTCACCCAGCCGCCACAGCAACCAAGCAGAGCTGGAACAGCTCAGTGTGCTGCAAGCTGGGGCAAACTGCAGTGGACAAGTGGGCATTCTTTTACATATGGCCAAAGTTACCTTCATTTTAAAGTCCTAGAAAGTGCTCCTCACCCCTTTGATCAGAGGAACAAGTGTTTACCAGTGTGTTGACAGGACAGGGTTTTTGGCTGCAGTGACTGCACCTCAGAACTCATTTTTGTTGTCTAGCTTCCCCATGCTGCCATCTGCCCAAGATTGTTCCAGAGCCCAACCCAGAAGGTCAAAGTCTTGAAAGAGGGAAGATGGGGAACACCAACTGGGGAATTACCAACATGTTGGGAATTGACTGCCACCTAGCCTTGAGGAAATCTACCCTGTGAACATGAGTTCTTCCTAACCAATATCCAGGAGGGTTCCCAATTACCAGGAAAGTTCCTATGGCTTCTAGCCAAAGGGCAGCTTGAACTAAACCTGCTAAAGGTGAATCTTTTAGATCTGTCACAGTCTGGATTCAAGCCAGGATCTGGAACTGGAACTGTTCAAGTGGCACTGATGGATGATGCCCTACTGTCAGTGGAGAGAGGGCAGGCATCCATCCTCATCCTCCTTGACTTCAGCATTAACCATGAGATATTGCTGTCTTGCCTGATGGGTGGCAGAAGTCCAGGGTAATGTACTAAAATTATTTTGGATCATTCCTGCTGGTACACACCTCCCGAGTAGTGAAGAAATGTTATCTCCCGCACTACACTCCTCTCTGCTGTGGACTCCTGATCTGTATTCTTTGTGGTGCCTCCCTGTTTCTACACGAAGCTGCTGAGTAATATGGCATGGACTGAATTGCTGAAAATGGGTGGGTGAAATACAGCTATACCTAAATTTCTCTGTATGTATACACACTACTACCACCAACATGGCAGTGAAAGAAAAGCAGCTGGTTAAATCCAAGCAAAACAGAGGTAAAACTGATGGGACACAGGAAAGCACCTCTAAGAGCTTGTCACTTGAGTGCACTATACCTGACTGGATGGTGCATTTCCACAAGTGCTGTGTTGGTTTCATAATTTAGGTGTGCTCTTGGATTTTCTACTGATGCTAAGTTTTCCCATGGCAACCCCTGCAAGAAACACTTCTTTTCAATTGGTTAGGAGGCTCTGTGCCTCCTAACCTGGCAGGTGACGACCTTGTCTCTGTTATTCATGGCTATGTCACTTCTCAGCTGGACTATAGTCATTTGAAATATGCAAACACTCAGCATTCACGCTTAGAAAACTTCATTTACTGCTGCAATGCATCTCTTCAGTGACAAAGGCATATCAAACCTGGCATTGGGCCTGGCACCAGCTTCCTGTGGAATTCCTAATTGAATTCATGGTCTTCATTCTTATCATCCTCATCACATCCAACACCGTATGAAGCTGCAGCAAAGGAAACATTTGACAGATTCACTCCACTAGCCCTATGAGCTCTCTGCAGAAAGAATCACACACATCTGTCCAGAGGCTCAGCTTGTAGATTGAACACCTTCAGGGAATGCAAACCTTCACCAAACTTCCCCTCCATCATACAGCACATTTGACTTGCATAAATAATAACATCAGAAACACAGAAACAAGATGCTCCATTACATCCATTTCTCCCTTCGCAGGAAGGTGGGAGAGGGAATTAATGAGTGACTGATGAATGGGTACAAGGCTCACTGTATGGTGCAGGGAGCTGGCTGTTATGGGCAAGACCATATGAGCTCATTTCCCACCAGTACTACTGACCTCAGCCACCAACAACCCTTTCCTAGGCCTCTCTCCTGGTAAAAGTCTCTTTGTTGTGCTGAGTGATTCCACCAGAAAAACTTTTTCCACAACACCTGTTCCCCATGAGAGACTGTCTCTTTGCAGGTAGCACCAGTCCCACCAGCCAAGCCAAAGCTTGGTGGGCATGGTACAGCTGGCTCGGCATGACCCTGGCACCAGCTGTGCTACCCCTCACAGGGAAAGGTGGCCAGACAGGAGGAACAAGTGTGCAGGGCACACAGTCAGGTCAGGAGTCCATGTCGGACCTATCATACCTCGGAGTTAGCCTACATCTGACTGGAAAGAAATCGTATCTGTCTCTCTCACAGTGCATTCACCATTTCTGTTTTTATTGTAAATACTGTTCCAGTTCAAATAAGGATTTTGCATTAATTCTATACCTTGCCAGCTCCTTAGGATGGATATTGTAATTGTTTAAACTGAGAGTTTATACATTCTTCTCAGCATATTAAACATGGTTTTAAAGGATGTTGGCAGGTCATTTGGCCTTTAAAATCATGTGTTCTTCTCTGAAGTATGAACTTTAATCCAAATAAGGCTTTTTAAAATTGATTTTTCAAGTGCTGCAGTATTTTTAAAGCATTATTGTAAATCCCGTCTTCAAATACTGAGCTATCTCTGAGTCCTGAAATCTAAAAAAATCACAGCAGATGATGGTAAGATGACAGTCATGCTACCAGGAAGCACATGGAAATTATTTACAGTACAAAAACTTGTAAATATAATGAAGACATGCATAAGGGATGAAAGCACTTCGCTTAAAAGCACTTTTCTCTGAAATTCACACTGGTTAAATTATCGTGGCAACAGTCTCTTGTTCTTCCCCACAGGTTTCTTCCCCACAGCTAACTTACAAGTCACTCATAAAGTGGTTCTTCCTAAATATGCTTATATCTGGGAAACTGAGTGTGTTATTGCACCTACTTTTTTTTGCTGTAAATACTCTTTACCTTCAAGAAAGATTGACACTTGTTCCATACTCATCATACTTCTACCAATACAATGGTCAGTTAGACGTATTTATTTTGCCAGTGTATTCAAACTAGTACATCTCCTAATGTCCACCAGAATAGTTATACAGTACAAATCTACTTGTGTTGTACGTAAGAAATCACTACCATAAAGCATCTTTCTGTCGACTAAATGGCACTCACGCAATGGAGGTTGTGTTAATTTAACCAGGCTAACGTGATCTAAGACAGATTATGCAAAGCTTGCTTAAAGTGACTGCAGCTACCTGCCTGTGGTCTTCCTTGGGGAGAAGGATCACCAAAGTTCATGTCAGCTGGAGCATTTTCAACTACTTTTGTTAGTGTGGCTTGCTGAAATTTCAAAATCAAATGAGAGGGGAAAAAAAAAGGACCAAAGGACCTTTCCTCTCAAAGGTGATGAGACCTGTGTTGAAACTTTGGAAAACAGGAGTTGGCCAGAAAGTTTGCCAGATGTGATCTACCCACTCAGCAGAAGAAAGCTCAGGGTCTGGGGAGATGGCACTTCCTGACCTTTCCATATCCCTGCTTAAGGGCCTTACCTGGTTTTATCCACCATTGTGCTGTCAGAATCCTGCCACCTTCTGCTCCCCTCTTTTCCCAAAACCTGGAACAGATCAGAGGGCACATGGTTGTTTAATTCTCCCTACAATATTTTTTTTTCCTGAGGAGAGACCTCCAAAAATCCCTAGCATAGTCCATGCCCTGCCACACCCAGCCCTGAGGCAACTGGAGGGGCCCTCACCTTTACCAGGGGCCATGGCCCCACTGGGGTGGGGGCAAGTCAGCAGGTTAACCCAACCCCACCATCCTTTTCTGAAGTTTTGGAAGGAAAGGGAAAAACACAAACCTGAATCTCCTCAGGAGCTGATGAGCACAATTCCCACAGGGAGCTGGGTGGCTGTTGGCTCGAGGGGCAGTAAAACGTTCTGAGGAACAGAGTTACAGACAGAAATATACACCAATAAGTGGTTAGCAAATTCCTTGAAAGTGAGGATTTAGGGGGCACTTCAGCTTTTCTGCTCTCATGGGTCCTGGGCAGCCCTGAAGGGAGGTCACCTCAGTGACCCACAGCCATATCCCCAGGCAGGAGGGAGACACAGTGACATGGCTCCTGCCATCAGCAGCGGTGAGAGAAACATCGCTTTGGGGTGCGGATTATTGTTCGTCATATTCCTTTGTTTGCCATTGTAATCTCAGCAGTCATTCTCCTTGATAAACAAACAAGTGAAAAGATGCAATGAGGTGTAAGAATAGATTTGCACAGGGCAGACAACTGAACATTTAATTTATTTACCTCTCCTAACAGATACCTGGGGTGACATTTATTAATAAACGGCATTATCAGGTGTCTGATATGTAGCTCACAGAAATTAATTACCCAGCCCATGGTAAAACCATAACAAGCCTGCAGTGCTGTAACATTTGTGCTAATTGAAAATGAGATAAGTGCTGTGGGTGCAATTTGCATTCAATGCAGTGTATTAATTATCTTCAGTTCTCTTCATGATAAATATACCTGACTGAACCACTCTGCTAATTTACTGGGTAATAGAGTCATAAGTGGATTCCCTTAGGTGACCAACTACAGGCATCAGGCTCTTTGGAACATCAAGGCCTTCCCCTTTCCTGAGCACTTAAATGGGTTAGCAACCATGGATCACTTTTCTTGCAGGCTGGCCTGGAAGTACGTGGCAGCAAACACTTCTTGTGACCACATGGCCACTCAGTACGAAATTGGGAAACAACACCCCCTCACCCCAAAACTTCTGCACTGAAGAGGAAGCAGTTTGCTTCTATCGATAGCATGCCATGGTGTCTCATGGCAGCTCCATAAGGAAAGGTTTTCCCACCCTGCTCCTCACTCCCCCCCTCTTCATTTCACAGTCAGGTTATCGTGGGATTTAATTACATTTTGTGTGAAATATAAATTAATTGACTCTTGTAATACCCATAATGATCAGGAAAATTCAGATTTAAAGATACTGTGTAGTTCCAGTAGATTAAGGCACTAATTGTTCCGCTCTCACCAACTATGATTTATGTGGGGATCAGGTTACAAAACCAATATGTGCTCAAGTTAAAGCTCTGTGGTACCATACAATTAGGGCTAAAGCTTTTTGTAAATGGGCCCAATAATGCAAAAAAGCTCTTTGCTAATCCTGGTCTTTTAATTCAGAGGTCACACATTGTCTAAGGCAACCGCTTATACTGTACACAACCACTGTCCTTTATTCACCCTCCCCCTGTGTAGCTTGGGTATCTGAATTTGCCACTAACCTTGGACGTGCTGTTACTAATTTCAGGGTAGGTGATGGCAATGCAAGAAGATCAGGGCCAGCGCTTTGCTGTGCTGCCCCCGGAGCAGCCTGGGCACGTTGTGACTGAGAGGTGATATCTGCCTCCCCCAGCTCTCCTTCAGTGCGCAGGCTGCGGGTGGGGTCAGCTTTTGGGCTCTGCTGTCAGGCAAGCAGACATCCGGGGCAGCAGACCGATGGAGGTGACAGGCACTCTCGCAGCTGAAGGGGCCAGGAGGTGGTGCAGGCAAGGAGCAGGGGCAGCCAGAGAGGAGGGGGCACAGGCTCTGCTCCCCTTCAACCCGCCTACCCCACAGCCAGCAGCACGTTGTTATCTTCAGGCAGACGAGTGCTTTTCCATCATTTTGTCCTTGTCCCTAGGGTGCTAAAATTCAGCTTAGTTTTCCCTGCTGAGCATTACTAGGACAGCTCTCCACCACTCTCCATCAAGTACTGGATACCCGTGTAGTGAACGTGTGCTCACAGGGCAGGAGTTGGCATGGGATGAGCACGTGGTCAGTGTGCCAGAGGAACTAAAAGGTGAGAAAGATCAATTCAGTGCCAGAAGAATCAGTTTGCTTTTTTTAAAGATCATCTAAGTAAGAGCAAAAGAACTGGACAGAAGGTGTATGTCTGACAAAGACAGGTTCACATGTTCCAGTTTAAGACAGAGAAGGCTCTCTCAGCTCTTACTCTGTTTCTAAACACATCAACAACAAATACAAGTTACTTTCCCAAAACATTTTGTGTGGCTGCCCAAATACTCCTTGCTTCTTGAGTTTGGTCAATTTAATATGAAAGGAGCACTGTAACATTTTGAAACTATTTTTAAGGTGCTGATATTATCTATGCCAGAGACCTTAGCAGTGACATCTACAAAGGGGGCATCAATTATACCTCCTCATCCCTTTCTCATTCTTTAGTAAGGAATTCTTTGGAAAGATACAATCAAAGAAATCTTATTTCTTAGAAAACTCTGTGTGTCGGCTTAGCAGTATCACTTGGTTCAGATGATAGCCCAAAACAGATTTCTTATTTTTCCCTTCAGTGGGCAGAGAAAAGGAAAAGCTGGTGGAGTACTGGTTCTCCCAGTCCAAAGCTTTCACAGTTATCTCACTACGAGAACAAGGGATGAAGAGGGATCCTGTAAGGGTAAAGTACTGGGGTGGTCCTCAAGCCAGAGCAAGGGCAGGGTTATCCCACCTGCACCAGAGCTGTCTGACATCACTGACTTGTGGAAGCAAGCAGGCATGGGATGACATTCACTACAGCCACCCTTGCTTTACCATCCACTCCTTATTATTACCCAGGTCCAAGGTGAGTTCTTCTCAGCTGTAACTCCCCATATGGACTATCCAATCTTTTTCTGGAGAGGAGAAAAAAGCTCAGAGGGGAAGGAGAGCCACAGAACATCTGCAGTGCCCAAGGACCCCCAACACAGATGTCTGAGCTGGCATCCCTTAGTGAAATGTGCTGCAACACCTGCCTCTCTCAGCACCATGCAGCCCACCTGCATCTTTACCACCATGGAGTCCACCAGCAGCTTCAGCAGTGTTACAGCCCCTCCTGGGGTGAGCAGGACGGCTGCTGTGCTGTGCTGTGCTGTGCTGTGCTGTGCTGTGCTGTGCTGTGCTGTGCTGTGCTGTGAGGGTGCCAGCATCCTCACCCCTTGGGCAAACAGGACACAGCAGAGTGCAGGCACACATCTTGCCCAGGGGTGCTTGGAAGGATGCACCAGGGCTCAGGCAATGCCCTGCCCTGCTTCGTCCTTGTTTTGCTCTCAGTGTGCCAGGCCTCACTGCTTTTGCACAGGTGCAGTGGATAAAATACTTTCCTGCTCTTTCAGGCAAGCCAGCACTACACAGAATAGGACATGAGATGCAATCGAAATCATGGCAGGGAAAACATGAACAAAAAAGTCTTAACTTTTAGTGTGAAGCACACATTTGCTAAATAGAATCCTAATGGCATTACTGTAGCTAAAAACAGAGACTTGAAAATGCTGTATACATTATTATGTTCATTATCTACCAACTGCAAGAATGCTGTACTAAAACTAACTCAAAACACCTCAGGTAAGGTAATTGCTACTAATGGACTTGAAGTGTACAAAATTGAGCGTTATTACACAGACATCACATTCTCAACTTGGTGAAGCCGTTGGATATTGTAGCTACCAGCTCACTCATCTCTCGATTGGGGGGAGATTTGAGGAAAAGGGCAAGCTCTCTTTCATTCGGCACTGGAAGGAAAATTCAACAACACAATATTGCAGCAGCCTGCTTGCACCTCTGTGGTTAAGATGGGGTCAGTGCTTGCTTTCTGAATCACTGCTTCAGAAAAACATCTACAAAAATTTGCTCCAGGATTAAATATCTTGGGAAAGACCTGAAAGTAGACTTTGCATTTATAAACTTTTGCAACTTGTAGGTCAAAAGAAAAGAATGGAAGAGGAGCCTGTAAAATTATGAGGGGACCCATAAGTCCTATGCCATATTCTGATGCAAAATTAAGGGCTGGCTCTTCAAGATATCCTAAGACACTATAAAGCCCTCTTGCCTGAAGACAGAAGACAGAAAAGAGAAAACAATTTTAATAGATTCCCTCCTATGCTGGGATATGTCTGTGGGTCAATCACAGCAAATCTAAACTTTGGCAAAGTCCAGATGTGTTTGAGGCAAGATACTTGATTCACATGCTGGAAAAATCCCATATAAAATATAAATAATACCTTTAGTTTGTTTGATATCTTGGCTTTTGGGGAGGGTAGGATTAATTTTTTTAATTAGTGACTCTGCATAAAAATCCATTATTCCAATTTAACTGTTTGTAGCTACATCAGCAGCCCCCAGGTTATCCTCAAAAAAGGGGCTCCCAGGAGTTTTGCTCTCTTTCATAGAAACAGAAATTGAATTCTACCAGAGCAGATGCCTTTCTAATCTTTGAGAAGTTAAGTTACTATCCTATAAATTATTTTAGTAGTAACACTAGAGCTATGAATTGGTGTTCAGATAAAATTATGTAAATCACTGGCATTTCAGTTCATATGTAGAAAAAATATGTGGCCAGGACCTAGTAAGTTTCAATTCCTTCTGATTATATTGAGGAAAAGAAATTAAAAAGGCCATGTATGATCAAGATTAAAGCAGTCTCTATCCGAGTACAGAAAGCACAAAGAAATTTGAACTCACAGCTGCAACCGAAGGCAATGGGAGCTGTGCTTTGAACAGATAACAAACTAAGTCCTCTGAAAAACCAGACCATGCATCTCAGATGGGGAACTTAAAATTAGTGAATACTTTTGTACTTAATCTCTTTCTGCCTCAGTTCTTCATCATGAAATGGGGATAATACTACCACCCAATGCCTCACTGCAGTGCAGTGAAAATAAGTTCATTAATGTTTATGAAACATTCAGTTACCATAGTGATGAGTTCTATAGAAAAGCCCATGTGGAAATTAATATTTCTGTCTTCAGAGCAGGGTTTGAATAGAACACATTTAGTAAGGCCTGAGGCCACACAATGAGGAGAAAAGTAAACAGTAAATAACTTGCCACTGAAAGATAAAAACAATAATCAAATCAAAATGGCTGGTTAAACAAAATATTTTTGAAAGAAATTTTTTATTTCTATAACGTGAAAGTTTATTTTACAAATTTTTACCAATTTCTTGGTAAAAAACCCAAGTTGTTTTGCTTTCAACTTTCACTACTCTAGTTTTCTGCTTTTTTTCTTCCTAGCCTGGGAGAAAGTATTTTTAAGGAGATTATTTAAATAATCTGGAAAACACTATCTCCCACTTTTCACAAATCAAAACTTTCACCAATTTTCTTTGGCAAAATATCTGAAAAAGTAGTGACATTGGTGGCCTCAAGATTGCCAAAATGTGTTCCTGAACAATCCTGACCCATTCAATCCAGCAATTCTTCTCACCAAGTCAGTTTGCAAAGTGGGGGCTATAGGGTTTATATTTGGAACCATAAACCCAGGTACTTGGTTTGGGTTGGTTGCTGGCATATCAGGTGCCGATTGGGATTGTGATACCATCACGGCAATCAACACAGCTATCTCTGAATTTCAGTCATTAACCTCTTGGTAATAAATAAATCACAGGCAAGTACAAACTGACTCTGTGTAACCTGTGCAGATAAGTATGTAGATGAGAAGACTCCCCATTTTAAGAAGAGAGATGGCTCTGGCATGAGAAGAGTCTTACCGAGAAACTGCCCCCATGGCCAATGGCAAGTTCCTATGGCACGTGCTGGGTGACCCACAGCAAGCACAGATCAGGGGTAACTTTGCCTAGGAGTTCACTTTCCACCATTTCAGGAGCTGCTCTCGAAACTAGATCCCCATTTTTTCCCTTCAAGCTGTTTTGCAGTCAAGGCAAGGCATTGTCTTTCCTTTATGAGAGAACTTTTGCCAAAAGCAAAGAAGAAAAATCTGAATACACTTATCTTTCATTGAAATCAATTATTTAGGTCTTTCTCCCACTTGTCTGCTTTAGTCATTGCCTTCTCACACATCTCTGCCCTTGCGTCCAATAGAAACACCACAGAATTGTAGAATGCTTTGGGTCACAAGGGACCTTTGAAGGTCATCTAATCCAATGGCCCTGCAATAAGCAGGGACATCTTCCGCCAGACCAGGTTACTCAGAGCCCCATCCAATCTGATCTTGAATGTTTCCAGGGATGGGACATCCGCCACCTCTCCAGGCAACCTGTTCCAGTGTTTCACCACTCTCATTGTAAAAAAAAGTCTTCCTTATATCTAATCTGAATCTCTTTTAGTTTAAAACCACTACCCCTTGACCTATCACTACCTGTCTTTTTAGAAAGTTTGTCCCCAGTTCTCTTGTAGCCCCTTTAGGTACTGGAAGGTGCTTTAAGGTCTCCCCAGAGCCTTCTCTTCCCCAGGCTGAACCCCAACTCTCTCAACCTGTCTGCACAGCAGGGGTGCTCCAGCCCCATGAACACTTTCATGACCCTCCTCTGGACCTCCTCCAACAGTTCCATGTTTTTCCTGTGCTGAATATAGTGGTAGAGCCTTCTGCAGCAGCTTTATTTTCATTTAGCAACAATGCTTTTTTCTGAAAAATGAAGTTTCAGAATGTTGCAGAATGACAAGATTGAGGCAGGGATAATAAACTGTTGGAATTACTTATTGTGCTCATTTTTTGAATTTGATACCAAGCTGGGTTGTTCACCTGCTTTTTTCTTTCTGATGAGTAACACTGTTGTCCTGTTAATTACCAGTTATTTTAAAGCTATGATTAATAGTTTTAAAATATATAATAACAGAATTAATAGAATATATTTCTAATGTTCCTATGTAGGAAGCAAAGGAACCTGTTCACTCATGCAGAACTTCCACAAAGCTAAAACTCCAAGGTGTGTGGCTACAACTGCTCTGTAACCCTTGTTGTCCTTAGCTGTGCTGGGAGGTGCTTCTGCCCTCTTCATTAGCACAGGGTGACTGTCCTACCACACACGAATTGCTGTGGAGCTGAGCCTGGGAGCCAGCATTCCAGGCAAAAGACAGCGTTTCTAGTTAAGCACAGCGCCAAATGGGCTTGTGCAATCCACAGTCACAAAATCCCCTTAAAACCAAGACATTAATGGGATTTTTAAAACAATAAATAAATATTTAAAACGCAATAAATTTTAACAACAGTTCAAGCAGATCTAGTTAAAGCTGTTCAAGTAAACAAAGGTAAGACGGGTATAATCTTTTACATTTCAAAGCGGAGTCTGAAACTAATTGGACTTTGCAGGGAACTCCACCTACAAGAAAGTTATGTCACGGTTCTTTATTACAGACATGCAAATCTCAGGCAGGCGTGGTGCGGAAAAACAGTGAAGAGCAGGCACTCAAGGCAGTCAGTACCGATTGTATTTCGGAATGCCTATGGTTCTATAGGGCACCTAAAGCTGAGGAAGCTGCAGCATCGCCAGCGCTGTGTGTTTGTCGGGACATGCAGGGGGAGAAAGAGCAGCTGTGCCTGGAGCCTCCAGTATCCTGTTACAGGAGCGGCCCTGCCTCACAGGCAAGGACCAAACCAGCCCACAGTTATAAACTTGTCCCTCTGTGACAGAGAGTAATGCTGTCCTTTTTCACAAACGTCGGGGAGCTTCACCAGGATTACAGAAGCTTTAAGGTTTTCCTTTAGGAAAAGCTCTTCTAAACCGAGGAAGCCTAATTACGAGACCTGAGTCTGCTACACAGAGCTCTAGTACCAGAAATGATGTGAGGGCCAGTTGCCAGGACTAAACATTTACTGCATCAACAGGTGTTACATGTTATGCATCAATGAGGTGTACATCACCGAAACATAAAGACCCAGCAAGCCAACAGCACAGCTATCAACCAGAACAACACAGCCATAAAATCCTAATTAGCTTCATACACGTGTTATGGACATTTTTATTTATTGACGTGGTCAAATTAACAGGCAGCAGCATTTATTTTTAATGATAGCCTTGAAATCAGCCCAGGAAGAAAGTTAGCATTAATGTTCACAATACTGCATGCCATCCACATTTTTCCAGATGAACATATATTTTAAAATAATAATTAAATCTTGTCACCCTAATTAAGTTACCTTGAGCAGGTGAGAGAAATCCAGTTCTCAGTCAGTGCAAATCTTGTTTGTCCTATTCTCAAGCTGTACAGGAAAACTACCCAGCAGGAGAAACTCAGCAAGCTCCATGGTTTTACGTGTGCACTTAATTTAGGTGAATGATAAGCTGTGTCTATAAAGACTTGTGTTGGTCACCACAGAGTGGAAGATTCCTGTGAAGCAGACAAGATGTAATTGCCAGTAAATATTAGTGTTAGCTTGGCCACACGACAGTTACAAAGCAGGAGGGACTATCTTGGTGTATTTATTATTACAATGGGGGATTTTGACAGTCACCTTAATCGCTCTTTGAGCCAGGTAAAAAGAAAGGAACTGGGCAGCAGCACAGTTATCAACTGGGTTAGAGAAAGCACACAGAGCAAAGGAGAACGAAGAGCATTCACAAGGTATTTTAAACAGGTTTACATTTGGATGAAGATATTGATGCCTTAGGATTTTGGCTTTTATATTTTTCATATCCTGTAAAGGCTTCGTGTGTAACTCTAAGACTCCATATAGCCTGTTAGCTACTGTTCTCCCATTCTGGTCAGACAAAACAAATCCTCTCTAGGCCTGAACCTCAAGGACACCTTACTGTCTCAGGCCCTGAAATGTGTAAACAAAGTGGCTTAAGGAGGGGAACAAACTTGGGGTAATGACTTCATTACCTGAAGCTGTAATTGGAGAATTAACCCCTGATATGCAAATGGATCAAACTTAAAAAGGTATGAAAACCCATGACCTGGTCGTCCATTTTGGGTGTAGCCCTAGGGCTCTGTCTTCCCAAAGTGTACCTCGAAGGCCCTTCAATAAATATACCCACTTTTATCCTCTTAATTTTGTCTAGCCTCTGTTTTCAGGTAGCCCCATCAAGGCATCAATATTAGGAGTTTTTGGAAATTAAGCACTTGTGTAAGTTAAATCATTGTTCATGCATTTAAAATGTACTCACTAGAAGCGCCTTCACAAACCAGACTGCCCATTTTAAAACTTCTGATTTACCCACCTTAAACAAGAATATTCCATAAATTGCAAAGAAAGACTGGGAAATGATCTGTGTGTAATAGCTGAACCAAGCAATTTGCATATTTTCATGAATTACTGTAATGTGCTCTGCTTGTTGGTAATTTCTCTTGTGTACAAAGGATCACAGTTGCAAAAAATACCAACATCTCATGTCCAAAAGCAATTCAGGAGTCTAATTTCATTGTCCAAGATGCTGAGACACTTATTTTAACTTCTAAAAATTAGAAGTTGAAATAATTGTTCTCTTCATTGCACTAGAAAGTTTTGCACTAAAACCTGCTCAGTGGCTTAGATACAGGCTGAAAATCAGAGGAAGAGGAAAGCACTACTAGAGGTTCCTTGGTTCTTTTGACTTGGCATTCACACATGCATGTAAATAAACCTGTCTCAATATATTAAAAAAAAAAACAATAACAAAAGAACTAGAAAAATCAATTTTCACTGAAAGATTCTGGTTTTTTTCAGGGAAGAAAAGGCCTGTAAGCTTACCTGGCAAAAAGTTTCCACAGCAATTTTATTTAAAAAACAAAAGGTGATGAACAACCCACAGTGAAGGTGGGAGAAGAATCCAATTTCTGCCCACAAGGAAGAAGAGTGATGCAGGGTGGGCATCTCGGGCTGCAAGAGCAGGCATAGGACTGGGCATGGGCATGCAGGGCAGCTCCCTGTGGCTCCTGGCCAGTCTCAGCCTCTGTGGGGTCTCTGAGAGGGGCTGAATTATTGTGCCCAGGGAACCCCCCCATCCTGGCCAAGTCAGGATATATTTTTATAGCCTTTCCTCAAGTGATAGAAATATCAGGGGGAGGGCAAAACATAGAGGAGGGGGGAAAAGAAGGCAGTTTCCAGTATTTGTCATTATTATAGGTTATATATACAGGAAGAAAGTTAATTAAGCTTTAAAAAATCCATCACACATCAATGGGTGCATTTTAATGAGTACAAAAAGTTGAGGTGTTTACTGCCAATTAAAGTGGTTTTTAAATAAGCATTAATTAACACGGAAATTCAGAAGAAAGTTATACCTTGTCAAAGAAAGGCCAGTGCAGTCTATGCCCACTTCTGCTCCCATTCATACTCAGATAGTAATTACCACCAACCCTATATTTTCCATAATAATGAGGAGAGGCTGTCATGGCTGTCAAACAAAAACAAAACAAAACAAAAAAAAAAGGTACTGCACAAAAATACCCTTAATCTGAAGTAAACTTTTTTTTTAGTGCCAAAGCCACAGGAGACGGCAGTGTGGAGCAAGGCAGTGAGTGGGGCAGTCAGGCAGCCATGCCAGGGGCAGCTGCACACGTGTCTCCTTCCCAGGGAGCAGACACTTTGGAGCA
Source organism: Gymnorhina tibicen (assembly GCA_013399875.1). Lineage (NCBI taxonomy): Eukaryota > Metazoa > Chordata > Aves > Passeriformes > Artamidae > Gymnorhina > Gymnorhina tibicen. The sequence goes on from VXAZ01003030.1 coordinate 595,033, forward strand.
TGGGAGGAAGCCTCCCCAGGTGGTCCAGCTGAGGAAAGACTGAAGAAGAGCCAAGGAACAAGCAGTTGTTTCATCCCTAGCACTGCAACTCATGGAGGAGCTGATTCCCTGGTGAAAGCCAGAGTTGGTTTTTCCACAAACAAGAGCTGATAGACCCACTCCATGCTTTTCAAAATCAGGTCAAAGCAACCACTGCAAATAAGTTCAGCTTGCACGTGCACTTCCAGCTGGTGCAACTGGTGACATGGAAAACAGTACAATTGTCACTTCTGTCACTTCTCCATTCTTGAAGGATTTCTTAAAAACTGCAGGAGTTCCAGCTCTACTTCAGTGTCAAACCCTTAGGAGAACCTTTCCTCCCCCAAATGCGTCTTAGGCATCAAGTAAGATTTTCAAACTGCCTTATTGAGAATGGTTTCTCTCCTCACTTCCCCAGCTGTGAGAGATAAAAACCCCACAGCTTTTTCAGCCAACGGAAGAGGCAGGTCCCATTCCCAATAGCCTAACAAATTTTAGACAAATATTTGGTGTAGTGTTTTTAAAGTTAATTTTAAAAAAACCAACGAAACACAGAAAAGAAAGATGTAGATGTGCACAGACTCCTGTTCCTGACCCTTGGCATGTCACTCAGACAGTGTGCAGCCTCTCTATAGAGTACATAGCTTGTGTCTTCCGTGGAGTATCTGGGAGCCTTTTTCCTACTCTGTGTCCACAGGCAATATCTGCAGTGAAATAAAAAAGGAGAGCATTAAAGGCCATGGAAGTTTTGTTGGACTTAGCTGGACAGGGCCTTCAGATCTTGCACTAATCTTTCTAACATATCTGATGGTGCTACAGAGGAATATTTTATTGCTAGAAATAGTTGAGTGATTACTTCAGAGAAAGGACGGACGTAACACAAAAGAGTTTCCAAGTGCCGACAGGAAGGAGTGTTGCTCATGCAAAATTCCACATTAGGTGTTACAAAAATAATAAAAAAAAACACCGGCCCTTGTGATGTCTGAACTCCCTGACACTGATATATGGACTGGGGAACAGAGGAGGAAAAAGACAGGGAGACCAAAGCAAATACACTGGGATGCTTACGAGCAGAATACAGGAGCCAAGTGTCACAAGTTGACCCTCTGTGTTTGCACTGAAATTTGACCACTCCAGACAAAATTCCTTTAGTGGTTTTTACCTGGTCTGAGTTTGGTTGGTAATGGCTATTTCTTACAGTATTGTGACATTTAATGCTGTTTAATCAAGACTTCAGAGAAGGAGTTACAACTTTAATTCCTAAAAAAATCATTGTAAGACATTTATGTTTTCCTTAGATGGATTTGACCCAGCTCTGATTAAGAGCTGGAATAAATAAGTATTGTGCATACAGTGGCACAACAGGAACACAGCTTGCTTTGTAACAAATGAGCTGCACACATCCAAGGAAAACTCTGTCTCCATGATGACTGCAGAAGAGCCTTGTCATATTCCATGCTAGAAAATCTCTGACTTCCTGCAGCAGAGCTGCCCAGTGCTCAGGGTAGATGGGCTGTACATCATCCTCTGGGACTCTCACTGTAGCAACACCTAGACACCAGCAAAGCAGGGGTTTCATCATTCAGGAGCAAGGAAAACGAGAGAGAAAATTGTGCTGGATATAAATCATCTACACCTTTCTTACTAGGGTGAGCATGGCACTGGGCTGGGGAGCATCTGGTAAATATCAGGCACCCAAAGAGAGACTGAAGAGCTCAGTCCCAGCAGGACCAGTGGTACCCAGCACTGTGGCTTCAGCCCCATTTTTTCAGGCCCGCTGATTTGAGGCCATTTGAACTGTCAGTTCCCTGGGGCTGAGGGTGTTCCCTCCTTCAGGCTTGCACATGGCTTGTACGAGACCACAGCATGAAGACAAAATAGTGCTATCTCACTGAACAGACAACAGGATTTTTTTCTCTTATCCATCATATTTTGGGTTGGTGTCCTTCTCCAGCTGGTCCAATTCACACTTAGTTGGAATGGGGACTATACCAGCCCCCCTACTGGCAGGAGTTCTTGGTGCTTTGGGTTTTGCATAATAAAAAAAAGTTAGCCTCCAGCCAAAAATCCTCTTCAAAAAAACCAGTGGGAACAACAGTCATACTGCCAACAGCAGGGTTAAAAGGCGGAAACCCGAAGAAACCCGATCTGCTTTCAGTCATCTTCTGGAAGCTGTACTGACCCAGCTCTGAAGGCGGACTCAGAATTCAACTGACTATGTCAGAGCTCTGCAGTTAGTCTCTTAAAATGATGAAAGATGAAGGACAGAAAGAAAGTTTTTATTTTAAAAGGCCTCTAGCTGAAGGTTGACTTAAGCTCTAAGCCAAAAGTGCTTCTATTTCTTCCAAAACTCCTAATTTAGTTCACGGTATTGGGGGGTTTTTAATATTTCTCATTCATCTAGAAATATTTTAATAGCCACAATAAACTTGTACAGCTCTTGGGCCTCAACATACAAGCAATAAGGATGTACTAAAAAGAAGGGGACATGCATTTGAAATGTTAGAATGGAATTAAAGCTAACATTTCTGCAGCAAACCACCCTTTTGGTGGCTAGGAGACAAGTCAGAACCAAGTCCCTTTAGAAAAAGACTGAAAAATAAATGAAAGTCAAAACTGCTGTCATGTGAATGATAAAAACAACATTCAAGGAATGACTTGGTTGTAAATAGAGCCCTCTCAGGAAGTACATATACGGAGAGAGGAGGAGGAGGTATTACCTTGGAAGTAATGTAGGAGCTGTCCAGGCTCCTAAGGCTTCAAGTGAGGGTGCCTGGTCCAGCCAATAAGCAAAGATGTGCCATACTCCTAAGACTGTATTTTATGCTGTTTTTTTTAGTTAAATCGATGAAAAAAACCCTACCTGTACTCTCTGAAATCCGTGGAAATCTGATTTCTTTGCGTGCTGATGTCTGCAGCCTCATCAGACACAGCTAGCCAGGTTAAGTGTCCTTCCACAGGGTACAGGCATCATCACATCAGTATAAACTCAGTATGACAAATGACTTGCACCGACACCAGGACTTAAAAAAATGAAAGCGTCAGACAGCATTGGCTTTGCCTGCACTTACGTGCCAGGAAACTGATTGAAAGTCTCAAAACCCAGCAGCACCACCAGGTTCAGCTCCATCAGTAGTTACAGCCATAGGACAGACAGCTTGCCTGTACCAACCACTTCAAGCAACCACAGCATTATTTGTGATCCTGAAAGAAATGCACATCTCCTTCACAGCCACATAAACATACAGTGGCCGATCTCTCTAAAAACCAACTTGTAAACTTGACAGTTTACTTTTTTTGTACAATAGGTTCCCATTTCAGTGAGGCCTTCTTTTTTGGTCACCCCTCAATAATACACCTTTTGATTAGAAAATCACTCACACACCAGAAATATTTTGAAAGGACTAAAGAGATGCCACACTGTAAGGAGGGTCCAAAGAAAATCTCAAATCTGTCTCTCTTTTCTCCCATTGACTGTGTGGCAGGAGCCCCGATTTACACCACTCTACCTATTTGAGTGACAAAGGTCAACAGAAAATTTCCAAAACGGAAACAAATCTTTAATTTTAGATACCACATTTCCAGAGGTGAGGCCAACAATGTGACAAGATAGTATGCTGGTATGAAGGTGGATATTATTGTGAAATGGGTGGGAGGTCAAAAAGCCACCCCCTGAGCTACAGACAGGAGGTGACCAGTAGCACAGGTTCCATATCCCTGTGCCAGAAAAGCCAAACCAAAACACAAATCCTCACGTGCCTTCACACACGTGCTGCAAACCAAGGTGTGGGACTCCTAAAGGGGCCATGCCAGTGCTGGTGTCACATCGCAGACAGGACCTAAGGTCTGCCAAGAGAGCTGCTACCTCCATTGTAAAGACAGCTTGCCAGATTTTTTTATTTGAAAACCAAAAATTATACACTTTCTAGAGAGAAAAAAAAAAGAGAGAGGAAAAAAAAAAGAGAAAAATCTAATTGACATAACAAAAAATATTAGAGTACTATATTTCCAAGAGGGTCTAAATAAAAAGACACCCTGAAAACCTCATGTGAAACAGCTCTGAGCATTTAGAGGTTTCTCATGCATTGTATTGTGAAACAGCAGCTCATTCTTTTCAGAGCAGCAGAGGTAAGAGCACACAAATGATTAAACAAGCAGGTTTAACTATCTTGCACTGACGAGGAATTTGTCAACATGGGCTCGGCATTTATGCAGCTCTGCAGCAAATACTGTACGGCTGCAGGAGTCAAACAGCTGTCTGTCAATAAAGCTATTCTCCTCGCTGGAACATAATAGCACAGACTCAACATGACCCTCAGAGGCCTCTTTAAGCTGCCTGGCTGTCTCCTCCTTCCCCATCCCTCCAGAGTCCTTCACCAGCAAGCTCTGAATTAAAAGGGAGAGAGAAAAAAAAAAAAAAGGAAAAAAAAGTATTAGAGTCTTTTCTATCCATCTTAATATTAAAAGTGACTTAACCCTGGGCAAGTCAGTCTACACACACAAGCCTGAGCTAAAGCAAAGTTAGGGAAAGACAGCTTTGATTCACCGCATGTGAAGGGCTACTGACAATCCCTTTTAATAGAGCTTGCAACATTAATGTAGCCAGAGCCACATGTGACACCCATTAGGGCCAGGGAGAGCTCCCACGCATATATTTCAAGGAAGCAGTAGATTCCCCAGTCCCAGAAGCTGTCTTCATTACAAAAGTCTAATGCATTTTTTATTATTCAGCCTTCAGTGGAAATGTCACCTTTCTAAAGCAAGCTGTTATCGTGTGTTTCCCATGCCAAACACATGGCCTCTAAGGAGAGGGTTTTATCTCTACATTTTTAGTGATTTGTATTTCTCTTTCAAGGAGCTCCATGCCTTAAGGCACCTGAAACGCTCACAGCACAAGAAGGTGAGGTTACACGGGATGCTGCCAACGAGGACAAAAAAAACCCAGGGCCGGGAGCCGGCACAGCTTTCAAGAGTAGCCGCCCTGCCCAATAATTCACCTCCTCTAGCAGATTTAATTATTATCCCTTTCCTTGGTCGGGACCACATCCTCAAAGAAGCAGGGCACCCACCAAGCGCCGCCACCACCGCCTGACAGCACAGCCAGCACCACTGCCCGGCGCCTGCCAACCAGCCAGATGCTGCCACATATTGGCATCTGGGGCCTGGAAAAGCAACTGCGGGCTCCGTTTGGCGGCGAATCCTGACCCCGACAACTGAAGGAGACAAAAGGAAGATAGACGGGAGAGGGGGGCGGAAATCTCTCCTGACAATTTCACTGGTAAAGATTTAGACAAAAACCTATTGTTTCATTGCTCTCCAAATGAATAAGTTTCGGAGAGGAGAAGAAAAAAAAACCACCCGGCATATTCTAAATGCTGTCAGAGTCCAGGGTGCAAGGACAAGGGATTATTTATGAAAAGAAATAATGAGGAAACCAGATGCCTGCCTTTCTCAGCCCTCTGCACTCCAGTCACCCTAACGGGGCATGTGCAACCCTGCTCACCAAAGACTTCTCAGCCCTAAAATGCAGGGCAGGCTCTCACTAACTCTTCCCATCTCTGCAACCATGCAAAATGCCCTCCCTGTTTTGTAGGGGGGCCCCCACAGTAAATAAGAGGCACAGCAAAGGCTGAGGGAAAAGACTTGCAGACCTCATCGCAGACAGGGAGAGTAACTGGGCAGCCATATTAACTGCACCCACCAGAACAGTAAAACCAAAGCAACATTAAAAAAAAACCCAAACCACGAAAAACAAACAAACAAAAAACCCCCCCCATGTTTATTTCACTAAGAGCAGGACTGCAGCTACATGGGTGTGCTTAAAGTAGGAAAGCAAACAAGATTTCTATACCTGTTTCCATGAAATTGGCTTCTCTCTGTAATTGAAGAGTAAGCTCCTGACCCCAGTGATGTTAATGGGGCTGGGACTTCACACTGTGCAGTTACTTTACCCTAGAAAGGTGATTAACTCTGCAGTATCCCAGAGCACCTGCCGAGGGGCCTGCAAGGAGCCAGAGCAGCCAGGGTCCTTCTCAGGGGGATCTCCCCTCTCACCTCACCCTTCTGTGTTTGCTGGGCCTGTCAGGGGCTGGTCACAGGAGAGTTCTCTGAGGCCAAAGAAGGCATGAGGCTGGAAAGGACGGAGACCAAGGCAGCAGAGTAGCAAATTTTAAAATCTGGAGAAAGGATATGTGCCACTTGGCTCATGATCCATGCTGTTGAAGTAGCTCTTTTCCATGCCTGGTTTGTAAAGGAAGATTATGAGCTGGCAAATGTCAGACCACAGAGCACAAGCAAGACCCCAAGTGGAGCATAGCTGGCCAGCACCGTGCTCTAAATCATGGCACACCACCGGTCCCTCTCTTGGAGGCTCCTTCCTCGTTATCCCACCGCTGCGCGAGGTGCCATAAAACTCTCGTTACTCACACGCTGCTGGGGGAACCAATTTCCTAACGCTTTTACAATCCCTGTACTTTCATTTTGTGGGAATAATCCTCTCTCTTTGCTTCACCACTATATGGGGATAACAGCTGCATCTAATAATCCGCTCCTGTGTCCCAGCATTTTGGGGCAGCATTTCAGAATCAAGGGCACAGAAAGGGCAAGAAAATCTGTGACCAAGGCTGAAGGATGTAACACAGGACATGGATGGAGACACCTGAGCAAACGTAGAAAATACCCGGGAAATAAACAGATCAGTTCATGGAAGGGGATAGGAGAAACTGGCACAAGTGAGGTTGTATCAAGGCAAAACATCTCTTCTCTCCAAGGCGAAGCAAAAAGAGGTTAGCAAGACTCTGCTAAGGAAGACCACTGACCCCAGCATCTGCTTGTTCCTTGTCTGGTCCATCTTTATCCAGCTCCACCACTTGCCAAAATCCTAGTCTACCTTATTACTCCCAGAAGGACTTTTCTCAAACTTGCCAACCTTAGGATCTCAACAGCAAAGCATCAAGGGGACCACCCACAGCCTACCCAAGACGACACCAATTCCCCGCTGCCCAGAGCTGCACACTTCCCCAGCCCTCCTGCGTATCACAGAGCCACTGCAGTCCTCTGGCAGCAGCTCTAATCCCTCCTGATGGGTCCCTGGGCCAAGAAGATGGAGACAGAGCTGCCTTTGGAGAAGGAGAGCCTCTGACCTGCCAAGAGACAGTGAGGTCCTGTTGGGGCAGCACGTCAAGCTGTTACCCGCTGCCAGGAGTCTGGAGCATCCTCTCTGCTGTACCCTGATTAGCCTCCTCTACCCAGCAGCAGGGGTGCAGGAGATTCCACTGCACGGCACTAGCAGGCGGTGGGATCGCTTCCACCACTTTGCCACTCACAAGTTGGGATTTTCTTGAGGACACTGCAACCTTTGGGCCAGGGCTCTCCAGCTCTGCTCATGCAGATGGCTCAGGCAGCAACCAGCCCTCCACCGGCCCCGCGGCACAGCAGCCAGCCCTGTGCTGCCAGTCTCAACCACTGCTGCCAACAGCAGCTGCTCGGCACCTTTTAAGCAAGTCCCATTCCCCCTCTGGGAGTTGGCTCTGCCACCCCTTCCCAAATGGCAGCTGGAGCCACACGAGGCACCCTGTCCTGGGGGCTGCCTGAGCCCCTCACGCACACCCCATGGCCTCACTGGGGCTGCCAGCGTCCCTGCTGCTGCTCGGCCCAGTCCTCCCCTCCCGCTCCCCACCTCCGTCCCACACCCATTCCCCTAAGCAGCAGCTACACCCCAACCTGGTGACCTTGCCATGGCCCTTGTCCCCCTGCAGCACCATGGTGTGACACCCACAGGGGGTCCGGCCCTGGAGGCATAACCATATGGAAAGTCCTCAGGCACCTGGGTGGCCAAAGCCCTAGATCTGATCCTCACTACACCCCAACCTACCCTTTGTTGGTGGGCACACGCCAAACAACCACCATTAATGGACGTGGTGCCACGAACCACCACAGAGCAGAGCCCACAGGAGGCCTGGGCCGCCACAGCGCGCAGGAGGCAGCTGGGCAGGAGCGGAGCTGAGGGAAACACCAGGCCCTGGCCACACGAGGGGCCTCTCCAGCAGCATCTCCAGTAGCCCCCTGAGGACACCACGCAGCAGGCACAACAGTCCTGAGGGAACGAGCTCCCTCACCACGAGGTGAGGGAACGGGCAACGCTCCACAGGGCGCTGCTGCAGGCGAACAAATCCCGCACACCAAACCTCTGGCGGCCTGCAGAAGCTGTGGTGCTCTGATTTGAAAGCCAGTGGGTGGGTCAGGAGATGCACAGAGCTGAGGGCTGGCTGCCAGAGGTGCTGCTGGCTGGAGGAGCACACTGGGGTGCTCAGCCACAGGACGGCACGTGCCAGGGCCCAGGAAATGGCCCCTCACAGGGAACGCGGGACCAGGCAGCAGCCAGGAGCCACAGAGCTCAGCTCACAGCACAGCCCTCACAGAAAGCACAAACCCAAAGAAACTAACAAATGTACTTTTTCATTTTATTGCTAAAATCCCTACCATAAATCTCACCACAGAGGAAGTTTCTGTTTCTCCAGCTTCCTACTCAGTGTCCTTGAGAAAACAAATGACACCACACTCCAAAAAAAAAAAAATCCCGTAGTGGTTTACTTCGTACTTCCCTGTACCTTGTTATGCTGAGTGCTTCATTTAGAGAGGGCTGACCTCCCCAGCCTTCTTCATCCCAGTGCCCTTCGCTGCAGGGACACACCAAGGAACAGGTTAGCGCTGGAGAGAGGAGCCGGGTGGATGTTCCAGCGCAGGTAACCCTGCCAACTCAGCATCCCAAAGGTGCGCCGAGAGTCAGCGTGACAGTGACTGCTGTCTGCGAGGTGATTTTCACAGGAGACACAGGAGCTGTGCTACAAGAACAGAAGCTGTGAATACAGCCATGCAAAGTTATGCCCCTTGTATTTCATGAGATGCAGTTTCTCCTGTAGGTCTGGGCAGGGGCCACCTCACGGCAATTCTACCCAGCCTTCAAACATTTTGTATCCCAGTTTTTCTTAGAAGGACATGAAGAACATTACAGGGTGGTTCAACAGGGTGCAATGAATTACCACTTTGAGATGCCCCAAGTGTGTTATATGCGCTACCTGAACACCCACAGGAGAATTGGAAAATCTACAGGTTTATTTTACTGTGTTTTACATAGACTGTTGCTAACTCCTGTGGAAAAAAGGCACTGATTTATTTTGCTATCAGCCATTAGGTGTAACAGAAGTGGGAATGAACAGTCATCAAAATGGAGATGTGCATCACAGGGCTTCATAAGAGGCACCAAAAAGAAGGCATATAGAGCATTTCAAGTCAAAGCCAAGAACAAAAAGTACTGATCAGGTAAGAAGGTCAGTCTTCAAGAACTAAATGTAAAGTTCAGAAAGGCAACTGAATTAGGCTTGAAAGGTTTTGTTTATTAAAGGAATACATGTAAACACCAATACAACACAATACATGTTCAAGGAAAAAAAATAAAGATAGAAGCAGGATTGGTTTTGTGCAATTAACTCCAGACTGTGCTTCCCTTGACAAAACAATTATCTGAGTCAGTGGTAATGTTACAAAAACTTGTAGCATCTCAAAGGCTCATTTCTGGCAAGTCATATTGCCATTCCTTCTACTCTCCATGATCTAGATTTCCTCACTACTAACATATTTGAAGAAAATATTTTGGTGTCATTAACTGAACCGAATGCTTTGCAGTGAGAGTGACTGATCATCTGGTTTCTGCCAGAACCGAGTTTTCCTTCTGCTGCTCACAGAGACCAGCCTGCGTTCCTGTGCTATCTTATCCTGCCTTTGCTTGCAGCCAGCACATGGGCACAACCTGAACACAACAGCATTTCAAAGTAACATGGAAAATACTTTTTTGTACAGTTATCACCAGGCAAATGCAATGGGACAGATCAGGCCCAGGGACAGATAATGCCAGGCAGTGAAGGGGAAAAAAAACTGGGCTAGAGAGCCCCAGGGAGGGAGTCAGGTGGCCGAGGGGAGGGAGGTTTTCCTTGAGCAATGAGCCCTCTCCAGAGTCACAGCCAGGGCAGTGCTGGAAGGAAGCTCGGGATCAGCTTGGTCTCTGCATTAGAGATTTCCGACCCGCTCGGCACAGGAAGTTGTTCCTGTGGCTCACCTGAGGGAGTTCCTGTTATGAAGCCAGAGGGTGGTGGGCTGAAACACAGTTTCTGAAAGTGATGTAATCTTGGACGGCACTGGGTAGGCAGTGATACTAGTGACCTGGTTACAGCCTGCAGTGTTGTGACAGCCCCTCTGCTGGCCTGGTGATCACAAGAAAGGGAAGAAAAAAAAAAAAGAGAGGAGGGGAATAATTTAAAAAGGAAAAAAAAAAGTTTCCAGATTTCCTTTGTTTAAGTGAAGCATTTTCCTTTTCCACTTTATTTGAATACACCGACCTGGTGTCTAACAGATGGAGACTGTGCAGATGCACTTTTGGGAGTGCCCATAAAATACACTGCTAAAATACAAATGGAAGGATACTTTTTTTTTTTTTGAGTTGTAAATTCAGTAATCGTTGCTGTCACCTCACTTTCCCAAAGGAATTTGCCCTTTGTTCTCCGGATAAAGCTGGGGAGAAGAAGAAAAGGGGAAAAAAAAAAAAAGAGTGCAAGCCAAGGGAACATTTAGGAAAAACCCCATGGATCCATAATCTGTACACTGCAGTGTACAGCGTTTGTACATCAGGAACCCATACAGGCAGGGCTGCTTAGCAGCAATAGCAGCACTCAGCGTAATATTTTGCATGTCTTATATTCCTCTCCCATTCTCCAGACGTTTCTAGCAAACAAACAGGTCAGCTAATTGGCTCCTGTCCAAGTCTTACCCACTAGGGTTTGCTCAGAGATGTCACTTAGTCATTTGGCATGAGCAAATCCCAGGCTTCTTCCTGTTCAAGCAGCAGAGTGGGTGAAGGCTTTCTTTGATTTATTAAGACTATTAACAAACAAACAGGGGAGTTCAGAAGCTTCCTCAAGCACAAGAACACGAGCAGAAAGGTTTTTTTCCTGAAGTAGCAGCTAAAAATAGGACACTTAGAGGAAGTTTATTAAGTGATAAAGCAGTGGCTGCAGCGATGAGAGAAGAGCTTTTCCTTTTTTATCTATATATTTATTTAGTGTTATGTGTTCTTGCGCCTTATTAGAGTGCTAAAGCAGTGTTTATCCAGCTGAGGAAAAGAAGATTTCCCTTTCTGTAGTGACTTTAACATGTAGCTTATCAAATACAACAGAGTCAAGAGTTTTAAACAGACACTGCCAGCCAACAAAGTACAACATTTGACAGCATTATTTTCCTTTTATATGCTCTTTCCAGAATGGGAAATGATATGCTATTTTCAAGACACATTCCACAGTATTATGCAACAGCTTTCTTAATTTTTAATGGAGATATTATTTTTAATGTGTCAACTTCTGCATAAAGCATTTTAGTATTTTATTTAGAATTTTCTTTAGCATATACCATTAATAAATTATTTGCTTTTTCCTTCCCCACCCCCCCCAAGAGCTGCACTTAGCATAGGGAAATGGTCTACTGACACAATAAAAAAATACTTTCAACTGGCATGGTCTGTAGACACTTCCATCACCAGACAAAGCACCAGCATTCCTGTTCCTGCTTAGCTGACAAGCTGGCAGTGCCAAACATGCTGCCCAGGAGTTGCCTCACAAACCTTCCTTTGATGAAAGGACTCACACACACGTAGCAACCAGCTGTGGTAAAAATAAGCCAGCACCCTGTACAACCAGTGATTCCTGTTAAAAGTGTTCACTTTTGGCTCCATTGCTCCAGCATCCTTTAGCCATTACGTCCAAGTGGTTTGAGACATCCAAAGGAAGCGAGTCAGGGTGCTCCTGTGCCAGAGAAACCTGTCCAGCTGACCTGAGTTTGTTCAGAGGGCACACATCTCTCATCTCTGCAGATCTGCCCATTCTATAAGGGCAAAAAATGGATGAGATTTGATGTCTTCAACACCAGCAACGCCAGCACCAAGACGCTCCGCAGGATTAAACTGCAAAAGCTTGACATAAAAGAAAAATACACATGATTCAGTGAGTAAGAACAAAAACAACTGCTTAAAAGTTCCAGAAAGGTCTAAGGTAAGGGACATCCTACCGTTTTCCTGCTCTATGAATTACTTTCAAGAGTGCAAAAGCATACTTGAAATTCCTAAAATCCAGTAAATGGAAGAAGACTCTCCTTTCCTTGAGTCTCAGTCTTACAGTCTTCAGAGACTACTGATCACAGCATGCAATTCCCTGAAGCACTGCACACTGGGACTTCATTTTAAGTGTAACCTCATTTTAAAAAGAGACAGCAGCAGCCAGAACCTGCATCAGTAGAACTCTGGACGCTGTGTTTGCTTCATGTTAACCTTTGCTCACACCACTGTGTTATGGCTACATCAGGGATAGTGGTCTGTAACTTTCCGTTTCATAAATTGTAAGTTGGTCCTAAAATATCAGGATAACATAGCCAGCTCTCCATTTCCTAAAAAAAAAAAAAAAGTTTAAAGTGTCCTACAAATGGCCTAAAACTGAAAAATCAAAACCCCAGTGAAAGAAACAAAACAGTGTAATGGCTTTATGGAAATTTCCTGAAATTCAGCACCTCGTTTGCTTTTTAGTTGTACATCACATGCTGAATTCATGTGAAAAGGAAATCACAATATTTACATCTGTTTAAAGATACCAATCCATATAAAAGGGAATGCAAAGGTAAACTCCAAAGAGACTAATAAAGACACACAAACATATTTTGCAGTTTTCAAGAACTGTTTATACTCTATTCAATTACAGCCAGTACAAAGGCATGATCTCTTGCTTGCTTTTTCTGCAACAGCTAATAGGATAACTTCTCCCAGTTGTCACTTGGAAAAATGTGTATTCATATCTCGACGCAGTCAACATCTAAGTGAGTCTACATCCATAAACATAGAAATTTACAGATTTTAAGATGGCTCTGCTATTCGCAGTCATAGTGTCACATAGTAAAAGTAGCTTGCTGACAGTGAGTGGTGCTGCTCTGCTATCTCCCACAAGCCAGCACACACAGATGCACCCAGGGTGTCTCTGCCTTCCCTGGAACTACAAGCAGCACCAGCACAGGGAAACCAAGCATGGTTACTTATTTTCTGGAATTTGTCCTTCCAGAAGAACTTTAATTTCAAAAAACAAATGTAAACTGAAACAGATACCTATTGAAAAGTCATGCTGCATTATTTTGTTGGTAATAGAACTTGAAGGTTCCTGAAAAAAACTCTGAGTGCAAAATACCAAACCAACATCAAAAAACAACTTGATCTTTCAGCAGAAATAAACAGATCTCTGTGTTTTAGATGCTGGCTAAATGAAGAAGGTGTTTACAATGAAGTCACTTGGGACTGGAAGCCACAGCAGGAGACAACGCCTGACACAATTTTCTGTATAGCCAAACACTGATCTCGGAGAGTTATTCTGTGATGTTTTGACCTGTTTACCCTTGGCACTGGGGGGAAGGAAAGTCGCAATGACAAATTGCTATCCATGCCAAGAGAGTTCTCTTCCTTTTCCTGACAAGGCTTCCTCAACAATGAATGGCAGCTTCCTTGGATAGTCACACAACAAAAATGTGATTTACTGCTTCATATAGCCGAACCTCCACCAGATAAGTCACCACCCTACACCAGACAGCTTGACCTAACAGGCACTGGGGAGACTGTTCTCTGAACAGACATGGCCTTGTAACACAGCTGTGAGTGGCAGAAATACATTTGCCACTTAAACCCACTAGTGGCAAAAGAGACATTCTTTGGCATATGTGAAAATAGGCAATACAGTAATCTACAGCAAAAAACAATCCTACACTGGCAGGGACACATGGGCTAGACGATTTCACTTGTCTTCTAGTCGTAATGGGAGGAATTCCCTTCATGAAGTGGAGTTTTGTTTTCCCTCAGCATTATAGCATCTATGGGTGAGGGTAAAAATTTGCTACCATCCAACTACATAAAGGCAGATTATATAAAAATTGGATTTTTCTTCAGTCATTTCCCTTTCTACCTTTGCCAGAAATACACAGACACGTGCTTTTACCTTCAGTGACTTCACGTCACTTAGTCAAAATAGGTGGTGCCCAAACATACAGTTCCATTTTCACTAATCCTTTCACAGTAACAGCATAGAAATTAATCTGTCACTGGGTCTTTTCACTCACTGAATTTGTAAAATCTGTTTCCTTTGTTTTCTTCGAGAACTACTTTGTCCAGTCTGCTCTGTTCAAAACTACATCTAAGTGATGCCGTTATTTATGCATCCGCTAGCAAGATCCTCTCCAAAGCCGAACAGCACAGTTCACATATATTGCTTATCCTTCTCAAGTGGAACAGGTCAGATCTAGGCACCACCTCCACAGTTATGTCAAAATTAACTAGAAGGAAGATTGCATTAACTGAATTTCAAGACCCTGTACTACAAGTTCAGTCATGACTACCAAAACCTAAGAGTAAGCTAAAACCATCAAACAATACTATTCCTTTTGATTTTAAAATGGTGTATCAGTCTGGAAGCTTGTCTGTATTTTAGTTTTGCCTTTTGTCCAACCTACCACTTATCTTCTGACTACAAAAGTCATTGGATTCACCATTTAAAGTACTTTTCTTAACAAATGGCATCCAGAAGGTTTCCTGGAGGAGAGCTACAGACTTTCAACCACAGCAAGGTTGAACTTCTAATCAGTGTGCTACAGGTTTCATAGTACTTTGAGCTGAACTGGCATCAGCATTTTTTAGTTTAGTTCATTACAAATGCTTCCACGAACATTTTGGGCAGAATTCCTAAGATGTTCATGCATCACCAGCAGGTGTTTCCAAAGCATTTGTCAAACTCGTTCTTTGAAGAAATGGCAAAGCACTCCAGTTTTCTACAAACACAGCTAGCAGCAGAAGCCAAGGTTTCCAGACGTGACAAGACAACTTGGACAAAATTCATCAGTGCTGACAAAAGAGCCATCCACATTCCTATCAGCAGGTTTCTGGTTTTACGTTTACTTCACCAGAACAAGTTAGGTAGATAAGTATTTGTCCCATCCACACGTGTACATAGAGAAAACAAATTCTCCCTTCACCTACCTGCTGAATCAGTGATCTGGCCTCCTTCGACACATGGTCTGGTATACTCAAAGAAGTGTGAGTGTTTATTCCTGATGGATGGCATTCAACCAGAGACTGGAGGAGAAAATGAAAAAAGGAAAAAAAAAAAATCAAAGCAGGCAGGCACATTTATTAATTTCAAAATTGCAGTGTTGGATTATCTCCTAATACCCATGCAAATTTAACATACTAAGCCAAAATTCAGTGCTTCCTAGTAGGAAGTAGTGATTCTGGGAGGAATGTCTACAGGTGCTGATGAGCTCCCTGAGATACAGCTTTAGGACATTTACATTTTAAAGCTTCTGATCTAATGTTCAAATTTGAAGAGCCTGGGAATTTGGTAGACTCTGCTTTCTTCATGCAGAGCTGTCAACCAATCACCAGTTTGATTTGGCTGAGCACTCTTTGTCTCAAAATACTCAATTAATGTGTAACAGCAACATACGGCTTCTACACAGTCCCAGGAAATAATACTGAAACTATTAGGGCAAAAGTTTTGTACATGTACAGATGGAATGGCAAAGAACTTGCATTTCACTTCAGTAGTTAAGAGGGCAGCGTAGTTTTGGTTATTTTTTTCAGTCCTTAGTTTGGTACAGCTTTATTAAGTTGTTCTGCGGAAGGCTGAGCATGTTTTGTTTCTCTGGTCCCATGGAGACAAAGCAAATTGAGAGTGCTCAGGTTGGCAAAGCTCATCTGAGAAAGACAATCAAGGGAATCACACATGGGCACACCACTTGTGAGAAACTACTGGCCAAGAAGTCACTTTTATCAAGTCACTTGCCCCCAGCCCTACCTTCCCAGTAAGCAGTTCGAAAAGAATGGCACCCAGGCTCCACCAG
The DNA here is from genome assembly GCA_013399875.1 of Gymnorhina tibicen. Classification (NCBI taxonomy): domain Eukaryota; kingdom Metazoa; phylum Chordata; class Aves; order Passeriformes; family Artamidae; genus Gymnorhina; species Gymnorhina tibicen. Next base: position 611,017 of record VXAZ01003030.1, read on the forward strand.
TCACAGGCTTCTGTCTCTTCTAGGATAGCACCAACCTCTAAACATGAGACATTTCAATTAATATTAAAAAGGTCAGTTACACCTTCAAAATTAACATATATTTACAAGGTGACTGTTTAATGCTGACAGAACATATACTAAATACCACAGAGCTTTCATTATGCCTGCAATTTAGTTAGCCCTTTAGCCACCTACAGACTGCATTGTTCAAGCACAGCAACACCATACATTTCATGCATAATTTGTCTTTTCCATGCATACATAGGCACTTTGGAGACTTGCAGGCATTACAGTTATGATTCTTCTATACTGGACAAAACTGGACAGTGACAGACAGTAAAGCAAAACATATTTAGAGACTTTCCCCTGGCCAGAAGAGCTGGGCAGACCAGAGTGGCCTGAAACATCCATAAAAGCAGCACAAGGGAGGGTGCAGTAGTTTACTGCATGCCTTAGTTTTGTCTTAGAGAGCAGGATTTGTCTCATGGCTAACCCCACACCCTTTCCTGGGATCACCATGGGAGGCTTTTCACAATGGTCTCATACAGAGATATCGAACCTACTTCCCACAGCATAACCACAGCCAGTGACTATGTATTGCTACAGCCCAACCCAAACTGTACATGGGTATGAACAGTTGTCTCCCTTTGCATCCAACCCAACACTGCTATTGCTGCACTGGCACAAGGCACAGCAGGGAGGGGAGATGGGAATGACAGTCCCTGGCCATATACACACACACAGTCAATAGCATGATGCATGCAGAAAACTTGGCCTTCACTGACTCAGGCTTTAAACTACAAAAATTATTAAATACAAACATTATTAAATACACACCCTGCTGTCTGCTCTAAAACAGGCAGAAAAACAGATTGCAATGAAGATGAAATCTTCATTTTGACTGTCAAAAAAAATGCAGAAGCTGCACTAAAATAGCTTTGGTGGCAAAAGCCACACCAGCTCCCCAGCAGAGGACAACAATTAGCATACAGTCACATAGCTGTTGCTGTGAAAAGCAATGCAGCATGGGCAGAAAAATCCTGCTCATCATTCTGTGGAGCTTAGCATGAGCATGGCCAAGGAGAGCTCCAGATGAGTCCCAGCCCAGGGTCAGGGAGAGGCAGGTGTCACCCCAGAGCTTCCCAAGAGGCAGGGAAGCACACCCACGCTGAGCTCAGGGATGTGCAGAGGGCTGCCCCCTCAGGCAGCTGCCACACAAGCTGGAAGAGGCTCAGCACCTCACAGAACTAAGCTGAGGCTGCTGTTGCAAGAGCAACAAGGAAGGATGGCTCAGACATTGTTTCTTTAGGTAGGACATCCCTCACACTTAAAAGTTTACTGCACTTAACGGCCTTTGAACGACCAATACATCACTATAAGGGTGCCACACATCAGAATTTATTCCACTCCTTACAGACTGATATTCCTATCAGCACCAAGAAACTTTTACAAAGATGTAACAGCAACCACATGAGGAACTCTATCAGCATAATTACATGCATTTTTAAAATGTTTTAAGATCCCATCCAAGCACCCAGATGAAGCTGAAATTATGGTAAATTGAGAAAATTTGTGTAAAAATCAAAATTTGTTCTTGCAATTTAATTTTAAAGCCTTTCAGAAAGGCAGACTTCTAGGTAACTGTCCTTTAAAAAAAGAAAAACAGAAAACTCCCCCACAGGTAGGCTTTTCCACACAAACCAGATGATAAAAGGTTTTCATAGCATTTCTCTGTGAAACCTACTAAATGGAAATGCCTTTTCAGTTCAAGGGAGCTTTCTTCCCAACAAGTCAAGATTTTTATTTTTAAATTAAGTTACACAGTTATTACAGAATAAGGACAGCAAAGCCAAGAATTAATAAGATTGACTACTACATTCTCAGTTCCTATACTACAATTAACTATCCCATATTGACAGACCTTAAATTTTATAATGCCACAAAAGGAAAGGATCCATTCTTCCCAAAGACATTCAGTGGGAATGGGCCTCACGAATAACAGCCCAATAGAAAAAAAATTACCTAAATACAGAAAAAAAACCCGTAATTCAGAGCACAGGGAAAAGAAATTCTACCAAAAAAAATTTTTTCTCAGTTTTGGTATTATTTCCTTTTATGTTGTCAATCAGAGATGCTGATCCAGTTCTCTGAAGAACCAAAGTTACGCTGCCTTCTTTCGCAGAAGTGTTCATTACAGGAAGTAGGACTGATGAAGAAAATGGACATATATAGAATCAGAGTCAAAAAGTAAAGGCAGAGTCCACTTCCTCAAAATCCAAGCTCTTATTTTCAATTGTAAGAACACTTTCAATATATACCAAGCCAAAACAAATGTCACTGCAGTTCTCTGACAAGAGCAGCACTGAACTCTTCCATCCATTTTGGCCGTGACCAAAATGACACGAGTGGAATAAATTAAGAACAGTCAAGTAACACAGGTTTCTCCCAGGGCTGAAGGACTCTGCCTGCATTCTCATGCACAAGCAGAAACTGCATGACAAGTCATCTGAACCAACACAGAACAGAAAATGGAAAACTCAGCTGAGGGCAACACCTGAGTCCCCTTTTTTACAAAAACTAAATTTTAGCCCAACATTTTTCCTACTATGCAATGTCTGCTTTCCTGCTGCTTTCCCTAGGTCCCAAAGTTTTCTTATTTCAGGTTAAAATAAATGTTTTCCTTTAAAAAATAAGAAAAAGAAAAAATCACTGTGTGTACTACAAATAAACATGTGTTGTTTACATTTCCTTACTTCAAACAGGTCATGTGACTTTTGATGCAATACACTGATCATAATAAGTCCAGGATACCACATCAATATTACTGCATTTTATCTTGACTAAACATCATGGGAAAATTTAGAAACTGTAGATTATGAAGTGCTTTTGAGGGACACAGAGTAGCTGGCTAATGTAATATACCACACAGGGCATATGCTTTTTTTAAAGCTTCAATATTGCAATAAATCTGAACTACAATATCTGCCTTCACTAAGAAAACATTTTCATCTCAATCCATCAGCAAAGTAATTTAGACAATAAATGGTAGTGACACATAAGCTTAAGTGAATAACATAGGGATATTTGTGCCAAATCTTTCCTTCATGAACCTTGAAATCAAGGACCTTACCCGGATTTGTACAAAAATAAACATGTGTACACATGTACACAGTGTTGGTGTTTCTAGGACTAGCAGAACAACATTTGCAGAAAAAAACATAAATATCATCTTCAAATAGAAAATCGGAGAAATAATAAAGTCGGGTGAAAAAAAGTCAATAGCTCTTCCAACTTTACTGCAATTTCATTAAAGGGAGAGCTTTCCTCTTTCTCCCTTCCCAAAGCATGGCCATGACATCCAGCACCAAGTAGCACAAGTCAACAGCAATGCTAAATACCTGCACAAAGCAATTCCAACAGCAGCCACTGGGATAACTGAAGGGAAGGAGATTTGTAAAATGCTATCAGGTTTAGACAGAGACAGATGGTGCAGGTAAACACCTGCACTACCCTGTACTGTCCTCCTTCCACAGCAGCTGGTCTCAACTGAAAGGCCATTTCTTTACGGTTTCCATACTTATCTCAATATTTGCATTATACACAGCAATACCTTACTTCCTGATAAGGGAGACATAGCTGGCAACACTGTGTTTTAAACAGAAGTGCCAGTTCTGAAGTAAAAAGGAGAACTTCACCTCTCCTGAACACACATTCTCAATAAAGCTATTGATGGTAAACCAAGGCTTATTTTCTCATTCTTTCTACAGCACCTTTACTTGAAATATACCCTTCACACTGAAGGATTTCAAAGGCTTTTACTACCACACCTGCCACATTTTCTTCCAAAACCAGCTTCCTCCAGGGCTGACAATAATGCCTCATGACCAGCACACACGAACACTAGTTAAGATAAAAGAAGCCAGGCTTACAGGAGGCCTTAGACATTCACTGTGCAACTCAGGCCAGATGGCTTGTGAATCACCAAGAACAAAAACTTAATCCAACATTTTGTAGGACAAACTGTGATATCAAAAAAATTCATCTCAAGTCAGCTCACAGGAAAACTGGCTCTAGGTGGATGTAGTGCTTCCCCGGACACCTAGGAGTCAGGAAAGGCTTTGCACTGAGATGGTTTCTTGGAATTAAGAAGGGCGGATTGATAAGAATTTCAAAACCTGAGGAGGCCCTTTCCCTTACCCCACACTCCAAGCAGAAACAGCGTACTCTCAAGTATCATTTCTGCACTGATAAGAAAATAAGGAGACCCATCTGAACTACCATCAGGAACTGGACTTGTTCAACATCCTGAAAAGAAACATAGTGTATTCCCCTTCTGTGGCCTTTACGATAAACATTGCACGAAAAACCATTAGTGACACTTTGGAAACTCTATTTACCTTACACTCACTTAATTTTAAAAGATTACCGTTTTATCATATTTTGATATCTATATATGTAAAGAAACATTTGCAGAGAATCAAATAAAGTAACTCCAGCCTAATTCACTCTTATCAGACTCAGTCAGCCAAGATACCGTAAGATACAGTCACTAAATAAAACATCCCACAAGCAATCTGGCCATAATGCTTTGCCTAAAATGCTTCAGCAATTTATACAGCACAGAACTGAACCATCTATATTTAAGTATAAGAAGTTTATCATGGTCTTTAAACAATAAAGTAGTGAGGCAAGTCCAATGAACATTTGCTAAGATCAAATGGAGTATGAAAATAGGAAGTTTCATTTAAAAGTTATTCAAAAACATATGAGCATCTATGTTCCTCTTTGGAAAAAAAAAATAACAGAAGGAACTGTGTTCTTTCTTTCTTTCAGCAGCCCAAGATGGACTCAAAACTTCCTCTAAAATGATCGTGTGACCTAAAAGACAAAGTTTTATTACTGTTCTGTTATCAAAAGAAAGCAAACATTAATTAAGCTCATAGCTAGCTCCATTTATTTTCACAAGGCATGTTGTATACTGTCTTCAAGTTTTAGTCCCATCTGTAATATTAATAATAAAAATAACTATAAATAAACACAGATAAAGTACAGTTTCTTCTAGAGTTAACAACTGGCTTTTATGACAGCCAGACTAAAACATCAGATTTTTACAAATCAACAGCTTGGGCACATCTTACTGCTTATTCTAGTTACAGAGTCTAAGAAAAACCACAAGACCACGTACTTCACCTGAAAAAATGTAGCGTACTTACAAGAAGCCTGAATGCAAATGAGATCAGGTTTTTTTCAGAAAATACCTGATGCTCTCCCCAAACCTATGCTTTCAATTACCCACTCCAGGTTCAGGACATTTTGTATTCTGGGAGTAGCCAGTTGTCATTTTCTGTGGGACACTCAGGTGTCTTTAGAGAGCTGTCCCACTCCAAATGGTTGTTGTAAACCTGTTACTCCCAGCTTCACAGGAATCAGTACTTTTTCTGCACCTCCAGACCTTATTCACACCAGCCATGTATTTTTCATGTTAATGTTTAATCTTGTTTCCTATTGCCAGGGCTTTTCAAATCAAGCTAGCCCATCCTTCTGATTTTGATGCCCAAAACTCCTTCACCTATCCAGATTTTTTCTTTTCTTTTTAGGATAATCCTGAGACATTAATTTCACACAAAAATCTAGGACAGAGTCAGAGATAAAAAGCAGGAAGTCCAGTCTTATACTATAAGCATGAGACCAGCCCACCCCTCGACACCTCTCAGGGTCAATGGCACTTTAATCTACCACAGTTATTTTGCTTCTTGAACAATCTACTCAAATTAAATTACTATAATACAGAATAGCAGATTTAATGAGTGCCTGCAAACTCCTACTGACAAACACATACACAAATAACATGCAGGTTTTCCAGCATCAAATGTCTATTTGGTAAACAGAGGCAAATAATCTTTTTCCTTATTCAGTAAATAAAAATTATAGCATGCAGGCTAATAATATCAACTAGCAATTTTTATTTTCATGCCATACATTTTATAGGTGATCAGCTGCAATTTGCATCTGTATTTTCAATTGTTTAAGAGCAGAAGTGACATCTTCATTTGGGAGTACAAAAATCAGGTTGCACATTGAAACGTATTTGTCTTTTTTTCTTGGAATGAAATCTTTTACACACAAAGCCTTCTTTTTGCTTAGGTTTTGCACTGCGTACAAGTAACAGCAGGTTACATAAAACCAAATTTACCATATATTTATGTGTAGGTTTCTGTGAAGGCTAGTTTGTGTAAATAAGGCTTGATTATAGCACACAGCTTATGAAAGCATCAGAATAATACGATGCATTACTGATGGCCAGTTTCCTACTTACATTTTCTATGAAGCTAAGCTCCCTTTGGCTTTAGGATCTCAAGCAGCAAATCTCCAGTTTTTAGTAAACACAGTGAAAACTTGTTGTTTAAACAAGAAAGAAAAAAGACTCTAAAGGCAGCCCAGTTCTGAAACCTCGTCCTCCAAAAACATTACAGGGATGCAACAGAAAGCATCCCCGCTGCTGGAACGAGAACTCGGGGAGTGTAAATAAAACATCTCATTCACACATCATATTTACACAAGATGTCAGACCAGCAAGCTGCTTCTACAACATGACACTTCACAGGTTAGACTTAAAGATTTCTCTTCATGAGAAAATTCTCAACTTAAATCTGTTTTAGCTGAAGACAGCCTTGACTAGGCTATGGCTGTAAACAATTCTGTCTTTCTCACAGGTATTAAGCATACTGATAAGGGTTTTTTTTTTTTTAAAGTTACAAATTTGATTTTTAAAATTGTGACTGTCAAGAATAGAATACAATTATTACTGTGTTTAAAAGTTAACAACTCTTTATATTTAAGATCACAATGTTGGCAAAACCAATACTTAAAGTAACAGAAGGTGATAATTTGCATTTCAAAATTCATCTATCTTGCTTTTCCCTCAATTAGACAAAAACATGTTGATTCACAGGTTTGTGTGTGTGTGTGTTTCTTTTTTAAACTTATTTATAGAGCAGAATAATGGCCCCCCTGCTAGGCTGGCATTTGCTCAAGTTTCTGTCCATGTAAATTGAATCTGTTACTGGAATTTTCCCCCCTTCAGAATACCAAGGCACATTAACCAAGAGATAAAGAGATACATTGCTGATACTATCAGCCACCAGGCAGGTGGATAAAGCAAGGGAATTTTTGTTAGTTTTTGTGGGGATTTTTTGGACAAATATGTGATAAGAGTTCTCAGGGGGCATGGAGAGCAAAGGGCTGTTTAAACAGAAGTGAATCATTCTCATCTGATCTGCTAATAACTTTGTATTCAGTCATCAGCTGCTCAGCACACTTAAAATGTTCAGAAAACAAAATTACTATAAAGAGGAGAAATGTTACAGGAAACAAAACACATAAACCTCACAATAGTCACCACCTCAGCCGTATTAACCCAGCAGAAATTCTCAGTTACAAGTGCTTAATTTCTTCTTTAAAAGCAAATAGGTTATTCTTGGCCAAAACCCCCCCAGTTTTACTTGAAGTGGTGTTGAGTTTATATGGTATGATTTATAATCCAACGTTTCCCTTGTGAATTGAAGAAACAACATTTGACTTATCATAGGTTAACAGCAAAGATTTAGTTTGGCCATTAATCAAAGTATAGCACAGGCACTACTTTTAAGCATCTGCAGACGGCTTTGTTGGTGCCGGAGTTGGTTCAGCAGGAACTTTTGTTTTTTTAAATTGAGCAGAACTATACAGCAGTAAAGAGTTACCCAGCCATACCAACAGATTCAACAGCACCATAACATACCATGACTCTGAGCTTGCGAGCACAATTCTTGATGTGCAAATCACTACAAATGAGCCGCATCTTCTGTCTCCAGTTCTTAGGAGAAGTTAAGCAAATTAGGGGCAGCCAGAGCGACAGCAACATCCATTAATGGTACAATGCCACCTCCCGTCGGCACCGGGGAAGTGCCACTCCTGCAACAGATGCAGCCCTGCTTATAACTTATGCACGATGTAAAATGACAATTGCTATTTCACACAAAACTAATTATACTGCTCGCAGGGAACGGGATGCAGCTTTTTAAACTATTCCCTTCCCTCATCTTTTTGACACTTCCGCATTTATAATGGCTGCAGTTGTTCTGTTATTTTATATATGCACTGCATAATGTCTTTTCGACATATGCAGTCAAATTGCCTCTCCACTTTCTCGTAGGACAACAGGACCTGAGAAAGTCCCTGCACTCACCAGGATCACTGTTTCTGCTTTACCTTGCTTCACCTTAATGCAAGGTTACACTCCGGTGTACAGAAAGCCTTAAACACAAAATCCTAGATCCTGCAAACAAGACCTCTATTCTCCCTTGGCTTTAAAAAGCTTCCACACTAATACATTACTATCCCTCACCCGTCCAGCAATTAGTTTTCAATATATAAATTGTAACATTTAGACTTCATGTTTTTCTTCAACAAATAAAACTACTTAAGATTTAAATACATCTTCATGCACTTCACTGCAAATCACTTTATAACTTACACTGTAGAAAAGCAGTATCTGAAACCTCATCAAGTGAAAAGCTACAACTGTTACAAATACATGTTTAAAATTTTCACATCACTCTGCAATACAATTTCCTACCTATTTTAAACTGAAGATATCCTGCAATCTGTTTAAATTTCACATTCATCCTCTCCTTTTTCTGCCTCCAAAATTTGCTCCTCAAAAATCAATGCAGAAAAAGAACCGCAGCCCTAGAATCATCATCTGGTCTCAGTCTCCAACAGCAGACCCTAAAAAGCAACGTTTATTGATAGACACCCTCCCTTTCTTGCACCCTCCTTTTTTAAGGAGTGCACTTATTTAAATACTAAATTGTTGAAATCAGGTAGCATACAAGTTATCGTATCCAAATCTATTCTAACTCCAACTCCACTAAAAACACACAGCAAACTAAACACAGAATTTTTACAAGCCAAGCTTCACTGCATCCTTCAGCTAGGAGAGAAAAGGAGAGGGAAGGCTGAGTACCCAGAGGCAGGGCAACACAGCACATAATCCTGAAAACACCAGGAAAATTCAAAACAAGATAAAGACTCCCTTTGAGTCACTTCTTTTAGACATGGTGTTTTATTATGGTAAGAAATCATAAGACCTGATAAAATTTTGGGAAGATAATTGTTCAGCTCTACAAAACTACAGCATTTCCCTCAGCAGAAAAAATCCAAGTTGTGAGAAAGGCTTATAATAAAAGGCAACTTAAAAATAATACTAAAATCTCAAAACTTGTTCCTAGTGTACTGAACTGAAGCACAAATATAATTTCAAAATCTTTATTCCAAGAAGCAGCTTGAGGAGCGATGCTTTCATGATAAAGAGGTTCCAGGGACATGGCACACTCCTCAAAATGAAAAGAAAAAATTATCATCCAAAAGAAGCTTTTTTCCCACTGTAATATTGGAACCTAAAGAAATCCTGTTAACACAATTATTTTTTTAAACATTGGTCAAAAATTCTAAAGCCACATTTACCAGCAGCCTAAGAAAGCTGCTTTGGACTCAGCTATACACCATTACTGAATCATTCCTCGTAACAGAATGGCACTTGACTCCAAAACATATTTCATGCTGCTAAGTTATACCAAGTATTACTCTCCTACATAAAAATTAACATGTAACAGCAACACTGAAGTACAAGCACGCATCACAGAGATAACATTAAGATCAAGAAATATGAAAGGCAAGAATCATAGAGCAGTGCCAATTCATCCACCTTGAATACATCTAGTATTTGCATTTGCAAATCTTCACCTTGCAGCTCACCAGTTGCAGACACAAAAAGCAAATGCAGCTTGGGGTAGGGCAGAGAGGGCAGAGAGGGGAGGGCAACTTCAGCAAGAAAAGCCCGGATGGGTACCACACCTGTGCTGTGAGGTGGAAATAATGACGGTGTGGAAAACTTTATTCTCGCATTTGGGGAATTCTAAATATTATTTCAACTGCTCCCTAAACACTTAATTACTGCAGGAGTTGGCTGGTTGGGGCTTAGGGGGCAAAAAAAGCCTCTCTTTGGATCCTCATTAAAGTACAGAAAAATTAAGCTTTGACTTTCACAGCTCATTAATGATGACAGGTTGGGAAAAGGCTGCACTTCCATCTTTGCTACAACTCAACTGGGGAGCGCTTTGTTCGCTTTTTGGGTTAGGGAGGCAGGAAAACACCTCTCTAACAAGTTGTCACACGTTGACAACCTGGACAACCATCTATTTAACAAACACAGTAATTGCTGGGATTCCCCAGTTTTCTTCTTCTTGAATAAAACTGGCATGAGGATAGAACGAAGGTGTTGGATTTACTTTGATAGGTGAAAAGAATTCTTTTCCATAATACCTGTCCCTTTTGACTTGCACCTGGGTAGAAAAGATTTTATTTTCTATTTATCTCAAGAAGCTGACATTCAAAATTTGTTGAGACCCTACCACCTTTATTCAGAGAGACAGTTCCTTACTGCATTTCACTTGCAGAACAAAAACAAAGAAGAAACACCTGATGCCAAACTAAATTCAGAACTTCCATTGCTGGTAACTCTTACTCTAAATTCTTCTGAGCACATTTGCAGACTCTGAGCTTGAGGACTACCTGCATGCCAAGTTGCAATGCCTGGCCAGACCACGCGCTCAGCAGAAAGTTATGCTGGCATTTCAAAGTCAGAATAAAAACATAGTAATTTCAACTCTAAACATAGTTTTTATAAGCTAGCTATGAAATTTTTAAAATATGAAGCTGTATGTGCAACACCTGATTTTTGGCTGTCACTGCCAAAAATCATAGACCACTATATTAGCAGAAAATAAACTGGAAAAAGGAAAAGAGGGAGGGCTCAGTTTCAAGTGCCATCCTTGCTATAAAAACCCAAGAGATATTGATTTTATCACCCTCATGATTGATGAAAGCAGTTCTAAGAAAAGAGCTCTCTAAACTATTTCAAAGCCCACTGTAGCTCATCAAAAATGTCAGAGGCATCTCTGAGCCTATTAGGGTTGTATTTTTCAAACCTCTGTGGTTCTCCCTCCACCACCCATGTCCTTTGCATGTATAAATTTTTGTATTTTTAAGGGTCTTAGTGCCACCTTTTCAATCTCGTTTGTTCTTTTCAATTACCAAGATGTACTCACACACAGGAAGTAACTGCAAGAAAGCAGAACATTCCTAACTTGCTTAAACAAGACATTCAGTACAATTACACGTTATGGAAATGACATAACAAACACCACCACAGTTCAACAATAAAGCAGTTATGAGCCCTGTAGCTTTTTAAGACATTAAGGAAAAGAAGCAAAGAAAACTCAGATATTGAATGATCTCAAGCTGTATGCTGCAGAGACTCCATGAGAAAATGAAAGCTGCTAATCTACTTTCCAAGTGAAACATTGTAGGTGATTGCTCTAACCTGGGGCACAGTACATTCTCTCTATGGCATCGTTGTCACAGGAATCTTCAACCTCCCTCCACCTGCTAAAATACGTTAGCTGAATGTGTCCTAAAAACAAAACGACAGGAGAAATCAAAACATTTTTCTCTTCCATTTTCTGCAGAAGTGAACTGTAATTACTCCTTTTGTAGCTAAAAACAGTATCATTAAGAATAATGGCATCATTAAGTACTAGAAGCTATTACTGGGGGTGAATTTGCTGCACTGATAATGAAGCTCTAGACAGGAAATGAAGATACTAATTACAAGATAAAACGCCTACTCAGTTAATTGGAAGCAACAGCGAATAAAAAGAAATGCATTTGCAAAAGTTCCTGACCTCTATCATTCAATAAGATGTTGTTTGGGTTCAAATCGCGGCACACAATTCCTTCTCTATGTAAAGCATCAAGGGCTACCACCATTTCAGCTGCCCATCTTTGAATGCAATCCTCTGGGATATTAAACCTGGAGGTTAGCGCTAATCTTTCGTCGAGGTCCTGAAAAATTTGATGTATTTCCTTCTGCCCTGCTCCTGCTATTTTGTCTTCCTTCTTTGGTGCAGTGTTTTTACTTTCAGCTGCTGGTGACAAAGCCGAGTCTGTCTCCTCTTTCCTACTGTCTTCAGTTTGGTTGGAAAACAGTGACACTCCTTCATTTCTTAACATGTCTCTGTCCAAGCTAACCTCTTGAGCACCTGAGAGCGGGTTGGAAACACATGAACTTTCTTCTTTGCTTGTCACGTTTAAGGAGCAGGCCCCAAGCTCTTGAAACAGAGCCCCATCTTCTGAACCACCTACCTCTTGGTCAGATGTAAAGAGGGTCCCAAGGGCTCCCTGAGTGACACCGCTTTGCTCATTTGCTTCCTTGTGGGCAGGACTGCCCACTTCTGGTGCCACATGATTTGGCTCTTGATCAAATGCTTTGCATGGCTCTACAGAATTATTTAATTGCAAGACATCAGGTGTTTCTAACAACTTTACTTCTGACATGTCCCTGTCAGATTTTGTAAACTTTGTTGGCCTTGACACGGCTGGCTCTTCTGTTTCATCAGACATGCCTGGTAAGTTTATTAGGAGATCAGGCCTTCCTTCATCAATGCTATTCACATCATCAAAAGCAGCATCCTTAAAGGAGATAACTGGCACAGAGTCATTTGAACCCCTGCTCACGGTGTCATGAGCTTTCACACCCATTTTGCTCTCCAGGGCATCCAAGCTTCTGTCATGATCTGGGACAGTAAACAATGGCTTTAAAGGCTCTGATTTCAGGTTATAAAGTTTTTCTCCAAAATCAAGCCCCAGGAGTTCACTAGTGCTATCTTTGCTGTCTATCCTGAAGAGTTCCATGGGACTGTTCTTGGATCTAGTTAAGGAGTCCAGTATCCTAGTAGGGCTGGCTATTTCTGACTCGGCATCATCAATGAACAGCTTTCGTTCCTGAGGTGCAATCTGGGAGGTGAAGCTGTCACTGCCAACAACACTGCACTTCTGCAGGGAACTCCTCTCTTTGGTATGCAGCCCTTCACCCTCTGCTTTAGCCACTGGTTCCTCATTTAGGGAGCCAGAGTCAATTTTTTCCTGTCCGTACTCATTGCACAACGTTAAATAACTAGTGGTGCACTCTTCTTCTGAGCTGGATGCTGAGTCCATCCACTTGGAACTCTCCTGGCCGTCTTCCTGGTTGCTGCTGTCATCCTGAGAGCTTGGTGTCAGGCTGCTCCTCAGTGGGACCACCTTCAGCATGCTCTCCTCATAGCTTTCTCTGGAATCAGTGCTGCTACCATTTTCTTTAGGACTAGGTGTTGGTTGCTCCAGGTAAATTTTAGTTGAACTGGATGTTCTGGATTCAGGAATCTCAAAGCTCTCCTCAGGACTTCTGTTTAAGAACTTACTGACATAAGACCACAGTTTCCCACCTGAAAAAAAAAAGAAAAAAGAGAGGGGATCTCTTAATTTCACTCAAAATAGAAATTTTTTTCATGAAACAGGAAAATAGCCTCACTGTCACTATATACTCTATCCTTATGCCCACAGTTAGTTGCATCCACTACCTCAGCAGGAAATAATTACAGGGACCACAACTTGCTTTTCACGTAGATTTGTATTATTACATAAATATTTAAAGAGCTGCATTTGAGACTAAGCTGCTGGTTTTTGTTTTTAAAATTCTGTAAAGTCTCATTTCAGAGTATGTCTCATGTTGCACAGTGGTCACTACTCTCCACCTGCTGTCTCAAAAGAAGCAAAAACTAGGGAAGATCAAGTGGTTTAGTGCCCATCACCACTGCTGCCTACACTGAATAATTCTGTATCACAGCTCTAAACTCATGAGCAACATTAGTGGAAAAGGACTGAAAACTAAACAGCAAGTTCAGTAAGGGAAATTACCATATTAGCAGGGTATTTTAAGGGTCTGTGTCTCTCTTTGAAGAAGTTGGGGTTTTTTAGTTAAATATGGATACATTTCTCCCATTAGCTTAGGAATTCAAAAAAAGGTTTTTATGCTTTGCTGCACCACACAAGGATTTATCAATACTCTAAGTTACACTGGCAAACAGTTCCTTCACAGCATCTAAGAAAGTTACATCTCCAAAAATAATAGTTACATTTAAAAAATACAAACAAGGGCTCCTCATGTTTCCAAATGCTACACATATTAAAAAAAGCTTACAAATTTCAAGACATAATTTTAGCAAAATAAATCAAGAAGTTACTGTACCTTTCACATGTGCCAAAGAATTTGGCTTAAAGTTAGAAAGTCTCCTTTGATAACTTCAGGAAAAATGCACTGTCAAGACATTTCAATTTAAAAGATTGTACAAACATTCTCAAAAATGCAGGACTTCTAACAAAATCTTTGTAAAAGAAAAAAGTAAGTATCCAGCCCACTGGGCATCTGCAAAGTTGGTGGGGTTTTTTTACTTATTTGGATAAAACAGTTTTATATTTTTCCAAAATACATTCTTTAACAGGTTGGGGTTTTTTTAACACTCTCTGTATCAGGCAAAACTCCTTTAAAAAGTACAATAAAAGAAGAAAGTATTTATCATTGCCTAGGAACAGATTTTTTATATTCCCAGGTATTTCAAAAAAAACTTATCAAAGACAGAAAAACCTTGACACTTTAAAAATTAATCTGAATAATATAATGTGGAGTTTTCCTGCCCTCCATCCCTCTGGCTAAGACAAGACTTGTTTTTCAAGGGGAAAAAAAATATCTCACTGGTTGTGGTGAAACTAAGAATATTAAAAACACTAAGAGGGAATTCTAACAGCTTGAGTCCAATGGTAAAAACAACAATTTAGATCTGTTCATCCACATGGCTTCTGCCATAAGTACAATCAGAGTTAGTACTAGGTCAGGATGACCCTTGCCACCTTCTAGAATGTGATGAGAAAAGATGGCAGGTAAACGAACAGGAGCAAAGGGAAGCAATGCTCACAGAGAAAGGAACAAGAACTGCTGTACTGCCCACTGTGTGGCATAAGCACTTTAAATACTTACCCAGAGGTGCATCCAAAATACGCACCCCAAAGCGTGCCCTGCCACAGCAGCAAGGCACAGCCTCTGAGTCCCCCCAGAGCAGCAGCCCCTCAGCCCAGCGAAGCAGGGCAGGGACTGACTCTGAGCCTGCCCGGGCACAAGGGACCCGAGGCCCAGTGTCGGTGACACCCAGAGCCCTGGCCCTGCCAGAGCTGCCTCACGAGCAGGATTTCACCTCTGTCAGAAGCAGGGAGCCTGTGCAGGCTCTTCACGTGAGGCCACTCGCTTTAAACACGACACGTGGCACAGCAGCTCAGCAGGGCAAAGGCACCCTGCCCTCTGAGCCCTGCAGCTTGCACAGGACTTCAGGATTACTGGTCTTCAGCTGATTTGGTGAAAATAAAAGGTGTCCATCCCATAATCACCAATAGTTCTTTTCTAATGTTACACTTCTACATTTATCCATATTTTTGCTATAAAATGGCAGGGAGACAAAACAATAGAAAAGAAAATGAGAAAGAGAGCAAGAAGATACATAATTTTTATATATGTGTGAAACAGTTTATCCTCTTTTTCACACTGTTATCCATAACAAATAATTTCCTTTAAAATTTCAATTAAATTACTTAAAGTAATATAATAAAATTACTTTGCCCAGTTTATTAACTAGGCATGGAATTATTCAGGTCCATTGCATACCAAACAATAATATCTCATTTGAAAACCACACCTTACTGCATTTAATAAAACACATTATTTAATAAAAAAATTATATAGTGTCCCCATCCCACCTGCATTAGATTAATTAGTACAAGGTAAATACATTCATCTACATATTACTAGTGTTTATTACTTGTGCTTCACAAATTTCTTATAAAACCACAAATCTCAGGTTCCAAAGCGAGTTCACAGACCACGACCCATGAAGACCCATGTAAGATTTTTGGAGCTTTGGGAAGTGCCTGGCACAACACCACCTCAGCCTCCAGGTGTGGCTTTAATGCAAATATGAGCACCATCAGTGCTTTCTCAGATGGAAGTAGCAAAAAAAGGTCTTTCTAACAGAGGCCTGCCTTGAGCTTTGACCCAGGGATGCAGAAAGCTCAAAACCTTCTCCCTGTGATCTTTTGTCACATCTTTTTTTCCTGTGTCATTACTGGACACCAGGTGTGCTTTCACATGTGACACCTGAACAGCTCTCACTGACCTAAATGTTTTGTGCCCCTACACTAAGATAAGACAGGGCTGGGCTGCCCAGCAGTATGAAAAATGCAAGAATTATCCTCACACAACTTAAGTTTTTCACCTATTGACACATCAAGCTGCTCTCAGGAGAACTCCTGTCTTCTGCTCCCTCCACCTCACTTCATGCAAGATTTCATGCAGCCTCCTCTAGATTTGAGCCTCTACTTGAAGTTTTACTGCAGCTTAAGAAGGGAGACCCAAGAAGGATTACAGAAGGAAAAACAGACATGTTGGGATCAATACTTCAAAAATCCACAGAAAAATCACTGGAAGATTTGAGAGATTCAGTAAACATAAAAGTTGCAAAAGACAAAAAAAAGAAATCTCTTTACTCTTACAGTGTCCAGGAATTCACCACTGTCCACTTGAGAAAAGAGGGAGAACTACAACAACTCATTTTGTTTTGCAAATCTATTATCGTAGGTTTTCAAAAAGCAGTTGCTCATTATTAATGACTTTTATTTAGAAACCACAGTGGAAATGACTACTTACTGCAACTTCAACTTAAGAGTTAAACACAAGTAAACAAAACAAAACAAAAAACAAACACAAAAATTATGTCCAAATATGTTAACATACAAATATTTCAAGACTGGCCTCCTGGTCAAGTGGAAATACATAAATAAATGCCATTCAATAATTGTGTTCTATAGTGAAAAACAATTTTATTCCTTTTTGAAAACGTCCAATCCAGGGTCAAACAAAAGTGATATTTGTATCTGCGTATGTAATTATGCCTTTATGAATGACATACTAGTAATCTTTTCCCCTCTCCCCATGTGTTGTGTAAGATCAAGAAAACCCATTAGCAAGCCATGCTAATATAGTATCAGGAATCTATAAAAACTAAAATTACAGAAATCAATCCAAACAAGTAAGCTTCAGTCACTGTCAAATAGTCCAACAGACTAAATAACTATAAAAGCTGCAGTATTAAGCTCAAGTTTATTAGTGTTTAATACCATTTCAGAACTATATTATTAAGGTAACTAATTATTAAGTTTGTTTTCTTTTACCATGAACTGATTGTACAGCCAGAATAGTTCAATCTTTCTGGTTTTACAAGCACATGAGAATCAAGTTCAACATTCTTTTGCAGTTATTCAATGAAAAATTTCTTATTAGCAGTGCCATACTTAACCATATTTCCAGCATTCTGGAGCTTATACCTCTGCTGCTAGAGGCAGAATCTAAAAACTTAGTGTCCAAAATAATCAACAGGAAATTCAGAATAAAGTGACCAAGTGATAAAGCTGACTAGGAATCTTTTATATTCTTTCAAACATTTCTGCAGGTTTTTTATTAATAGCACTTGATGCAGGAACATCAAAAAGAAAATACAGAGACTATATAGTATATATGACAGGATAAAAAAACCTAGCAGGTCAGAAAATTTAATCTCCTAAACACATTTTTGTTCCAGATGACTAGAAAAATTCATGACCAGTTGGATTTTTCTTCACCCAGTGCTCAGACGCTTCCCATTTCAGTTTCAGATCCTGAAAGACTGGCTGGCTAAGGAGACCTATTCCAAAATAAATCAATAGCTTTTGCTAGCATGGCCCATGAGATTATTCGAAGTACTGCAATTCTCGCAGAACTGGAATGTAGCTAAAAATGGAGCAGTCACTGTATTTAGGAAATCCCAAACAGAGTCAAAGTGAACAACCCAGGCTTCCAAATAACTGTAATGTGACAGGGAAGAAAAAGAGAGTACTGAAAGACAGGTGCTCGAATTATTCTCCAAAACTGAGCCCAACTCTCTACATCACTGCATAAGAATTTATCTATGGCCAGGAGTACCAATCCTAAACCATGCACCTCATGAGAATTAATAGCCTTCCTTGCTGGAAAAGGAACAATTTCATGGTTTTCAAAGAATCACTGACCTCCTTTTGAAAAGAGACATGCCTACTGGTGAACTTCACCATGTTAATGCAATGGCTACATAAAATGAGGCTTGCACAGTTCCTAGGCCAAAAGCAAAGCAGACACACAGGCACTACCACAGTACAACAACAATATTCCCCAGCATCCCAGTGGCAGCCACAGTAGAGCTGCAGCTCCACATGAATGGGAAGCTGATCTCCTGCCTAATCTCTAACGTGACAGTAGTTACAAGCACCAGAGTCCCGTATCTGCAGTCCTGTATTTCCAGTGCTGCTGGTGAAGCTCTGCTGCAAACTTTGCTAGTTTAGGCAGAGCTCCCACTTCCCAATGCACTCGGAGCAAAAGCTGTTACTCCAAAGCAGCCTCCTGAAAAAGTCACTTGCCAAGGAGCGCAATTTCACCTTTCCCACACTTTCTGATTGCTGTCAAATATTTACAGCTAGCATTATCTCCTTTCCTAACAACAAATCCCCAGCTTTGCAAGCCAGAGCGCTACTGTGGTGTTGTCTATCAATTGCTGCATGCAGCAAGCCTCTTCAGCAGGAAGTTTCTTGAGTGCTCTCCAGATTGATAGGAACTCCAGCTTGTTTATGCTTAAAGAGATTTGACAGCTTCTAACAGCCACTTAAACTTTGATGTCCCATGGAAGCCCCCCAGCCTATTTTTGAAGCATCTGTTTCTAAAATTTCTGTAGTTAGTAGTGCCAGGAAGAAGCGAGGCCTTATTAACATCAGATTGGCTCTCTCCCACACTAGAACTTGCCAAGTGCTTTGCAACAAAGCTACAAGATAACTTTATGGACTTTTGTGCTTCTGATGATGCATCCTTGAAGCCTCTCACTGTGGCCAGGAGAAAAATCTGTAAGAGAACCCAAGACCTCATTCACCGATTCTGAGCATGTAACACCATCACGATTTACCAAAACAAACAAATAAACAAACAAAAATAGTCTTCTTCTTGAGTCTGTGGTCAAGCTTTCAGAATTCCATACAAAACCCAACAGTGCTGCACTTAATAATATAGTTAAAATCTACTATGAACAGGAAAGTGAGCTGCTTAGCAAACACATATTGTCCATTCATAGCATAAAGCCTCTGAATTTGCTACAATACAAGCCACTGCCCATTGAAACTAATATTTTACCCTTCAAACTCACGATGGTGTAGCTAATATACCTAGCATCATAAATCAGCACCTCTTACAAATTTGACTGGCAGAAAATCTTCTTTCTTATTGGAACAGAATTACTTGGAGTAGGAATATTTAGAGCATTCATAAAGTCATGAAATAAAATTTCAAGAGACTATCACTTAAAAAGTACTGTCCTAGAATCTTTTATCCTTTCCCAACATTAACTACAACCATCTTCTCTATTTATATCTGGTCTGAGATGGATGAAATTTTAAGATAGCTTTGTCTATAGGGATTCCTGGTATTATCATTCTAATTTAAAGGATGAATGCTACTAACATAAGACTGATCTGATCAAGACCATAATCAGTGGGGTGAGCAAGACTAGTCTCTGCATATAGTGCAGGATAACTTTAGCCCTATTTTTAAGTAACCTTCATTCACACAGAGTTAGAAGCCGGTGGAATTCAAAACAGAATCCCACAAACTGAATCACTCCCTCTCCTGAATCACTTTCCAGCATCAGTCTCATAGGGCAGGCTGAGGTGCACTGGCCGACGCCTCAGTTCAGGATTTGGGATCAAGCCCTAAACCTGCAATACACCTGTTGTATATATTCCCAGGAAATTTACTCATCACTGTGTACCCCAGCTACCCCTCTTTACACAGAATATATCACTCTTCCTCTCCCTTTGCCTGTTCTGAGCCCAGACAGTAGGTTCATGAAAATGAAAGAGCTCTGATCTCAATGTCTCTATTTTTCTGTTATCACAATAAAATTAACACTTCCAGGAGATCACCTTTGTCAACTGCTCACATTAGGCCTTCCTGAAAATTTTTGTTCTTACATCTGACCACTTCTCCCACAAAATTCAACTACTACTCCACTCACTTTTCCATCTGTCTTGAGAGAGAACATTCTTCCTAAAGAGAAGAGCAAAACTGTAGGACTTAAGAAACTGCAGAAATATTAGGAAGAGGTTTTTAAACTATGTAATTACGCTAGTCCTAAGGGCAGCTGGTATCTGATGAGTTGTGGGTGGGGTTTATTGTTTGGTTTGGGGTTTCTTTGGTTGTGGGTTTTTAAAAATACTTTTTCTCTTAACAAAATGTACCAGTTTATGTGGAGATTGCAGTTCAGGTGAGAATCTCCCAATTATCTTGTGTATTATTACACACACCTCAAGAAGAGTAGCACTGTACAGAGCAGCACTGTAAACTCCCAAGATCACCATCAGGTACTACCGTAAAGTGAGACTTTTCTTCATGCATAACTGCTCATGGCAAAACCAGGTCACACATTGCAGAAACAGTCATTCCTGTTGCAAAGCTAACTTTCACCGGCCTCATATGACAAATTGTTCATGAAAAAACCAAAATCTAAGTCATTAGGGAAAAATAGTTTTCAATGCAATAAAATTATGTTCTCTATCAGTCAGCTCAGGTCCTTCACATCATCCATTCTGTCTGAGTTATTAGTATTTCCAAAAAAAAGAACTATTAGCAACCCCAAAATTTATATTCTACACTCATTCTAAACAAATACGGGTAATTACATTTAGAGAATATTTAAATCCAGGTGTTAGACAAAAAAATCAAAATGCAATTATTTTGTGCCACCTGTTCCCTGTATATTTCACAGGAATTTTATAAATAGTTTGAAGGCACAACTCTGTGGTTCTGCTTTGAACTCCTGTGTGATGCCACTAGCTATTTTCTTAAAAATCCAGATCAGTGCAATATTAACCAACAGGAAAATGTTCGTGGTTTTTAGCAGAGCCATTAAATTCTTGTGCAAATACTTGTCATTTTAACTAGAGATGCTAAAAAGATTTACTAGTCAAAGTTTACAAAAGTAGCCAAAGACTTTATCTCTGAGAGATAACTGTAAATAACGCAGATAGCTGTAGCAGTCAAAGCACTCCCTCTCCTGTAGAAAATAAACAGTTGGAAGCTTTCAATATTGCTACATATAATTCAAGTAACCCATCAGGATTTGAGGCCATTTGAAGCAGGAATCAGATCCACTGCAGAATGAGAGGGGAAAAGGGGGAGGGACAGAGGAACGGAGTGGGGTGTCTTAGATGACATCTCTCTGGCACACTAAAAATATTTTAACTGGATGTATGAGAGATTAATTTGACAATGAAGTGCACCATTGATTAAAACTGAAAATCTTTGACTCTTTTCAACAATATGCTTAAAGGAGAGACAAACCTTCTGCGTGCTGCAGCACGAGGAAGACAGACTCCTCGGAGATGATGTACTTGTGCAGACACACCATGTTGGGCACGCAGCGGGGGATGATGGTCGTTCTGCTCCTGCTGCACTCACTACTTTTCCTTAGACCCTGACAGAGAACAAAAAGGTCAGTTGTACCCTCAGTTGCCTTTGGAGCCTGCTGTGCTCTGTGTTTATCAACCAAACTAATCTATCCGAGTTACTCTGGGCTTCAGAGAAACCACTCATCTGCTGCTCTATGCCCCTCGGTCCCCCGAGGCTGTGCTGATGGCATCTGGCGCATTTCCAGAGAACAGAAGATGGCACAAAGCTGCCATTAAAATCAATTACATGGGTCAATGTTTTTATTAGAATCTCTCTCAAACTAAGTCATCAGGATGACACTCAGTTATTTCCCTGTGACCTTTTTTTAAAATTTTATTTTTGCGTGTGACCAAAAGACACTATTAAAAAAATTCAATTCAAGTCCTAAAGACAAAAGAATGCCTTAGCCTCACAGGTAATCCTCACATTTTCATTTTACTTTACTAGAGACAACAACCACCTCAATAAAAAAGAAAGGAAAGGATTAGTCTCCTTGAGAGGCAATGATTTTTGGGAGGTAGTGCAGGGATGAAGTTGCCAGAAGTGAAAAAATTGATGTGGGAGGGTGAAAGGGAGGGGAGAGAGAAAGAGAAAAAAAATTATGTCGATAGTGTGACCTATTACAATATTGATAAACATAGGCAGTTACATGGGAAATTCAATGTTACCCTATCTGCCAGTAGATAATGTGAGGTTCTAACATACAATATTCACAAATAAACCTTTCTCAGAAACAAACAGGTTTGCTGTATCCTGCACATACAATTTCAAAGGCCAATGCACAAAGTTAAGGTGGATTGTAAACCAGATCTGAAGCAAAGTTACAAAATCTTAACAAGAAATTAGAGCTTCATGTTTGGGGGAGAGCTTTTTTTTCAATCCTTCCTGCCATTAGCAGTGGAATTCATGACAAAGGGAGCCTGAAGTAAATGGCCACAAAAACAATACTCATAACTAAACTAATTCTCAGCATCACAGATGCTCTGAGCGTATTGGGGGTCTTGATCTGAACACTTTCTGAAACATAAAAGAGTAATATGAAAAATTTTATTCTGACCAAATAACTGTTCTTGAATGTAACTGGTTAGTAACATTAAACTCAGTTATTGCCAGCTATTGATGTAAAACATAAGGAAACAAATTTGAAGAAGACCAGTTGCATATTTCATCCAGAACCCACTTTGTCCAGTAGGATATTCTTCAGCAAAAGAAGACCAAACACCAGGTGCAGTGAATGTGCTTGGATTAAGGAGAATTTTCACCTTCATCAGAAGTCCTGAGCCACCGGGGCTTTACAGATGTTTTAAGCAGTACATTAAATCTGTGATTCTTTAACCAAAGCCTGCGAAGGTGTTGGCCTCAATAACCAGAGGCAATTCAGGTGACTAAACCAGCACATCTGAGCACAAGGGATGTTAGAGAGAAAGGAAGGGAATGCAACCAAGTACAGACAAAAAGAACTCCAGGGCACTTAATATGTATTATCATAATAACAATATATTGCAGGGATACGTCTATAAATTACCTATAAGTTGATCTTTGTGTGCTGGTGTAATTTAGGAGGTCATATAATAAAAGATTTTACTCACCTTCAATATAAAAGTCTGCTGTGTTCTAGTGTCCATTACAAGCAAAACCTAAGCAAAAAGTATTCAGAGAAATATTTAAGATTCACATGTGTAAGCTAACAAAACATAGTTCTTAAATCTAATGCTGAATATTCTTACAAAGAAAGTGATACATGCAATCTAAAAATTAAACCCCTGCAGCATACAGACTTGATAAGCAGTCGTTTTTTTAGCTAAGAAATGACTAAGGATATAGATCTCTAA
This sequence comes from Gymnorhina tibicen, assembly GCA_013399875.1. Taxonomy (NCBI): domain Eukaryota; kingdom Metazoa; phylum Chordata; class Aves; order Passeriformes; family Artamidae; genus Gymnorhina; species Gymnorhina tibicen. The sequence continues at coordinate 634,372 of VXAZ01003030.1, forward strand.
AATTAGGGTAACAACAACAAAAAAAGAGGTTTTATTTAGGGAGAAAAGTGTGGATGGGTTTGCTTCAGAGAGAACACCTACAGCTGCAGAGAGCATCTCTTGTTAGCAGTGCATCACCTCCACTGAAAGCACTTTAAACACAGCAATGAGAGAAGCACTAAGTAACAACTACATCTTAGCAAGCTCCATTTGTTTATGTGTTGAAAACAAAACAAACAAAAGGATACATACGTGTATATATACATTTAGGAAACTGCATCTTTAGAAAGCTGGAACCCTCCGCCTTCAAGTCACCCTGCTTAGGAATTAACTGTTTTCAAACTCTAAGAACACAGATGTGCTTGAAAAGCACCAGCTGCAAGACAGCCACACGAGCAGCACAAGCACAAGCTCAACCCTCAAAAGCCCTCTGTAGGAACAAGAACAAGAGTGTGCCCTCACCGCTTATTTACATCAGACATTGTAAACTTCCAGTATAAATATTCACGTACAGTTATACCTAAATATTTAGGCTGCAAAATCATACTTCTAAAAGGCTTCCTTCCCATGCCGGCACTGGGGTTACCAAACTCTAGAGTTCAATAGACAAGATGCAGCAACTCCAAGTGAACAGACAAGGTGCAGTGAAGACCAAGTCAGCTTGCATCCAAAAAGACTTCTTGCAGAGGAATGACATGTCAGGAGCAACATGGCTTCATCAGGTGGCAGAAGGGCAACACCACACACAGCCTCCCTTACCCCCCTGCTGTGAGGGGCAGCAATGCAGCCATGCTCTGCTGTCTCTGAGAGAAAGAAACCTTTGCTCTTTGGGATGGTCGCATTCAAAACCTACTTCTCTCCCCACTGCATCTCAAACATGAGAAGGAGAACTGAAGTCTTTTCTAATCATTTATCTCTCAACATATTTCACCAAAACAAATAAAGTGACAGACTCTCCCCCATCTCAAAGACCCCCTCTTTTACTAGGGTTGCACCCAATTTTAAAAGCTTTTCTGTATCTTCAGGGGGAGAAAAAAAATCAACAGAAGTTGGTGCTACTGAGATTTTTTTAACAAAGGAGTGACACACAGTTTCCATGTCAAGGGCATAGTAAGGAAAGGCAAGTATGCCCAGACCACTGAGTTTGCCAAACAACTTTTTAGGCCTCTTACCTGGGGCTTCCAGAAACAGTGGAAACCAGCTCAATAAATAACAATTGTGAAACTGGTTTTGTTTACAGATGTTTTACGATGTTTACACCAAAAGGTGTAAAATTAAAATTAAAGAAAAACCCAAAACCACACCAACCAACCAACAAAAACCAACAGAAAAAGAGAAAAATAAAAGCCCCTTTACAAGAGGTGGCAAAACAAGATAAAAATTGTTGTAAAAAAACATCTATGTGTTTACAATCACTCTCCTTCCTCTTCTCCCAAGTTTGTTTGCAACTAGACACTGTTCACATTGAGGCAATAAATACGAGAACATATGTGATTTTTTTTTTTAAATGTGCCCTTTGACTGTCAATATCTCCCAAACAGGTGTTGGCTAAATGATTATAAATTGGCCTCTGGATACACCTCTTCAACTGAGCCGTACAGGACTGGCGATAATATAATTAGACCTAAAAACATCAGGCTGGTGAATGCTTTCCATCTGTTTGGCAATAATGTTTAGTTAACAATAGTCTTTAAAAGAAGCACCTTCAACTTCAGTTCTTAAAGTTATTTATAGGGCCATTCTTAACACACCAGCACTCTTGCTAACAAGAGCTTTAGCCACTTGGAAATTATTAGCCATACGGCTCTATATGAAAAGGAATGGCAGCATTTAACATCTGTATCTCTCCAGATTTACAAGCATCAACCTCATTTAAAGTCATTTCTTAATGAACAGTTCCGTGGTCTGTATTAATATTATAGTTGCATGCACAAAGATCATAAGGAGCCAAACATTTTTTTAATACCAACAGTAGGCCAATCAGTAATGAAGCTGTCAGCATAAAGGACAGAATAATAGCTTCTTTAACCCTCAAACAGGATTTGTTCATTTGTAGAGTAGAAGACACCAATTTAAAAACTGCTCATGGGTTTGCTCACCTTTATAAAGACAAAAATCTAATTTGGTACTAATTTGATACAATTGTCTTTCCAATAAAAGGCTCCTAAAGCCATCTTTTATTCCATGATAAAACAACTGCTATAACTAAAACTGTCATGAAATAATTACCTTTGATAGCATACCTTATTGCACAAATACAATTAATGTATTCCTCCCTTTCATTTTTCACACTTGCTTATCAGCACTGTATTAGCATATGGTGCAACAGAAGAGATTACTGAGCCCTCGCCCCGTAAGTTGAGGTATAGAACGACGACCACTAACGTGAATAAAGCAGATAGAGGGTCCCTGTAGGGTAACTTCATCTGCTGTTATATTGCAGCATCAACATGAAAGCAGCAGCTACGGTTTTATACCTGCAATAACAACAACTAATATCCTTGTGCCTTTGAGGTTAACTACCTAGATGGACTACCCAGTCCAAGTAACCAGCTTTTGTTTTGCCTCCCATCAAGAATCGTACCTCTCCCGAGTGATTAAACACCTCATTTACAGCTCCAGTTCATTTTAGGGACAATTAGTTCTTCGTTGATTCGGTACCAACCTTTGGCAAGACTGTTTACCTCAAAAGGGACTCCAAGAAGCCCAGGAAGAGCCTTGGAAGTAACTTTAAAAATTCATGTAGTGATGGTCCATTTGGCCCTGGCAGACGGCAGACTTTACATGGGCCCACCAAATCAAAAACTTGTTTCAAGGGAAAGCACCCTGCATGCATTATTGCAAAGATGTGGTTTAACCAGATTCTCCCAGATAATTAAAGGACGACATGAATGGGTAAGCTGCTATCAGAAAACTATTTCAGGAAGGGGTAAGTCCAGGAGAGAGAGGGTCAGGAGTACATTTGCTTGAGTTTTCGTCACTCACCCAGAGCAGAGAAAGGTCAGCAGCTCTTGGATGCATTACAACCCTGCTGCAGAAGGGAACAACTGTACCCCTAACCACTGACCCAGGTGCCAACTTACTCGCCTCACCTCATGCTTTACAGCCAATTTATAGACAGCAGTGCCCCAAGTCTCCCGTTTGCGTTCCTTCACACTTCTCTCCCGTTGCAAAAGTGCTTCTGTAATTCTAAGATTTGTTTTTAAAATGTGAAGTGACAAGTCCCCACCCCAATGGCATGATGAGGCAAAACAGGATTCCAAAGAGCATTCCCTAGAACAGAGCTCTGTTATTCTCCAGAGCCGATCACACAGAGATCCTGGCATTAGACTAGGCTGCTTCTTGCTCACATAAGCTGACAGAACCTCTTTCACCATGTAAGTTGCAGTATTTAACATCTCCTAACAACGAGCTGTTGGCTGTAACATTCAGCATCCTGTCTCAGGGAGGAGGGAGAAGAAGGCACAGCAGGGCACTCCTGGGCACTGAGCAACTAGACTGTGACACAAAAGGAGACAAGGCAAAATCCTATTTGTAATACTGATGGACGAACAGAGTCAAGGTCCACATATCACGCTGGCTCTTACGGCACTATTGCTTACACATTCTTTTTCTATTTCTTTGCACTAATGACAACCTCAACATGGCCAAAAACACCGATGAACAAATAGCAATTACCACAAATAAATATCTAATGTAAATAAGTGTCTTCAGCAGCAAAGACATCCTGATTTTGTACAAGCACTGGAGCTCTCAGGAATATCCCAAAAAACAAGTGAACGCAGCAGCACCGCATGACAGCATCTCAGTACTAAGTGCAGACAGCAAAAACCCCTGTGTGATGCCAAATAGGATTTCTTACTTGTAAATTCTTTTTTTTTTTCCTAAGTCAACGGTTAATTCTGATGCTGACAGCAGCTACTTAAAAAAATTAGCTTCTTAGATTTGATGTACAGTGTATCCAACAGCTTAGAGGAAAATAAATTAAATTCAATTCAATATAGTAGGTACAATTAATTGGAGAAAAATAAAATAAAATCTGCCTGGTAAATAACCATAGTCTGGCTTTAAGAAAACAGTTAATTTTAAGATCCTATAAATGCACAGAAATTAGCAAATGTTTCGGTATGCTAATTTTTTTTAATTAAAAGATATTTCTGCAGTAAAAGCTCTTTCATATGCACTACTGATTCTTCATCAAACGTTAAGTTTCCAACTTAACACCAGTATAGCTGGTGGCAGCCTGAAGGTTTACCATCTGCTGCCACCCAAAGTCACGGTGGCCACCTTCAGAACATATGCATCAAAGCCCTGAGATAAGAGACTGAAGGAATACTGCAGAAGTCAGCATAAGGGGGAGCACAGACCCAGGGGCAGGCAACAGGCAAGTCACCAGGAAAAAAGAACATGGTGAACCAGCAGTCACCCCGCTGAGCACCCAACCAAGGTCGCGGGGGACAGCACTGGGAGAACTGAGGACTGCTCTGAACTGCGCTGCTCTCCTGCGGGTGGCTTCAGCACTAACGCACAAATCCTGTCACGCTGCAGACATTTGCTTCCCCAGTTCCCCTTTCTTTTCTGGGATTTCCTCCCCCCCCACTTCTCCCCTGCCCAGCATCTCATACTGATTTTTTTCCTAGTCTCCACTCTTTAAGGACATAGCAGAGAACATACCTCTGGTTTTTATTTACTGGAGCAGCTTTTAACACTAATCAAAACAAACACGTCAACACATTTGCTTACGAAAATGTGACTTTAAGTTCACTAACACAAGTGAAAAATACCTCATGCCTGATCAAAGAAAATAGAATAGGATCTCTTACTGCAGTAGCAGACAGCAGAAAGGTTTCCAAGACAAACCACAGCTAAGGGATTACTTTAAAACCAGCTCCATTTTGTTTTTAAATTGCTGCTCTACACCGAAAATACATCATGTAATATTGTCACCACTGGGCCACCTACTAACTCTGGTCCTCATCTGCTAAACAAAGGTACCCTTACCATAGGATAGATACTCTAACGAAAGTCCTACAAACTTGAATATGTATCAGATGATCACCTGGGATTTCTTTTCCTGTGTTTACCCCACCAGTTGGAAAATGCTGTAGTGACAGATGACAAGGAACGAGACAACGTCCACTTGATCCCAGGCATGACTGTTTGGGACTGCAAGCAAACCTCAGCTGCGGCTGGAGCACAGCGTGGTGCTGCACTCAGGACACAGCTGTGCTGATGGGCAGGAGCAGGGGTGCAATTCCTCCCGCTCTCCTCAGCTGTGCCGGCTGTCACAAGGCTCCCAGGATTAAAAGATCTACTTAACACAGATTTATTCTTGTCACTTTTCAGATTACACCACCCGGACTCTCACTCGTCTCCCTCTGTCGTTACAGAAAGAGATTACATTTGGCTAATACGTATGAAAAATGTGATTACTCCTTATCCTTGTACCTGTGCAATATGAATTATCTTCAGTTTGCAATTATTCCTCCTTTCAAACCATTATTCTAAGGAACTTACAGCCCGTATATTCTATGACTTGCAATAATAGTGTACTTATAAGACAAATGGTGCAGCTTTAAATAATGAAAATGCTAAGAAAGCAGCATATATTCAAATTCGAATTTTTAAATTTGAGTTGGTTGGTAACAAGAGAGGAAGGTCCATTTTCTTAAAGTAAACTAGAAACTGGCCAATAAATTACAAATGGTGAAATATTAACCTAGAAAACATATCTGGCAGGTTTTACTAGTGAAAGCATTTTACAATATGAAATGCCACTGGCATCCCAGAGTAATTGCGTGGCACCAATTATGTACTAAGCAACTTAGTAACAGTTAGGAAGATAAAATTAAATAATTTTGGCTTAAAAGAAAATATCTCAATAATTTATTTCTTTCTGAAAGCCAAGAGATACATATAGTACAGCCTGCAGAAGAAAGTCCAACAACGTAATTTCTTTTTTCTAAAGGCAAGGGCAAAATTTGCATTACTATACCAAATCTCACTCAAGTCAAAAGAAATTTTAGTGAGACAAACAAGAAAGAAGCTAGAGAGAAACTAAGGGTTACAACAACAAACACTCAGAAATGTTCAGATTTGTGTAAATGGAAAGATTTCAGGAAAACAAATGGCAGGTGTTTGAGGGCAGGGAAGAAGGGACAGGACTCTTTCTAGCTGGCAGAGAAACTGTTTTAAAGTTGAGCAAGCTTTGTTACTTGGGGCTTGAAACCTGACTGTAGTTTAGGAATAATCCCACAGCAGTAGGGAAAGGAAGGTAGTGAGCCAAGAAATCAGTTTCGACAATAACTCTGTAGTTGATTTGATTTTGTAGGACTTGGCAAGCCACTTAAGAAACTAAAAGGTTATCAAAACATAAAACCAGCTCTTAAAATTTTATTTGTATGAATAGTTACTATTATTATTCAGTTTCAGATTTTCCACCTTTTTGCCACTGCTATTTTCCATTCTGCCCCATTTGTATGTACATTCCAGCTCCCTTTCCCCCACAGCTCTTAGGCACACACAGCCACTCATTCAAATCTGTAAGATGATCTAAAGATGCTCGACAGAGTGCACCTGAGAGCCAGGGGAGGGAAAACATCTGCTACAGTCAACTCGGTTTCACAGCTGCAACAGTCTTTAATCTCACCTCACAATAAAAGGCTGAATATTTAAGTTACTAACAAACACTAACAGGACATAGTTAGCTGTGTCTGTTATTCATGCACAACAACACACATGCTGCCATAAGAAGGGCCTATTCCTCCTTCCCCTCTGATTAAATTTCAGTAGAACTAGCCATGACCTGTTTGAATTCAACTCTGGATCTGCAGATTATGCATGTGAAGTTGACATATACTCTACATATTTCTGCTTTTTGGCACTTTCACTCATTAAGCAGACAAGTAGTAATCACGCTTTATAAATAATTCTCCTGCATATTTTTAAAGTCACTTCACCGAAACGTACACCCACGAGAGTTAGGACTTCTCAAGACAGCACGGGAGACAAAAAAAAACCCTTATATTCCAGGTTAACAGGCTTGCTTCCATTTTCTAAAAACAGTTACCTAGCTCAGAAATTCCCAAAATAATTTTAGCAAGACCCCGATGAGAGTACGTTATTTTATTAGGTTTCATAATAAAGCTTAACAAACAGCGTATTGAACAACAGTTCAAATGTATGGACAGCTGTGGAAGAACTGAACACAGCCACACCAGTGCCAATACTGACACTGTGCCTTGATGGGGGACATGGGGAGGGGATAGAAGAGACATAAATGACAGCCACTGGTTACAGAGGCATAGTTATTACTTAATGCACTCTGCTTTCAAGATGAATCTTTAAATTGAATGAATCTAAATAACAGAGGCTTCTAAAGAATAAGAAATTGGGTTTGAAACAGCATTGTGAAGGTATCCAGCAGCACCATAACAAAGTCGTTTCTTTAGGGGCCGGTTGCAGCTTCAAAGGAAAGATTTGCCTAGGGCAGAAACTCAGCACAGAACCTGCAACCTTGATTTTTAATTAGGCAAATTTTGAAAGCAAAACTCTCCCCTATTCCAAAAAAGGAGTTTTCTACTTTAAGGCACATGAGCTGATAAAATAATTGATCATTCGTGGTTGGTGATAACAACAGCTACAATATTTAGGTATTTGTTTTCAATGCAGTACCTCTGGTAACATTAATAAGAGCTTTGCTGCCCAAACAGCAGCACCTCAGATTCCACAACGTTTGCAGGACAAAAGCCACCTTTACAATTAGATTACACCTCTACTTCCAGAAACCTACTCACAGGCAGGCTCTTTACATATTAAACATATAAAATACCTGCAAACACCACCTCATTAACTTTTGACATGATGAAGTGAGCAAACATAGCATCAGCAGAACTCAAAAAAAAGAGAATGGCTTCCTCAAGCAAAACCTAAGTCCTCTTTGGTCTACTAGAAGTCAGATTTATATTACAGCCTTTGCATGAGAGCAAAAGCAGAAGGATGGGAGGCAAGGCAGATGTAGGCATTCTTCCCTGAATTTTCACAATAATTTAAGGAGTTTAATAATTCTGAGATCTCTCTCAGATACAGCAGAGAAGGGTCAAGGCAACAAAAATTATTGAGGTGACAAGGAAGGTGAAAGGGCAGAGAGGAAAAGAAAGATTGCACACTGGGAATAAACTAGGCTAAAATTAAAAATCTAATCATTCTGCCTAGTCTAAAATAGTTTGAAAAACCCAGAGTTTCAGGTAGCAACAAGCACTTTGTCTGTGAAAATGAAGCCAATTCAAAACACTTCAAGAGGCTTCAAAAGAAGAACAAAGAGTGACATTACTCTAAGGGAAAGCACTGAACCTTTCAGCATTTGAATGAGGGAAGGTTAACAGCTGGTTTTCTCGAGGCAGCACTGCAGCAGGCAGACACCACTCTGGGTTTCAGCAGTGGGAGAACAAGTCTGCAAACCAACCAACACCATTTTTAAGTCAGTGTGTTTAAGCCAGTCTTGAACAGGGTTAGTCAAGCCAGCGTTACAATGCCAGTGGCTCATTACTACCCACACACCCATTTTCTGCTGAAACCAAAGCAGCTACCTTAGGGTTAGAATGGAAGATTATTTTCAGGCAAAACTCTGCATGGTGCTGAATCAGTTACAGCCTTGTGCCCAAAAGCATGGCATCTTCAGTGCTGGCCCTGAAAATCAAAATCCATTTTCAGGAACAAGCACGCTATGTCATCTGCTTGGCTCCAGCAAGGATACTTACACATTGATTGGATTTCTCCATGATGTGAGCTTTAGGGCATATGGAAGCAGAGGAGGGAAATGACAGTGATGGTGAGGAAGGAAGGGAGATGGTGCTTTAAACCAAAGGCAGGGGCATCATCTCCAGCCCACAGATACATGTGCACACTTTTGCTTCATATTCGCATGCATTTTGTGTACGCATTATAAAACCAAATAAAATATTCTCCGGGCTTAGAGAAGGTTTTCATTTGCCTCACAACTTTACAAACACCTACAAATATGTGATCAAAAGCAGCATACTCAGAATAAGGCTAAGATTGTGACACAAGAATCTGGAAGTAGGAACGCAGAGTACAAAGACATCTGAAAGAACCCAGCCCCCTCTTCCGCAATAATTAAACGTGAACTCTGAGCCCTATGATACTGTTTACACAGGAGCATTCCAGCTGTATGCACAGGCCTGCTTCTCCTTGCATACATCTCCAACTCTTCAGACTCTTGTATTTTTGTCATCATTAGAACCCTGATTCTCCCCAACTCTGCTTCTAAGATCTGGACATGTTCAGCTCACACCTGGGACACTTACTGAAACTGCTCAGAGCGAGCTAAGGAGATCTGGTACCACCAAGGACTCCAAAAGTTTCATTCTGATCTTTTCCAGTAGCTGTTCATTATCGTTACACAAGAATGGAGATATTGAAAAAGTCTTTCTTGATCTATTTCCAACATTTTTGCAGGCTCACTCTGTCAGACTAATTCACAAAATCCATGCCTACTGCATCCATTTAGTGGCTATTAATTTAGTTAGCACCTACTAACAGGTGCTACAGGTGGTCTTTCCAACATGTCTCTCTGATATGTATACAGAGTGGAATACAGGCTAAATTCTGTACTTACAACTGAGGAAAGAAGATACAATGAATATGAAGTCAGAGCTTAGAAAACCTTGTGTGCTATAAAAACAACCATAATACCTAATGTATACAGCCCTCTGAGGAGAAGTTATCAACTTATGCACACAATTACAACAAAACGGGCAAAGAAGAACAAAAACCAGTCCCAATAGCTAGGTTCAGTCCAACAAGAAAAAGAAACCAAGAAATACAGACCTCAAGGGATGAGCCACAGGTTTTTGATGCACGTTACAAATGCATAAATTGACCATGCATCAGTAGCTCATGCACAAACCAGGGACTACATAAGGAACTATCAAAAGGCACAAGGGATTTGGCACAGCAAAAAGGAAACGAGCCGTTACAGTCTGCATTAGCCACTGTCACACTGCTGAATAATACATCACCTTAAAAGTATTTGGTAAGGTGGTAACTAATCAGCATTATCAAAACAACCCAACAATTCTTCTGGTCTCTTAATTAGGCTTGCAAAAAAATCCGTATGGTCCTTTACTGTTTACAGACGGGTATTATCCTGGGATTTTGGAAGACATTATTTGCATGACTCAAAAATAAGCTTGGCTTCATTGCTGAATGTCTGTCTTGGCAAGGGATTTCAATTCCGAATTCTCAGGGAAGGAGAACAGTCGTGTGTGTCCCCACTTCCCATTTCAAGTAAGAGTTCAAAAGTAAGAATTTCTACCCATCTATATTCCAAGTATCCACTAGATTGTTCAACTGAAAATACATCAACTTGTCCTTACCCCAGAATGGCAAGCATGATTTCATTTTTGAAAAACAGGCCTCATCCTATTGAATGCTACCAAACATGTACCTTATCCTTTAGCTCAAATACATTTTGCATGACCTTACATGAATTGCTTAGATAAAAGCCTTTTTTTCTTCTACTTTTGTTATTTTAAAGTGCAGATGCATTTGAGTCATTTTCCCCTTTTGTTTCATATCCTTAAGATCCACAGCTTCAAAGACAAAATGTCAGCATGCAGTCGATTTATGACTGAATTCTTGAAGAGACACTGAAGAATTACCTTGTCAATCACCCCAAGGACTCTGAAGGTCTTCAGTTCCTCGGCAGGGCTCCTTAGGTTCCAAGAGGGCCTTGAACTTAGTGATCCTGGAGGCTAATGGAGGATATCAAAGATTATACATCAATCAGGGTGGTACTTGAAGGAAGACTGCCTGCTGAAGCAAATGCCAGGCCGAAGGAAACTAAATTTATCATAAATCAGAGAGACTGAAGATGAAAGGAGAAGTTTTCTGTTTGTCCTTAGTGGGGGGAAAAAAAACAACTTGCAAGTAAATAAAAGTCGAGATAACACGGAAAACAAAAATTTAAGAAAGAAAAAAGCAATGAATTTTTATATTTTCTGTGCTTAATGGAACCCAGCAATTGATTACTCAGTTCTTACCACATAATAATAATCAATCAAAGCCTTACAGGTATTCTGGGTACAAAATAATTCAGAGATCACTGAGGAGGAGAAAGCAAATTAGAGGCTTTTTAAGTCTGAAGAACATAAAATATAGAATTATAAACAGGGTTCTCTTGCTCTCTGGTGGGCTTTATGAAATCCTTTTAATAATAAGGTGCACAACAGAAATGATTCCTAAAGCTGCCTTAGAAAAAAGTAGCTAGCTATGTATCATTAATCTAGAAATTAACACCACAGCAAGAAAATTGGCAGGTGCTAACCATTCAAGTAGTTAATATGCTAATACACATAGCTGTTTGTCCATACTATGGTTTGTAGTTTCTCAGAGCAAACTCAAAGCTTGCATGTCAGAGAGGGGAACAACATTTCAACTGGAAGTCTTTTGGGACAAAGATCAACCTCTTAAGCATCCCATATACCTCTGGCACGTGAATAAACATTTTCAGTAGTTTCTAGTTGCCAACTGAGAGAATTCATTAGATCTTCCTCCAAAAATTCAACATGTAGCTTCTACTGGAACCACAGACCTGTATGTCTTCCTCACTAATAAGGTAACTTCATTTGCAGAGCTGCTGAATGCCAAATTCCTTTTAAGCATAACCTGGCCTCCCCAAGTATATTTCTATTACACAAAGGTGCAAAGGAAGAGGAAGGTGAAACTGCTTGATTTCTACACTTCTAAGAGGAAAAAGCTGTTTTTCTAATTTGTCAGCATTCTGAGGCAATATTTAACAACTATGTCATAAAGGAAAATGGCTGGTAAGCAAATACACTGTGGATGAAATCAACAGTGTATAATTAACTATATCAAAAAATCTATCAATAACTATATGAAAAAATCAAAATTTTTTCCCTTGTGATGAGAAACTCCAAGATCCCAAACTAGGCAGAGCCATTTCCTGCCCCCCTCAGACATCCTTACTGTGCTATCCTCAAAGGCCAAAGCAACTCCTCGAAGCCTTCCCCAAAACTGAGCCCATTCATGTTGCCAGTCAAAAACAGTCTCTCCTTCCAAATTCCTTTCTAAAAACCAGTACTTATTTAAGTACTCATTGCCCACAAAATGCAAAAGAAAGGGCCATAAATACATGTTCAAAAATCTTGGAGAAAAGTGTGCTGTTCTGGGCTCAATGTTTAGGAGTTTATTAGTTATCTTCATTTATTTATCTGGATCTGATAATTGTTTTGTCACATAAACCCTGCCAAGCAGGAGAACCAACAGCAGTTAAGAGAAAACAGCCTAGATTCTGTAATCTAAAACTAAAGGCTTTAACAGGAAGAAGAATAAAAAAAGAAAACTCTACATGAACTTTTTTCTCCAAACCTAATTTCGGTTCCACATTCCAGTGAGCTGTTGGAAGTATTTTGAGAGTGTGCAATTTTTCTGCAATAATGAAATGCTTCCTTTGAAACAAAGAGTTGTGCTAACACAGTTTATTCATGACAAGATTTCAAAAGCATTCTAAGGAATACATTTAAAGGAAGAGAACATTTCCTAATCCTCTAGACTACTATAAAAGATTTTCACTCCTATCTGCTTGCTATTACATTTTATAACCATTCCTCAATAATTACGCTTTTAAAGTTTTCTCCTATGAATAACATTTCAACCATAATTTAAGTTCATACATCTCTACAGAAGTTAATAGTTGTCTAATAATGCTGTACAATCACATTTCTGCACCCATCCTGTCCAAAGAGCCAAAAAACCCCAGTATATGTATTTTAGGTCCTCTAAAATGTGACCAGTGGTGGCACAGTCGGTAATACTGTGTACATATACTGTTTTTTATATATGTGCTCTACAGCCATTTCTTACCTTAAAAGGATTTACAATCACATCCACAGCTCCACAGCTCCCAGCAGGCTCTCCAATTTTATCAGTTTTGCTCTTTACAGTACTTTGGTTTCACTGTTTCAAAATCTAATAGAAAAGCCCAGTGATGGGGAGGCATCACATTCTGTTGTGAAGCAGGCTGGAAGCAAACTCTAAATTCCCAGAACAATTCCCAAAACTACAGCAATTAAACACTCTATGAAACAGCCTGCTCCTCTGAATAGCGTAAAAATCCAAGCTCAGCATCTAAGCAGCAATAAGAAAAATAACTAAAAATCCCCACTCTCATCAAAAAAGAGAGGAACAAAAAAAAATACAGGAAGGAGAATAACAAAAAAAAATCAAAAGCTTCATTTGCCTTTAGAAATGGGACAAATATTCTGAACAAAGTGGCAGGCTACCTTGGCCTGCAGAAGGCCTTCAGCAGCCTGTCCAAATGCTCTGCTGCTCAGGTATCCCAGGATCTTCTCTGTTGTGGTCAGGCCCTCTCTATTTCCAGACTACACTCTGAGCTGCATTGCTGGATTTATCTGAGTGAGGATAGGCATCACCAGTCCTCTCCCACCATCACCTTTTGGTTACCATGTGTAAATTTCAAGTAGAAAAGGCTGATGCTGATTGTGATGCTCCTGCAAGGACTCAGCAGTCTGTGGCCGCTGCTTGCCTTTGGAAAGCTCTGGTTTTGCAAGCTACACAAGGAATATGGCCACAGCTCTTGCCTCAGCTTTGGCATCACTGCCAGCAGTTATAAGAGCAGAGGTAACCAGTCAGGTAAGAGAAAGAGCATCTCATATTAACCTCATTTAAGGCAAGAGCACTATCCCCAGCCCAGTGACACAAATACCATTTGAAGGGAAATCATAGAATATCCTGAGCTGGAAGGGACCCACAAGGATCATCACATCCAGCTCCTGGCCTTGCACAGGGAAACCCCAAGAACCACACTATGCGTACATCTCAGGCTGGGGGCACCCCAGCATCTGTTGTGGGGGTTCCTTGCACCCCTCTACTTCCTGGGATGCTGTGTAACATGAGGAACAGTGGAGTCCTGGTCCTTCGGTTGCTCAAAGCAATCCATGTGATGCCCCTTGCACTGGTCTCTAAAAGCTTTCCCAGCACAACCGCTGTTTTCCTTGGATTTCCCTCTAATTAAATAATTGATCTTTATTTTCACTTCTTCATTCTTTCACCCAGAAAGCTCTGCTAATTTAACTGCTAATGCTGCCACCTTTGACATCAGTCACCACAGATCCTCAGGATAAGAAAAGAGAACTTTCATGAACACCAGTGCAGACCTGCACATCAGTGTCTGTGATCTCCCCTTGCCATTCAGAGGTCTAAGTCTGATAATTTTAGTAACTATCTACCTGTAGCATAGCCAGACCTTCACTTGCAGCAAGGAGATGCCTTGTTTTGATGCAGACTGGTGTCTGCCTCATGGGTGTGACAGTGCTTCCAGCTCTCCTTGTCTGGCAAACATCCTGGCTCCTTCCTCTCTCTGCACCAGGAGAAAAACAGGTTGGATTTCTGCCTGCATCTGAACCAGACAGAACTACAGTGTGCTTAAGAAGGCCCTCAGCAAGCACCAGTTGGGGAATGCACCTTTCCTGATGCTGGAACACACCTTGGATATGATCCTAGAAGCTGAGACTGAATCTCTTATTTTATGTTAAATTCATATCTCACAGAACTACGGCAGTGCTTTTTCTTTATACTTCATGTAATTTTCATGCACATTTAATGAGAATTTTAGGAAGATATCTTATGGAAACCACAAAGACTGCTTCTTCTGTTTGGGCATCAGGCTTGCATGTACCTCTTGTTACTAAATTGCTTTGAAAATCAAAAATAATTGACATTTTAAAAGACAACAGCTTTCATAATGGTGCAGAAAGAAACAACTCTGAATATACGAAGTTAGGTGTAAGTAGAATCAGAACTAATTTCAAAGTAGGAAAAAATAAGCTTTATAAAAACTACCAAAGTTAAAATGGCCCCACAGCCTGTTCAAGCAGCTGTGCTGCACATTGCAGCTGACAGCTACGCACGGCTGCAGCTTTGTGATGGTCAATCCAGTGTGATTCAGAGGCTGTTGCTGTAGCGCCCACTCAGGCTTGGAGGAGGCTCCCCAGAGATGCTACTTATAAAGGGATAAAGGAGAAAATGCAGCTTGAGAATCAGCAAAATGACCCAGTGCTGCTCTTACACAGTGCTCTGGAGCACTTGTCCAGGAGACAGTCCTTGCGGCTGCTGTGCTGCACCAAAGGAAGAAGAAGAAAAGGACAGCATTTGCTGCAACTTGTTTTTCCAGAAGGTCCACATGCCTGTTTAAAAGCTCCAGAAGCTGTCTCCACATCTCCTACTCTTATGGGTCACAGCAAAGCTTTTCTCAATGTTTACAAGACACTCAGATGAGTTCCCAGCTCAAGGTCACAAACGTGGCAGTTCCCTGTGTTTCTTTTAAGCCCTCTATCCACAACCTTTCTTTAACAATGCCAAGGGTTCTCCAAACACCACCTATTTGTGTTCCTCTCTTCACCACTTCCACTTGCCAGCAGCAGGGTGGTTGCTACGAATGCTATCCTTGGGAGCTACACTGCTGAAAAGTAACAAAGTACTGTTGTTCTCTATTTGGTTTCCGCGGCATCACAGACATTTTTGCTTCTCAGCTCTCAAATACCAGCCTTTTCCCTTTTTAGGGAAATTTGGTCTTCAAAGAGGCAAGGGCCTGGCATTTCCAGCCATGAAGGAATGGCTCGCTTCCTCCTGCCCAAGGCCCCCAGAGAAAAGCCAGCCTCTGTGCTTTACCTTCACGTGCCATTCAGATGGCAAAGGGGTAGCTGAGGGCACATTTAGTGGGCACAGTCTTTTGAGACTGCTGCAGGTGGCTCAGCACACGAATGGCATCCCAAGTCTTTGGGAAATCTGATAGGCTGAGAAGCACGGGACAATAACTGAACCTGCACTTCTGAGCTTACCCCTTCCCTTGCTGGACAGTTCTCTGGCCTGGTGGAGGAGAAGGAAGTAAAATTCCGTCTCTAAGAAGGACAGTCAGCCTAGTTCTGATGCTGATGATCCCCATGACTGCTCCTTTTAAGGGCACAATAGGAAACACAAAGCCACCTACAGCAGACACAGGTGACAAAGCAGTTCTGCCCTGTGACACCAGGTCATGAACAAGAACACTTTGCCTTAAATGCCCACGCTCACTTAATAGCCAGACCTCTTCCTCCAAGGTGCAAGTAGTCTCAGTGCCCCCACTGCCCATGACATTCCCTGCACTGAACCATGCTCCCCGTAACAAAACTGCACTCTGCCAGTCCTAACAGGGGCCCAGGCACTGCACTAACCATGCCCACCAGGACTTAATGTCTTTAGGAGAAGGACACAAAGTTGCCACTGGTATCTCCCAAGAATCACATCTTACATAGATCCAAGTTGTTTCAGTGCACTTATCACTGTCCACATGGGGTGGAATAATTCATGCAAACTCCAGTATGAAGTATCTTGGGCAGTAAAAATAATAAGCACTAACTAAGGTGCAAGAATTCAGATCTGCTCAGCAGCCAACATGCGGGAAGAGTCACACTCCTCATTTTCCTTAAGACACTAAGCCAGAGCATGCCATTTCTTTGTGGTCCCCCCCTACCACTACCTTTACAACAACTTTGGGAGAGAAGTCCTTCTCCCAGGTAACTTTCAGCTATGAACTCAGAGACAAGCTGTTCCACACCACAACCATCATGACCCATAAGCACCATCTGCCCTTGATATCAGCAAATTCCAAAGCTCTAAGATAAAATTAAAATTTATGCATTATGAGGAACAGCAAATAAAGGACATTAAAATACATGTACAAACTTAGGAAAAAAACAAGGCTAAATCATGGTACATGGCCTTTTTTTGCAAACGGGAGAATCAGCCAGGTGCAACATTGTACAAAACAAGATTTGCCGTAATTTGTCAATTCTGAGTTTCAACACAGAAGGAGAACGATTTTTTATTCTCTCTGCTTTTTTTTCTTGTCTTTTTCCAATTAAATCTGCTTTTCTTTGGATCTGCAAAGAAGGCATGTGTCTTATTCAGTACAGCATAAAAGAGGAAATACTTTACCTCTCAAGTTCACATAGAAAAATGCAACCTATTTCTTCCTCCTTCCCAACCACAGTTAGTTTTTAAACTTATAAAAAGGCAAAAATAGGTTGTTCGTGGGTTTTTTCTCTTGTTCTTCAGTTTCCAAACACACTGAGGATTCCATTCAATATAGCTTCTTCCCCATTTTCAGGGGTGTTTGACCCAAAGAAAGAATACCTAGTAGGAGTTCATGTCTGTCCAAAATATTAAATTGTTCAAAGTACAGTTCATAGCAACAGCAAGACTCCAAGCCTCACAAAATATATCCCATTTGGAACATCCTCAAAATTGTACTTGTGGGCTCTCAACATGAAAAAAATCTACCCTTAAAAAATCAGTGTCTTTGCTTTTTGAATTTACTTATTAGATAGACAGCTTTTAGAAGGCTTCCAATTTTTGCAGCAGTTGTCTCCTTAAAGCATTTTTAGATCTGTGCAAAGTAAGAAGCAATAATCTTCTATCTCTTTTGTTATCCCTTGATATTAGAGAGTCAGGAAGTTTGTAGCTTTTATACTTACTGCAATAGGGCAGTCATCGACAATAACACAGTTTAGCATGACTGCAGTAAAAGTCTAAAGTAAAAACAGTTAAGTCCCAAAGGAACTGTTTAAGGAAGGGCAAGGTAGACATCTATTGAGGGTGTCTTAGAACAAGCTTTGTTTGTCTTTTGTACAAGTACAGATAAGGGTATTCTGCCCAAGAAAGTGGGAATTAGCACAGAAACTTCTCAAAAATCAAGAAGGAACTGATCCCACAAGCATCTCCAAGAGAGACATTTGAAAAGATCAGGAAGAACCCTTTGCTCTATTAAGTACTTGTTCTGTAGAAAATTATTCTGATCCCCTCTACCCTGTGCTTAACTCACTTCTGATACATAACTATGTGCTAGGCTAAAGAAACCAACAGGTTTCTCACTCCCTACAGGACCAACCAGCATTTTCATGGAAAAGTCAAATGAAATTTTACATTCTAGTGTGGTTTTTTGCTTTACCTTTAGATTCTTCAGCATGATGAAAAATGTCTACATCATCAACCATGAGCAGTAGGAAGGCACGTGAAAAGCAGTCCCATATTAAACCAAGCACTCCTCGTAACATTATGAAGAATCAAAGAATGGCAACAGAAGCACAACATCAAAATACTCCTCAGGCCTCCCGAAAGAGAAATTCTAGATAGCTTTTGAATCTTAAGCTTGAATTTGCTTTGCTACTTAATTATACCAAATTCTGGTTCAGAAAGAAATACATTAAAGCCTACCATAGAAACAGATGCATCTTCAGAGGTTTTGTGGTAGAGACTGGAAATTTTTTCAGCACGCATAAGGTATTCTGCAGTCTTCCTTTTCACTGCTTCTCGACGAGTTGGACTTGATTCACCTCAATGGAGAAAAAAAAAGTTATGCTTTCTGTAAAGAGAGAGGTACTAGATAATCAAAGCATGACTACTTTGATTCTACCTTTTGATTTCCTTTGGGTTATTCATAATCAAACCTAAAGATATGCATCTTCTAAAAATCCAGTACTATGATCCCAGTGTTCCACAAAAATAACAAATTAAGCCTTGCTATAGACTAAGGTAAATAAAAAGCCTTTCCTAATATTTCTGTGATTTGGTATATGTTCCTATGGTAACATAAGTAAGAACTGAAACAAACCACTGATCCAAATGCTGTATTCCAAAAAGCAAAATCAATTAGGAAAGACAGAATAAAATGTTTATAACAAAACAACAAACTTATTTTTTCCTCAGGTTTCCAGTATGGACTCTCCTAAATACACATGAAGTCTAGAAATGCTATTAAAAGCAAGAAGGCAAATGAGGAGACAGTAAGAACTCCTGCTCACAGCTTTCCAATGCTAGTCATTCCTTGCCTCCTGGCTTGGGGTAACACGGGAAAAAAGGAATAAGCACTTGCACCAACTACTTCACTTTCCAGATGGCTAAACGACCATTACATAATTTCTGATGTACCCAAACTCTTGGTGAGAACCCCATGACACCACACAAACTCTGTATTCGCTCTAAAGCTTTCAGTTTGGTTTAGACATTCACATCCTGAGCAATATATTGCTGTAACAGACTCAATTTGCGATGGCAACACCCAACCAGTCAACCGCCAAGCACAGATAAGAGACGGTGAGACACAATTGTTGTAACAGAGAAATGAGATTACTGTGCTGAAAAAAAGATAGAGACAACTATCCCAGGAGAAGACTGAAGGATAGCAGAGACTTTATATGGCCCTGGCAGTCTCTCCCAGCCCTAACCGAGGCCATCCAAGACGGGCAGAAACAAAGCCTTGACTGTGACAGGCTCTGCGCTGCCAGGTGCAAGCCAGCACCTCTCAAAGCAATGCTCAAACAAGGCAAGGAACTGCAAGGATATCTGCCCAACAGCTACTCCACATGAAAGACAAGGCAAGGAACAGGAGAGGCAATAAATTAAACACACAAATACACAAACCCCAACCAACGGCAGATAACAGACAATAATGAAGACTGGCACTCTTAAGACACTGATCAAGGGGCCGTGAAAGGAACCCGAGTGTAACCCTGAAGGAGTTCAACCAGAAACTTTATAACTGATAAGAAAAAACCAGGATTATTGTGGGTTATCAAGAACAAGTCTCATAAAAAAGAGCAAGCTTGTTATGGAATTTCTGACAGAGCACCTACTGTGTGAATGTTTGCATTCAGAAATTACTGCAGGAGGTTTTCAGGGGGCAATCTTGGCAATGTGTAAGACATTGTGAGATTGTCAAGGGCAGAATTAAAGGTAGGGGTCAAGGTGGATTGTTATTCAACAGAGACTCCCATTCCTTTCATATCACAACTAGAGACTACCTAAACACACAGAACCATCACACCCAGACTCTATGAAGAGTAAGCAGAAGAGACTTTGAGTCCACTCCAAGTTCTGTGGTTAAGTGATCTCTTGTAAATTTTACTATCCGTCTCACAGCAGGAGGGAAAAGTGATTGTCACCTCCTTGGATATAGATGCAGATTGCTCTGCAAAAACCTTTGTCTACACTTGGTTTGGGACAGTCAGAAATTCAGTGCACTTTCAGCATATTATGGATATATATCAATATCTCAGTAATTTCTCTCCTTCTGAAGACCTAGGGTAATCTTGGTAAAAAGTTCTCTTGACGAGACTGCCAGTCTTACTCCCATCAAGGATAAAAAAAAAATAACATCACTCAACTCTTTGAACTTGAATTTGGCATTATCAAAAGAGAGTAGATACACAGTATTTTTTTTTATAAGTGTGTGATCCAATTTCCTAAAACACAACTAACTCTCTTGCTTTCATCTCTGCACCTAGTGTTAAAGCACCATGAAACTTCCTCGTGCTGATGCACTGGTGAGCACCCACGTTCTCTCAGACACACAAAGTGGCAACCGCTCAGGGAAAACAAGACATCTGCACAGCAACAATAAACTCTTCAGCCAGCATTTCCTTCAAGCAGGCTGGTAGAAAACTGCTAGGTTAGTGTCTAAGGCTAATAATAAAAGTCAAGCTTACTGCTTAATTGTTAGTTACGTGTATTTAGTTTGGATGTTTATTGCTTTTTTCCAACGCTTCAGTAATTTTACAGTAATTAACACAAACCAGCTAGGATGTCCCCTTAGAGCTGTCTTTGTTCTCCCTACTTTCACAAGATACTAATTTCAGTTTTCCTTCTACTTTTCCTTCCCGACTAATTTGTTAAATAACCTTTGCAAACTGTTCCCTCATTAAAATCTTCAGCCATAAAAAAGGGTGTGGATTCACAAAACATTTATTCAACAAGTTCTTGCATTGTATTTGTGGATAAGATCATTAACAGTTCAGTCTCTGAATACTTTAACAGGTGGATGATTGAGAATTAGGTTTATAGAAATAGGATTTTGGCTTTTTATTTTTTTGCATTAGTTCAACCAAGAAAATGTAAAAACTACATTGTAATACAAATTCCCATTTGAACAGCCAATATCTCACAAAAAACTGTAAATAAATACAGGATATAAATCTAATAAACAAATAAATGCTACTTAAAAAGCCTCAAACACAGAGAATAACAATAAAGACCCCATTAAGCTAAAAATAATCTTTAGCATTTATGCCAAATTCGAGGTCATAGAACTGTTCACTTAAAACCAAATAAATCGCTAAAACACAGTACTAGAACAAATCCTTATATCTGACAGATGTCAAAGTTGTGATTCAGACTTCATGCATTTTTTTCATGCAATGTTACATTTTGCCATGAAATATTGGTTTTAGTTATGCAAAATGTGTATTTTCAAAAGCATCAATTTTATTTTATAATAAATTAGGAATAATCATTTATTCCTAGTTAAGAACTTTTGATTTAAATATTGTGTGAGCATGTTGAGCTCCTTTTTTCATTCTGTGGTTAGCCCACAATAATCTAAAGAGGTATCTCTCTAATTACAATTTAAACTTGAAAGGCATTTTTCTTTAAATGGCAGCAAACAGGAGATGTTTAAACTGTGTCAAAGCCTTTGATGAATCTTTACAACTGCTCATAAAAGATCATCCTGCTTAAAATAATATTGATTTTTCATTTATTTTCCTAGATACTAAAAGATTCATGTTTCATCTGATCAGGATCAAAGCTTCTCCCCCCTCCTGATCACTGGGATTAAATCAGCAATGTCATTTTACACCTTTAAAAAGTACACTGCTAAAGCAAGATATAAAAGTGCAGCAAGGCTGATCATAGAGACCTTAGAATAAAAACCCCTCAAGATTCCCCATCTCTCTCTCTCTCTCCCTCTGCATTTGCTACAGAGCAGCTGTGCCTCACACAGATTCACATGAATGAAAATATTAAGGCGAGAAACCACCCACTTAGTTTATTTTCCATATGACTTTCCTGTAATTATTTTGTAAACTGTTCACACAACAATATATAAAAACATCTGCAAAAACAGGTAATTAATGTGTCAAGCCAAACTAATGCATTTTTTATGGTGTCCATGCTTCGTCAACTGTAATTATAACTCTTTTTAAGCAAATGATGATGTGTTTGTTGCAATGTGCAAGTGGTTATTTTAGATGCTCTGTTTACTATTACTGCAAACAGAATATAAAAACTCTACAGCTACTCTGTTGCACATATAAGCCTTCATCCACACACACAAGCACAAGCAGGCTGCTCCCTCATTTTCCAAAGGCTTTGCCTATTTCAAAGAAATAAAAATATCTTAAAATGAAAATTGGCTTTGGAAAGGCTGACCAGGCCACCCGCTGACCAAAGTAACAGTAAGCCAGGATGTTAGGACAGCAGCCAATGATTTAAAATTTGTTCTTTAATTTATATTTCTAAAGACAGCTCAGCTACGATATATTTACAAAGACAGATATTCCTAACAACACTCAAATGGTTCTGAGGGCTTAACAGAAGAAAACCACAAATATCGGAGTAATTGTGCCACTGCGTTCTTCTGTGACTTGTCTGATTGTTTGCCCATAGAGCACTGATTTGAATGAAAAACACAAAGAAGCAGCACTTCCACAGTGTACAGCAGTGGCATCTGGAAAACTAGCAATATTTTTGTCTTCTGCTCAGAAAGTCTTTACCCACACTTCATAGTACCTCAGAAGAGGACACACCTTTGAGAGATCAGATAACTCAAGGCTGAACTATTCAGCTTAGTTAACTGCTTATTCACACATCAAATCTTCTGTAATTCTATCATATAGGAAAATTACTTATGTTTAGATAGTAACGGCAAAAAGCTATTGAAAGGGGGCCATATTCAATAAACTTAGACAAAAAAAAAATTTCCTCAGTAAAGAGTATGAAAAAAAAATCTGTCCTTGTTCCCCAAATAATCTGGGATACTACCAAGAGAACATATCTCAGATGCACAGAAGTGCTGCCAAACTTGCTCTGGTCCGTAACTATTCTCGTCCACAGATCCAGGATGAAGTCACAGGGAAGATGTGTTTCTCTCTGGATGATAAAGATAGCTCCAGTTATCACTTGCCACTAACGTATACAAAAAAATTTTCAAATAATCAGTGAATCACGATATGTAGCACTCACCCTGGAATTCTAGGTATTCCTTCCTTTCTTTGTGCCTGACCAGTCCCAAATTATCCCCCTTAAGGCGTTAAGAGGTTTTCCTCAGGAAGAGTTAATCTGCCAGGGCAACGTAGGTGCACTCCCTACCTAAGTAGGTGCTCGGCCAGGATGGGGATATTTTCACAGAAAAAGTAAGGCCATAAAGTTAGCATTACCTGTCCCAATCCTCTGTGACCTCCTCTTCCTGCTTTTCTCTCAGACTTACTAAAAATATATGTGGGCTGCCTTCCTTTAAAGAAGATATCAGAAGAGATTTGCTCCAGGAAGGAATATCCTCTTGCAGAACAAGCTACAAGGAACTTGTGCGAGACTGCCTGTTGTGCTAGCCCCAAACTCCACGTTCTTAACAATTTAAACAGTAAAACTTTCTCTAAATACTGAAATCTTCAATGAAACATTTATAATTGCCAAATCTAACAGCTATAATACCATTTTTTATTTTTAAAAGTTTCTTTATCTTCTTCACAGTCTTCCTGCACATATCACCCAGCTGGATTGCTGAATTTTTCAAAGAATTGCTCTCTATAAAAATGCAAGGGAGTAAGCCTTAAAAGATTTATTTCTTCTCACAATGAAAAGAGGTTTAGCAGCACCTTCCTTATTAGTGGGTAGCCCAGCTGTTATTTTTGCCTAATTGGTTCAAGAGGACCTCTGTTCTTCTTAGGGCAAACACTTCTTACATCATGTGAAGCAGACTCCTTTGTCCATATTAGCCAAACAAAAGCTCAGGCACACCGTAAGTGACAATGCGACTCATAATCCAGCACAGGTTTGTGATGACTTTGGACACAGTTTTGTAACCCCCAAATTTATTTCAGGAAGGGGAAAAGCTGCTGATTTTGGAACGAGTCTCCACCAACTTTCACAGGAGGGTGGGTAACCTTTAATTTTCAAACAATTATTTAAGTGAAATGTGGCAGGTGCTGGGGTAGACAGATACTGCAGCATCAAGGAAAGAGCTATAGATTTTAGCAGCAGGTGGGGGTTTGGAATTGTGAAATAAGCCCACTACCTCACCAGCTCTAGTATGCTACACGTTATATTAACAGCAAGTTCCTTTGAGGTGCTGATCAAATTCTGCAGCTGAAAAAAACTATAAATATTAAAAAATAAGACAAAGCTTAAGCCCATTATGATAAAACAGCTTGAAGTGATCTTTTTTCCTCTTTCTTTTTTTCTTAACATTTTGAGAGAGTCAAAATTTATTAAGATGCAACACATTTATCAGAACCATTCTTTCTTGCTTTTCTGAAGATTCAGGACAGTACTGTACTCTATCAACCCAGAAGAAAAGCCACTTAAAAGTTAAACCTTTCATACTAAAGCACAAATTTGTGACAGTGAGTGAACACCTACAAATTCTTCTTCCAACTTTCCAGTGTGCTGATAACTATTATGTCCATATGTTACATACATCATCTTCACTGCAGGTTGCCTGAGACCCTTACAGATCTACATTTCCTATGACATTGCCAGTTCTGCATCTTGTAGAAAACATGTGGTTACACACCAGTCATATAAATGTCTAAGTAAACATTGCCTGGGGGGAGGGGGGGGGAAAGTTGGCACATTTGCCAAAGTTAAGATTACACAGAAGAATGGTGTGGGTGAGACGTGTTTGAGTGACCAGTAAAGCAGGAGTCAGTAACACTGAAGATAAGAAACCTAACTTGCCAGAAATGCTAATCAACAAACATCTGCTTCTAGAGAAACTCTCATGTTAAATCCACAAGGTGGTGGTAGCTTTTCACGTGCATGTGTGACTACCTGGAAAAAAATAAAATGAACAGCACCCAGCATTTCAGGGAGGAAAACCTTAACTTCCCATCTATCTGCTAAAACTTGTAGTCTTAACTGTAAGTTATTTCACCAAAATAAGACTTAATGTGACATATGTTCTTGAACATTCTTCTGTTGAACTACTTAAGAAGGGAATAAACCCTATGAGTGTTTCAAGGCAGAAGGACAAGAAGTGGCATTCTAGCCCAGAGGAGGAAACAAAATGGTGACAGCAGCAGATCTTCCAACACAAGCACCATGGGAACAGGGGAAGAGCCCTGACAGTCGGAGCAAGGGAAGAAGTTATATAAGCCACCTCCACAGGAGAGAGGAAATTTCCAAATTCTCTGTGCTCTTCCTTCTTAACTAAAAGGACAAGTTCAAATTAGAATTAGCATCCACAAACATCCCTTGCTTCAGAGAAGAGGGAACCTAGGCACGCAGACACCTAGCCCTTCAAGTAAGAACAGTTTGAAGTAAAGTACTGCAGGGGAAAAAAAAGAAAGATAAAAAAACCCCCAATTATGAGATTCATAAATCCTGACACTCTAATACTACTCATATTTATGTATTAAATGCAATTCATATGTACTTTTATATACTACTATGGGAAATGGTATTTTTCCCCGAGCAATCGCAAAAATCTCTAAAACAGAAGAGCCAGTGGCAGACCTTGTAGAGATCAAACCTATGCTAGTCTTTCTACACAGCTCTGAAGCTGAAGAGGCTATTTTAAGATACTGGAAGAGTTAAGAGGGAAAGAGGACAGGAGAAGAGAAAAGGAGGATGTGAAAAGAGAGAAGCTATATATGCAAGAACTGTTTGGGAGAGAATCAGAGCACTGATTTATCATGCAGCATCATGCCCTTAAACCTATCTATGCAATTTTTCTATTCCAGCTAGTAATTTGCCTCAATTCACCTACAGTGCCTGAGGCATTGAATTCTGCAGCCAGAGACTTCAAATTTCTCACCTGCAGACAGAAGCGGCACTGTAACCTAGATCAGCCTGCCCTGTCTACCCTGCATGCTGCAAGAAGCGTGGCAGCCCTACTGGGTCTTCTGATGGGAGGTAGAAACCCCACACAGCTACAGTCAAAAAAAGATTCCTGCACTTTGCAGCTAAGTGTTGTGGCTAACAACAGCTGAGATAAAAGGCAGTGCAGGCAGGAAGAGATGTCTGTCAAAGAGGCCAGGCACAGGCAGCAACCTGGCAAGGAACTGCTATGAGGAAAGACTCAAATCTTGGAAAGGTCATAACAGCACCAAGTCAATACAGCTAGCTGTGTCCCAAGAGGGAAGAAAAAAGAGATTTCTAAGGCTCACCTGGTCACATATTTATTAATTCTTTAACAGCCACATGCTAAGTAACCACATTCAGAGTCATCTCTGCATCACACCCTACATGCTGGTTTGCAGGTATTGCTACAATCCACTTTCACATGTATTGCAAGGCTGTAAGCTGTGCAGCATGTACTAAACCTCAGACCTTTATGAGCCTCCTGGTGCAGAGAGGTCTTGCAGTTTAAATGGAAGTTTGCCTTGAGTGTCCCTTTACACAGCTGGGTCTGGCTGTATTTATACAGTAACCAGCTTCTGGCATTAACTATATACACTAACCACACTCTACTGGCACAGGCTGTATTTTACTGCTTTGCCACAATAAGGTGTCTAAAGCCGGCACTTTTACACAGGGAGTGACATCACTCAGGATGGTCCATCCAGCATCTACTGCACAGTGATGGATCCTACAGCATTAATCTGCTCTGAAGCTCTGTATGGTCTGCAATGGGCTTGGAAGACAACACATTCCAATTATGAGCAGTTCATACTAGCATGTGTTTCAGCATCACTGGCAGCACAGTGAGATATGACTTCTTTTTTTTAACCAACCACAGTATTTCCAACATCCATTCTTAATCCAGCTGCCTATCAACAGGTAAGTCCTCTCACAAACTTTTCTTCTGAAGCAGCAGCTGTGATTTCAAAGTTGTATGAAGCACTAGGAGAGAGGGAGCACTTCAGAAAGCTAGGCCCAAACAGTCCTACAGCACCCTCAGAGTCCAATAGGAAAGAGAAATGGTTTTCAGCTCCTTTGGTAGGAACCAGGGCAGGAAGTTTTCGCCTTGACTGGTTCCAGCATCAGTGGAAGTATAAAACTACAACAGCAAACAAGGTTGAGTGATGATACACCATAGGAACACAGAAGCCTAATATCAGGGTGGGGAGAATTACAGTTCCATCAGTCACCCCATCACCAACCCTTCCCTGTGGAGTGCAGCACAACTCTCAGGGTTTCCTGCAGACATCAGATCACACCCCAATTCATCTTCTCAGAAAACAGGTCTGTTGTTTCCTTAAAGACATTGCCACAACCAGACACATCTGCTGGATAGCTCAGAAACTGTTAACATCAATGAGGAACACTACTCAGAGGACTTAATGAGTGAAAGGAATTTAAAATAGCTACTGTGTGGTAACAGAAGTTGTCTTCATAAGTGCCATTCAACAAACAAGCAAAGGAAGCCAGAAATGCGCTGGTGGAACGCCATGGCTGTTTCCCTTTTCATAAAGTACTGTCTTCTTGGCATTCTGTCAAGCATGCTCCTGTTTGCATCCCTGGCTCCAACACAAGTTCAAATCATAGCCCATCATAATCCCAGTAATTAGACACAAGTTGGTTTGTTTTCAGTATATCCAAAAATATCATCTAGTTGTCCAAAGTATTCCCAGCATTTCATTGTATATGCATTTTTGGGTTAAAAGTCAAAGTCATTTTAGCAAGGTTCCAGTAATTTGTGTAATTTTTGTTCCAGCTCTGTTTACTGAATAAACATTAAAATAGCACGGAGCAGTGCAAAACTGACATTCACAGCCTGCTTTCAAAGACACCAGCAGCTTATTCAGAACTTGTAGATCCCTAACACAAAACAGAGATACCTGGAAAACAGCTTGTGGCTGCTGACACTCCAGAGGCATCACATACTTCATGCAACAAGGTTCATGCTGCCTAAACTAAATCAATATTCATTCTGCCTAGCCACAGCTGCTACACATGTGAAAACAGACATCCCAAAACT
The DNA here is from genome assembly GCA_013399875.1 of Gymnorhina tibicen. NCBI lineage: Eukaryota > Metazoa > Chordata > Aves > Passeriformes > Artamidae > Gymnorhina > Gymnorhina tibicen. Next base: position 662,366 of record VXAZ01003030.1, read on the forward strand.
CCGACAGTGTAAATGAATCACCTCCCTTCAGATGTTAATGTGCAACATGGACAGACCAGCAATGAACACGCTTGCTTTCTAAACCACATGGAAGAGCTCCTGTACTTTTCTACATGAATTAGGCTGGCCACATTGTGCAGCATTCTTGTTCTTCACATGCCTGAAGTTATTGAAACATAGCAATAAGGAATAGTGTTAACTCTGTTTATCATGCACCTCAGACTGCCCAGATCCGTAACGGATATAACTAAAGAACGGCTGGAGTTGTAAAAAGAGGAGCAGTTTATACAAACAGGACTCCCTTCTTTATTACAAAAAGCCCTCCACAATTTCAGTCTCATGATCTGTTTGTTCCTAACATCAACTATGCCCTATACCAAAGTCAGGGAATGCACTACTTTGCATAAAACAGAGTTAACTTCCAGCTAGAAGTTGGTGGCTTGCTATTGATTAGTGCATTTTTTTCCATCACTGGGCCTGAAGCAATGCACTGACCTCAAAGTGCTCTGCCATGCTTACAAAAACAAAGGAACAGCTATAATTGTGAGCCAAAGTTTCTATCAGTTAGAATACTTGGTATGCTTAAAAAGGCAGAAAGCTTGAATTTTGGAAGGTTTCAGCTCCTGGAGAATTGTTGAACCATCCTACACAACCCGTACAGACCGGTCTTCCAAAAGCTTCAAAACCCTGCATGCAGCAATGCCCAGAAAAGACAAGAGGAGCAGCAGAATTAGTACATATTTAGAAGAAAAAGGAAATTATGGCAGCTACTCCCTGTCACTGCAAGCAAGGCAGCTCTGGTATAAATGAAACAGGAAGACACAAGAGGTGCAGTTCAAGGGCTGTACTGCCAGTCCAAGATTTCATTCTTCTTCCCACTAACAAATGCTTAATGTTAAACACATGTATGGAGAAGAAGTAGGCCAAACACGTATAACAAGCAGATGCCCGGAGTCCAAGGTATACACCAGTCTCTGCGCATGCAGGCAGCAGTCATTCCCCAAGGGACACAAACTGGGTCTCTTGGCAGGACTATGAATAGGACATGAAAGGATTCAGTACTAAACTCTGCAAGAGACTAGCAAAAGAAAATACATATGCACCTTGCCCAGAATAATTAACACCACTGTACATCTGAGAGCATGTGCACACAGCTGAAAACAAAGTCAAGATGGCCATTTCTCTAACATATGACACCTGCCTCGCCCAGCACTAGTGCCAGCAGCTCAGAGAGCTGGAAAGTCGTCAGAATATAACAAGCTCAAGTGTGCTCAACTGCCTTTAGGGAAGCCACCTACTTCAAATTAACCAGCATAGGTCTATAAACTTGCAGCACTGAACTTGTTTGTGCATGGTTTTGATGAAGCAGCCTTGAGCAGCAGATCTGGTGCTGAGCCTAAAGGAGTGACTGGTCCCAGACACAGCCTCACCCTTCAGATACACCTAAGCAGCTCAGAAGGCATTACACCTGAGGCAGTGCACTGTTTCAAATCCCAGGTCTGAAGCACAGAGGATGGGTGGCAATCCTTCCCCCATCTCCGTGCGCTGGTATCATCGCCCGAGTCCAAGTCTGGGGTGGCAATTTCTGTTTCCTTGCCGCCACCTCGTGGCCAAAGCCCGCATTACCGGATTGCCGGATTGCCGTTTTCCAGGGAAAAAGCCACCGGCGGCCCATTCCAGAGGCCACGTCCTGCGGTGGCTGTGCACCGAGACAACGGCACTGCACACGCGTGTAAGTATCGATGAACACTGTGTTTCACTCTCAGCTGTTACAAAGTCTTTTTTAGACAAAATGGGTGCAAAATCATCAGTGGCAGAAGACCAGAAGCATTTTGTAATAATTGCACCATCCTTATCTTTGAAAGGAGTATGTTATTATCCATGTGAAATACATAACCAGGGATGTTTAAATAACTGGAGTGATTAAGTTGAGGGTTTGTGGTTTTTTACTGCAACACACATTGAATATTCACATATCAATGCTAAACATACTACCTTCACAAAGTAGCTACATCAAAAAGTTTTGCTGGGGATTTTTTGGCTTTTTTTATTGTACTCATAAATCATAAGATGGCATATATTTTTAGGAAGGCATTTGGACCAGCCCTGTCATCATAAAGAGGGCATCAATGTCTCCCTGCCAGCTTGCAGCAGCTTCAAGGAGAATGGGACACAAAATGAGCTGGGCCTACCCAAATCGAGCGTGAATATCCAGCAGAGGATGAATATTCCTTCACAGCCATGGAGGGTAACACAGAGAAATGAAAAAAGAGCTGACTGCTAGGAAACCCCTGTGTACAATTATGTTCCCAAGGGATAAGACGCCATTTAAAATGCAACTCATTCCCATTATTCCCTCTTGTGTGCTATACAGATGCAATGTCAGGGACTGCAAAGAAAAAGGTGCTGATGCTGGTTACATGTTTCTTCATCCATCAGGAACACTGACACACACCACGCAAGTACCATCACTAAAAATTTATTAGTGACTCCCACTGTACTGACTGGCATCAAGAAATCCAGGCAGAATATCACACTTTTCTAAGATTCCTTGAATTTCTTCCTAGCCTGAAAAGCAGGGATAGGTGGGTGAGAGGAAAGGATTAACAGTTATCTGAGGCAGCTGGAAGAGTGGCTAGTCAACAGCAAAAAAGAAAAAAATCATTGGAGGAAATTCTGGCAAATATAAGTAAGAAGTTCAACCCACTCTGGTTTAACAAGTTCATATGCATGAGTTGAGCAAGTCACCTACATGCAATAAAACTCTTTCACAACTTTAAAGCAAACATATTACCCTAAGGATTACCATGAATTCAAAGCCAACATGTTTAACCACTGCCACAACTCAAGTATACACAGTAATTACCACAGCAAAACTGATGTGCAATAGACTGACTTGTTTTCATGCCCTAACAGTTTGAAACTGTTTAATAAGGAAAGCTTTTGAAGTTGAAGTTTAAACTGTCAGTTCAAAACAGCATCATGGCAGCCTTGCATCATGGCTGGCAGACAGAAGTGTTTATGACAAAATAGGATATCCTTCAGAAGATCACAACTGAATGGCCCGCAGGTCTATGAAAAAGTGTACTAGCAAAGAAAGAATAGCTGGGCTCTCCAACAGAAGGACTGCCAGCATATTCAACACTAAGAATGAAAAACATTTTGACAACACAGGCAAGGAAAGGTAGGATGCTATTGAAAAGCCACAACAAGCAGCAAAGCAGCAACCCTACTGACATCACTGAGACTTCAAAAGAGGTGGATTTACTTTGGCCAAAAAGTATAAGACATCTTAAGCAAAGGCTATGCACATATCTTGGCCCATACCTCTAGTTCTCATCAGTAACCTACCCATTATTTTTTGCCAGGCCCCATTAAATTAGCTCAGCAGGTAACTTCCATTGCTAGAACTGTTCAGAAGGTGTGGACCACTGCTGTGCATCCCACTGGGATGCAGCAAAGGCTTCTGCTTGTGTGTGTTTGGTACATTCATGTCTAAGTCCAGATCTGGAGCAGCAGAATGCACCTGTGCTGTACACTGTTAAACAAAGGCACAATTCTAATCTCTCTCATTTGATCTGTGTGGGACAGAAGCACAATACACAGACCCTGAATTCACTCCAGGAAAGAACAAATCTTTCCCTGTAGTTTATAGTTTGAAGCCACTGTTGGACAAAATGCAAATATATGAGGTTATCAGTCGAGATTCTCGAGAACTAGAGAAGGGAAAAAATTTCCTCCCTTACTGACGAGGTGCAAGTAGACAGAAATTTGCATGTAGTTGTATCCAGTCTATCAAAAATAGCTTCTGCAGACATATATTGATAGGCCGAAGTCTTTTGAAAAAAACCCCATGCTCCTCTAACAACGCAAGCATGTTAAGTTTCTATGCATCCTTTAGGTAGAAAATAATTGTTTAGTGGAAGAAGCAAGAGGCTGTGAGACAAGAGCAGTTCTAATCCTGTTGTGATTGGGAAGTTAACCTGAGTCTGCCTCTCCCCATGCGTAAAATGGGGATAATTAATCCTCACTTAACCATGTAAATTAAATAATGTTTCAACAGTGCTGCACGTGCCACATATTAATTAATGCCTAGGCAATAAAAAGGAAAGAGGCAAAAGTGGAGCACTTTGCTACTTTACCTGCAAGTTGAAGGTTGTGCTGCAATCTTAACAGAGGAGATATTGGGCATTTGGAAGATAAGACCCTAAATTATCATTCAGTCTTAGAGAGGAAGATTTCTCTCTCTCTCATATGCACACAGCTATCAAGTACATGAAAGCCAAGCACATGTATTCTGCATTTCATATCACTTCTTTGCAACACAGTAAGCTGATATTTACCATGGAAATGCCATAAACAAACACACATAACCAAAGAGAAGACAAACATAATGGGAAGATCCATACCTTGAACACCTTCCAGAAGCAGATCAACCCCCTTTCTATAAAAGCTTAAGGCAGCTTCATAATCTTCCTCCTCCTCCTTCTTCAAAGCCAGTTTTATTAACTCGCCTGCTTTCTCTAAGTAATCTTGTTTGCCTGGCTTGGGTTTTAAGCTTCCAATAAACAAACCATGGCTTTCCTTTTCTCCTTCGGGTTTGCTCCACTCCTGCTCAGGTGCCAGTGTGCTTTGTACTGGGGGTTCAGAAGTAACACAAAGGCCAGCAGCTCTACTGGGAGAACTTTGGTTGGATGCCATTCCATCATCTAACTCGGCAAGAGAATCTACATCCACTGTCAGAGAGATCAGGTCGCTGTCACTGGAGAAGCCTGAAAGTCAGAAAGACACACATTACTCTAGATTTCTCCCATACCTTAGAAGCCTTCAAAATTCTTTATCCCATTCAAAGATTTAGCTCTTTTCACTTACACAGTTTTCTCAGAATGCCCATAGAAAACTCCTTGATTGCAATGCCATCTTTAAAAAATTTTAGTACCTACAGAAACATATTTTCAAAAATTAACTGCAAACTCTCCAGAACAACCCTGGTCTTCATTTCAGCACTGGGAGTGAAGAGGCCAACATCTAACACCCAGCTTAAACTTTCAAAGCAACTCCACCATTGGGCTCCAGGAAATTACAAAACTAAACCTTTCTGTGTGAGTGCTATTAGAAGAGTCAACCAGCAGGAGCCAAATTACTGTTGCAAGAAATCCCAACATACTGTTTTAAATCAGTAAGATGAAGCATCCTCAAAATAGTAAATTAGGAGTTTGAATTAACACAGAGTTACTGTCACCTTATGTATCATGCACCACTCAGCTCACGTGTAACACACACAATCTTCCTTCATTGCTAACACGTAGTAAAATAAATTACTTAACACCCCTTTCATCATTTAAATCTGAGCTAACACATTTTATTTTACAATTGCCATAAGTCACTACACCCTTACTGCAAGCTGACTTTCAGTAACTAAACCACAGGAACTTTTCAGGGTTATTTGGGAATAAATGGCAACAACGGTGTTTTACATATATACCATTTCATTCCATAAGGATTATCATCCACAAAAGGCATTCACTCAGTTATGATTTTCTAATGATTTAATTTCCACAAATGTAATGGAAACAACTTCTAGATCTCACCTCCACATTCCGACTGGCTCGTAAGTGTCACATCATCAAGCCCACTTAAATCCTTTCGAACTGAAAAGGACAAGAATGACAAAAATGCTTCTGACATCCATGTGTACAACAGGTTACAAGTTCCCTTGCCATCAGAAAGAAAAAGCACGACCCTCCTACAGGTAAAAGTATATAATATGAAACTGCTCTTTGACTGGCTATCAGAGCTACCCACTCGTTAACACACCATTAAAATTGGGACAGTGGTATTAAGTTTGCCATTTCTCACTGCTTCCAAGATTTAAAAAGAAAACACAGGTCCTTGCTTGGGTGGGGGATTATTCAAACTTCACACTCCAATCCACCTAGTTTCAACAGCAGCAAGACTATAATCCCTGTCTCTCTCTGCTCTGACAATTTATGGCTAAGAAGACTTAACACAGGAAAGTTTTCAAAGCTGGGAGTTACACACCAAGGAAAAAAAAAGCCAGCTTTCAGTTTCAAAAACGTCGTTCCAGAATAGTACCCTGCATGAGACATATGGAACAAGCCACAAATTTGGCAGTGCCACCTGGATATCAAGTAGCAGTTTGTTTTATCACCTTGGCACATGTACCCACTGAGGCAATAAAACAGGCAACAAGGTCAAGACATTTAGCTGTCTGCATGCACAGAGAGAGTAAATTCTGAGCTAAATCCTGGTGTCTGTTTTGTCTTATATTATTGCCAGACTGAAGAGTTTAACCACATTTCCACATAACATGTTCTGACTTATCTTCAAAAAATACGTGGCAGCAGCCAGAAGCTGACTCAAAGGCAACTAACTCAAACTTTCTTTTACATTTTGCAGCTGTAGAGTTATAAAGGGTTACAATTTATGGAAGAGGAGTAAGAAGGCACTGTAGAAATACTGCTTTTCTAAAAGCCAGCAGTTCCTTAACATGAGTGAGAGGAAAAAGACATGAAGGAGAACAAATTACCAGCCATTCTTTGTCTGAAAAGCAAGGGACAGTGATACTTATGACACTAGACTACTTGAGAGGAAGGGACAGGGTACACAGAAGACAATGCTCCTGATCTTCTCATGGAAGGGACATAAAGTGGAGTACTCATGCAGAGAAGAAAACAGCCTGTGTAGCCTCCAATCCTGCAAGAAAGAAGGAAAGCTCACAACAGAAAAGTTGGAAGAAGACAAAGGATTCATTAACTACTGTAATAATAGTGGGCCATTCACCTGCTCAATTTAGGGGCAGCAATATCAAATTTGGGGGTGGAGGACTGAGCATTTATTAAACACCATTTAGAGGTATCAGGTGGTGGAAGCAGATCTGATTGATGGACGAAGAGTGCAGAGAGAAAGTATGAATGGAAAAGCTGGGGGTTTTGGAAGGGTGTTCTGGCCACCCAGATGAGATGAATTAGAGCCCATCCACACAGCAGATTTCACACAGACTCAAGTTCCCCTCCCTAGAGGCCAAACAAAACCACATTTGCTCCTGTCTTGTAGCCAACTGGACCAAAAGCTGTATGAACACAGCTAGCATGGCACAGAGCCTGAGCTAATAAACTTTTCTGTAGGTCAGGTTTAGAGCCCAGAGCTGGCACCACACAACAGTCATGGGGTTTCCAGTCATTTTATGGGATAGGAAGCATCTCAAGTGCACAGGCTTATTTTTGGGAAGATAATGTGTACATGGTAAAACGGAAGGAGAGAGGAAAAAGAGAATGAAAAGAAAATTAACTTCCTGATGAAGTTCTCTAAAGAATCTGGTAAGGTACTTGATACAGAAACACTTATGAAGATAAAGTTGGACATCTGAACATCATCTCATGTACTCAGAGAAGAAGACAAAGTGACTGTCAGAAATATTAGATGAGAATAATGATGCTGAAATTGAACACAAATTTCTGTTCTTGTCTCTGCCTTGTGCAATTTCACCAGATATCTGAAAAGTAAACACAGTTACCAAAAATCGGTGGAAAGCCTGGGTAACCCGGCCTCCTGAAAAGCAGATTCCTATGAAAGCATGAACCGCCAAACTCCTTTTACAAGCAAGATAATTGTTGCTTATTTTCGTACAAAAACATTTCTACTACTATCAGTTTGCATCTTCTACCATTAATGTGCACACCTTCTGCAAAACGAACTTTGTCTGGAAACAGCAGATCAAAGTGAGAAAACACAACCCACCCTTAAAAGCAAACAGCAGCACCTGTTAAGGGATGGATTTGCTACTTCTCAGTAACACAGCCTGAAGGAGCAGTGCCCACGTGGAGGCCCTTGGATGCCCACAGAAAGTAACACAGGGAACCAGCCACAGTTAACTGCCATAATCAGACTGCGAAAAATCAGATGCAGGCAGGAGGCCGTGAGGAGAGGCAGGCAAAGGACTCAAGGCCGAGTATTACCACTGCCATCTAGAGGCTTTAAAGACAGATGTTTCCTTCTGTCCACAGCCTCCCCCCCACCAAAATCTGCTTTCAAACATAAGAAGATATGAGCTGGAAGACACATAGGTTTTTAGAAAATATAACTCCACAAAAGTCACATTCAGCATCTCCAAATCCTGTGCTAATAGTTGTTCCAAGTATCCCGTAAAAGCCCTCCAGCCGATTCAGAAGGGTATCAAAGAATTTTTCTACTTTGCAGCATTTTTTTCTTTTCAGTATTTTATCTGACATAAAGGAAGTGGTTTTCTTCTGCTAAAAATGAGGCCCTTGTGAATAATGAATAGAAACGTTCACATTAAGCACTTTTAGAAGCACTCTATTTTATAAGGCACAGTGTAAAGCGAGTGCATTGTCAGAATCTGGAATGTTATATTTCACAGAAATCGTTAAAACCCTTTAAAACTAGTTAGTGCTATTTATCATAACTGCCCTCTTCAACTAAACAGCTCTATGCCTTTCCCTTCACAGAACAAAATATTGTGGAGACATTAGTTCATTAACATAGAAAGTGCTACAAAATAAAATCCAAATCACTTTCCATGTAGAATGTATTGTACAACTAAGCAGAAAATTATTGACATTGAGAGATCCCAGTGACAAGTCATACAATCTCAAGAAAAAAAAATTAACCAACCACTGTTAGAAGACAAAACCATTTTTTGTTATGCAAGAATTGTTTTATCAAAGCAAATTCTATACCAGAAAGATCAGATCCCTTCCCAAACAAGCTTAGTTAGTGTTTGTATAATAATGTGGATTTATACATGAGTGCTAAACAATTCCAGAGGAAAACTTTGGGGTTGGAGAAGAATTTCCTAGAAATCACAAGGATCAAGCATAACTCAGAAATACATAAATATCTAAAGGATTGCATGGTACACAGAAATGCTTAAGCTGACTCGGCCTAGAGGCAGGCAAGAAGCTCTAGTATAGTATTTATTTGGGCTGGCTGACCCTTCCTTACAGCTATATTATTATTTAGTGCAGGTGAAATGCCACTAAAAATGCCACTAAAATTACTCTACACATGGTATCCAAGTCAGCATGTACACCTTGAGAAGCAAACTTCCAGAAGTGCAAACAGCTCTGCTGAGCCCAACTTCTCTCTTGCCAATCCCAGCTCCAGCATTTCTGCCACACCAAGCAAACAGAAACTAGAGGCCAATGCTCCATGAAGAAATATGGCACTTGTCATTTACAAGCTGCTTTAAAACAGATCCTGCTGTGAGATTATGTGAGAAGAGAAAGCAAACCTTCAGAGCTGCAGTCAGAAAGGTTGTCAGTCACAGAGTCAGACAGAGGCTCAACAGGTCCAATCAGTTCAGAGCCATCATGCACCTCTCCACCCTGAAAAGAAAGAGGGAAAGGAATTACTCAGCTGCCGTGCTCTATGGAAATTCTCATTGCATAGAAGTGATAGCCAAAATGATATTTCCTAATCAGTGAACGCTCCATTACTTTAGAATTATTGCATTTAATTAAACCATTGGCAAAATTAAACAAGGACTTTTGTTTAAGCCATGTTTGGTTGCCACAGACTGACTAGATATCTAAATATTTAGCCTACTGCAGCTTCAGAGTTCTGAACCACACAGACCTGCAGACCCAAGTCTAACAGGGAGAGAACAATAATGCTCCTGGTCTCCTGTGTCACATACGGTCTGTGCCCTTCAGTGGTGCTCCCAAGCTCAGCAGGTCCCTCACACAGGACTGTTTGTCCTTCAGTCTAATGCCCCACTCACGACCCACTATCTTGAGTTCAGTCATAGTTGAGACTTAACAAAGATACAAGGAGGACATTCCTTTCCAAGCCTGAGAGGAACCAAAGCTAAGAGAAGTAACAATAGCTCTAGAAACTACCTAAATTTTTTTGGTGTTTTTTAAATTTCTGCTTCACATCTCAAGTGCACACCTTCCATGCCACTTTAACAGAAAGAGCACCATTTTCAAGGCCCTGTTACAAACGGGCATTGCTAATCTGTCCTGAACCAGGCCAGCACATTTTCACACAAGCCAGTTCATTCTTCTGGAGTTTATAACACATAGATCCACAGAGCTCTCCCTCCAGATGTTTCAAAGAATTCATTGTCCAAGTCTCTCTCTCCACAGCTATTCGCACAAAAATCTGAAAAGGAACGAAACCACCCCTGGGCAGAGCTAAAGCACACAGGCTGAGCAGATGACAGACCAAACCTAAGGCTCTCTTACAGGAAAACATGACACCACATCAGCTAACAAATGAGCCTAAATTATTGTATTTGCATAACTCCCCTTGAAGACATAGTTTCTCCTAAAAATCATTGGTTTTCTAGTTTTATTCATTCCCTTGCAAAGCCGGAAAAGGTCCACTGGGAGGCTAAAACTAATACTTTTATTAAGCAAAGGAGGGAAAGGGAACTCTGAAAAAGTACCCAAAACTACAGCAGTATTTCCAAAGAACTGAAAAAATGCAACTGCAAATCAGCCAAAAAGTAAAGTAGTCCAACTTGGTCTCCCACTCATTTATTGCCACCAAAGCTTAATGAAAATTATTTTAAGTATTTTAAAGAACACTGCAATAATTTCATCACGAAAACAAGTGAAGAATTTTAAGCTTTGATATAATTTTGCTTTTATATATATATATATATATATATCACTTAAATATACTAAACACATTAATATGCTTAAGACCCATCTCAGTCAGATGAACGTTTCCTTAATTCCAGAGAGTTACTGTCATGGGTACATGTAAATTTATGCTTATGAGTTTGCAGAACGCTAGACTAAGCTGCTGAAAATAACGAGGTTTGAAGGAACTATTGAAAAGAAACTGCTTCAGCTGTAATAAAGAGGAAGTCCATATCAATGTACTGTCCTAAAATTTGTTATGGAGACTGGTTCTCACAACACAGTACAAGCAACACGTTGGACTAGTTACATGCCAAATCTGTTGCTGTGGACCTGAGTCCATAAAAGACCATAAGGAAACAGTGTAAACAGTCTTCACTCCTTAGGTTTCAAACTATAAACACCTACTTAAAGTGTAGGAACAGTTATAATATTTTTACTGCTTCCCACTGGAATTTATCATCACAAGTTTTGCTCATCATTCAATAAAAAAAAATTCAAATCCCTTCACCTGAAGGTCCTGTAAAACTTTCCACCTGGTAGAGGTGTGGCATGGAGTTTTTTTAAAGCCACATTTCCAGAGTGAACAGAAAACTCCCAGTCCCTTCACAAAGCATGTCAGACCAGCTCACTTCATTCCACGGTTTATACAGTAAGGCAGAATCAGCACCATACTTCAATCACGTCGGTAAGAAGCAAATACTTCTGCAAACACTAACCAACCTTAAAAAATTCTTCCAGCTGTTTGCTGTTATAGAGAGCGGGGATATTGGCAGAAAACTGCAAGAGATCTTCAGCACATTGCCTTCTTTCTTCAATCACAGTTTCATCGAATCGCCCTGGAACAGACACACAGATTGACAGTTTTAGAAATAACTACACATTTATTTTGCAATAATAACTACAACAAAAGAAAACAAATGAGACAAAAGCAACCTTCTGGAGACAATGCCCTGAGTCTATGAAAGTCACTCCAACGCTTCAGGAGAACATAGCAAATCTTCAAACTTCCTATTCTCAGTTGTCCCTAGAGTCCCGGCTTCTGCAATCCACTCGGATGATGAAAGCTGGCAGCTACGACAAGAATCCTTCGCCCTCTCATTGTAAGAATATGTGAGGCAACACTCTTGATTAGCCAAGAGACACTAACGGATGTCCAGTGTTATCTGACAATAATGATACATGCACAATTTGACAATATGCCAGTCAGTGTCAGCCTTGATTACGGCCCAAATCCTGTAAGGAGCTGAGCAATCTTCACGTATTCTCAAGAACAACGCACGATATGAGCGGGTAGTAAACAAAGTATTGCTAAAAGCCCCCAAACAGATCTTCAATTCCAAGGTGCCATTTATGGAGGAGACAAAGTGTAGGGGAGATGGTGAAGCCCTGCTACCAAGCACTGAAGCTTTCCTCTGAAGTAGCTCCATGCAGACAGGGTCTCATCTCCTTCTGGATTCAAGAGGTAAACAGAGCTGGGAAGCAGCTCATTTACTAAAATGTACGAACCTTCCTTTTTCTCTACCCAGCACCCAAAACATTCCAATTAGAAAAAACATGCTTAAAAAACAATCCCTCAGTTCACCTGAAGAGATTTGCTTCTCAGGAGAAAACCCTTGGATTGCTACCTTAAATTCACATCCTTCACAATTGCACACAACTTATTTTAGCTTTTTATATCAACATCACTTTGTTGTTGAAATAGTTACAAGTTTACAAAAGAAAAAGGGCAGAGGTTAACAGTAATAATTGGAGGAGAATAGAACAGATATTGCAACAGCTATACAGAGGGGAAAAAAGGACTGGGAAGACAAGTTGAAGAAACAGTACTGCTGTAACAGCATGACCAGAAAAATAAGAACCACCTGTGACAGCTCTGTGGCAGCATTAACCTTTGAAGAGGACAAAAGAAACACTGAATACAAAAGCAAAATTCATTTATACTTAGAGCAAGCAAAAAAATAATCCCAGAAGAAAGTATCAAAGCAGGATTCTTTCCAGAAATTCTTCAAGTAAATAGCCCCTGCCCATGCGGTACCAGAAAAAAGAAAATAAAACTCAAAAGACACACACATACTCACAAGATCACAAACAAAGCTTTTGGGGCTTATTTTTCCCATGAAAGAAAAGAAAAGACATCATTGGGCTAATTTTCAGCTGGACTGGTTCCGTGCCTTGCTCACCCTGCCGTTTCAGCTGTACAAACAGGAGCAGCTGTACAAAAGAGCGAGCAACAAGCAAGCAGAAAGAAGGCAAAAGCAATGCTAACACGGTGAGTGGCAACATTGAAATCAGGCCTTAATCAACTGCTCATCACACTTCCTAAGTCTTCAGAGCAACACTGGGGACGCATTAGGGCTCTTGGTTCATTCCATGCAAAACTGGACATCATGGAAAGAAAACAACTTCGCTCAGCAAAGCACAGCAGCATGGGCCAGCTAAATGAATCCACAAAAATCATACAAACACTGTTACAATGCAGTAGAAAATCAATGGTGAAGAAGTAAACACCTAACAATACCAGAAACAGATAACTTTTGCAAGAAAGTAATTCTGTAAGATATTTTTCCTCGTTTCTCAAGAAGCTCTCCCTGTTTCATTTCATCAAACTCAATAAAAACTAATTTTCCTTATCCACATCTTCTCAGTATCTCCACTGGGCACCAGATAGGACACATCATAACCAGCCCTGCCAGGCTGACCAGTGTGTATTCACCCATTGCCAGGCAGCTGCAAACTTCTCAAGCATGAGCTGAGCCTGTGTGGCTCTCAGCAGCACCAAAGCACGTGCTCTCTTCTTACTCAGCTGCCATTTCACAGACTTTGCAGAAATATAATTACATTTTCAACCACCTTCACTCTCCAATTTAGCTGATACTAGCCACATCAGTAAGGGGTTCGACTTTCTGGCAGCACAATTACACAAGCCTTAGTTTCTTTGGAAGCGGAGCTAAAAAAAAATAAAAATACATGTTTGAACAGAGCTACTGAAACATTAGTCACTGTCGCATTTTCCAGCCCATTAGCATCATGATACACTATCAGGAAAACTGCTTCTAGAACTAGAGGGCTTTAGGGGAAGGAAGAACATTATTTAGTACTGGTTCAGTTCACAGACCTCCTGGCATCTTGCTGGCAGTTTAATTCCCAGGCAACCCTGCCTAACTCCTTCCTCCTTTTCCTTTTTTTGTACTTTCAAGAGATGTTGTATTGCTCAACACTTTCATTATCACCCTTCTCAAGGAAACGCTCAAAGGTGCTTACACAGCCAGCTGAGTCTTCAAACATTTCAGGATGTTTCAACATATCAGGATGTCATTCTCCATCCAAATCAACATTATTTTTGCTAGTCTTTACAATCTCTCAGACACACATAAACTTCATTATAGAGATCACGTCTTTCTGATATTTTTAAGAAGTGTCAACTACAACTTTAGCATATAAAACAGCTGTTACTCCTCCAGTGACGATCCATTCAAAATTTCCTATTTACATGGAAACGAAATGTAAATTTCTGTAAAAAGAATACACAATTAATTTTGTGGAGCAGACCTGAAGAAGACCTGGGTGCAAGGTTTGTGTTCATGTTTCAGTTAGTTTCTCACAAGACTTCCTACTGTACACGACACCAAATTCATAAATACGTTACTTCATTCAGTGTCTTCAAATACAAAGGGCATCCTCATGCGAGCTTTATAATGTAAATCATCTTTCTGACTCACTGCTAGCAAGTTACCAGTATCTGGAGGTTTTTTGTTTCTTTTTTGGTGGGGTGGGGGGAGCATAGTATTTTTTATACTAGAGTACATTTCTGCAGTTGTTAGATACAAAACATGCAGATTTACCCATATTTTGGTAAAATGCCATGTATAGTCAACATAGAAGTGTCCAACAACAACAACAAAAAAGAAGTAGCTTGAAAGTACCGAAGAAAACTATGTTGATGCATATTAGGATAGGACAGTAATTATGTCCCAGAATTAGGTACCATAATTTTAACAGCTGGATCTGTTAAGACATTTTAGATTTCCGTGATCAGATTCACTGAGGTTTTTCCTGTAAAATGGGTGGAAAAGGTTCACATGAAGCAGAGAAAGTCAGATGATTTATTTTTTCCCATCCATAGCATGTTTCCTGCTTTGATGCAAGCAACTCTACTGCAACAGCATAAAAAAACCATGCACTTTGTGGCGAGTCTTTAGTTGCATGAAATATGGAAGCACAGCATGACACATTTGTTTTTAAATACATCTCAGTTCTCCATCTCCTGAAACTCTGAATGCTGGAGATGCTCCTCAGGTTTAACACTTCTACTACAACTAAGTTCAACTGTCAGAACCACCAATGCTCATTTTGCAAAGTGCACCCTCTGCAAAACAATAGCTACACACATTATTTAAAGCACAGGTATCCAAAAAAAAAAACCAAAAAACCCCACCAGTTGCCAGCAATTCTATTCACAAGTTTAGTTAGACACTAGCCTAAAAGCTGCAACAATTGTAACATCACTACAGGGAAGAAATACTGCAGAAATGGTCCATCAAAGCAGCGTGGAAACAAAGGATCTTCATTCAGAGAGATGGACCTTGCAGGTCATCATTAACAGAATGAGACTGAAAACAAACAAGTTTATCAAAACCTTGTTATCTACTAAGATTATATTTTTCCTCTAGTACAAAAAAATATTAGGATTTTTATTTTAAATTAAAATAAATCATATGGCAGTTACTATGTGTAGAATTGAGATGGAAGGATACACAGTAAAATTTTATGTTGTAAATTCAAAAATAATTTTTAAATTGGAGAGTCAGACAGTTCTGTTCCTTTCAGCTACATACCAATCATTTAAAATTTGCTTTTACATTACCTCCACTTTTCTGTATTCTTCTGTGTCTCAGTTTCATTTAAATGTAGTGGGGTTTATTTTCATTTAGTTTTAATTTCAAAGAGTTTTTTTATAAATAACTGCATTGACTGTTTCTGTGGATTTCCTTCTCTCACAATGTACATTGCAGTCACTTTTGTTCACTAAATACAATAGAAGAAGGATGTTTTTCAGAAGGGATTTCACTCAATTCTTCCCTTGCTTACACAGCTAGTGTAAAAACAGTTAATTTGCATTTATAGCAATTTTAAATTATTTAAGATATTAGACACCTATACTCTCTTCCACCCTGATTTTCTTTTACCCCTCTCTTTTCTCCCCTATGAACAGCTATCATATCTTCTACCTGAAATTAAATTATGCTTTGCAAATACTAGCTTTGTAAATAATTTGTCCAGTGAGAACTCTACTCTGTAAATCAGTTATAAAATAATCTCAGAATGGAACTAATACTACATGCTTTATTTAACCATTATTGCCCATGCTCTAACATAGCACCAAAACTCACCCCACTTCCAACTTCATAAATAAGCAAAAAATAAAATTACATAAGACTTGGGTACAATTTGGCTGATGTGAAATACAATTTAAATCAGGAATTTTACCCAGCTCTGCTCAGAGAACCACAAAATCTGCGTCAGAATTCAGCTTCGTAGATGCATGCCAACAAATGTGAAATATGCTGGATGCTAAAACATACCAATCTGAGACACACAGAAAATTTGGGAAAAGAGCCTACAGATTACTGCCCAACACTGCTAAAAACTGCCACACAAAGAAACCTGCAAAAATCAGCACTAGATATGCACCAAAACACACCAAACACTGTCTGGGTGCTAAAACATGCACAACACATCCAAACCATGCAAAAACATCTATGGCAATGAACACAAAAAACAGACACAACACATGGAAACTGCAAATATACATAAAGCATGCACTAGAGGTGTGCAAAAAAATGCCAAACACGCTCAACATTAAAAATGTTACAAATATGGGGAAAAAAAAAGATGTGGCAGCAGGATACAAAAAGGAAAATAAAAGGCGAACCCATGCTGAACTGTGTTGTATGTTTAAAAAACCACCAAAACATATTTGAAACACATGGCAATGGAAAGCGACACTGCAGCAATGCCTAAGAAACAAAAAACATTTTTTAAAAAGTGCAAAAAGCTTAATGAAAAAAAAGAGCACATGGGAAATTCATGCCAGAAGACGTCAAACCTACTGGACACCCAAAACACCACTGCAGTAATGCCAAGCATGCTGGGACAACACTGTAAGAACCAAAATCCACACCAAAAAACACATGGAAAACCCAGACCAAAAACAAGAGCATATGCCAGATGCATTTAAAAAAATGCCAAGCATCCTGGACACTAAACTCCACACAAGGTGCATAGAGAAACCATAAGCACAGACTGAATGCTAATTAAAAAAACAAAACAAAAGAAAACAACCAACCACCAAACTAAACCAACTTGTAAACACCATAGAAAGGCTTTAACAACCCCAAAACGCCTTAGGCTCTGACAAGCCTGCCCAAAAACACCTCAGAAACTGAAAACCTTGCCAAAAAGCACATTAAAAAAGAGCATCTGGTAGACTCATGCCAAAAAAAAAGCCAACCATGTTCAAAGACTAAAAACCATTAAAATGCCCTATAATTGTACATGGTAAATCCATGCTAAAAATCCCCACCAAATACACCCGACACACAAAAAAAGTCCTACTGAATAACTACTAAATACACTGAAAAAATCATAAGGAATAAGTACACAAAAAAAAAAAAAAAAAAAAAGAAAGAAAGAAATCCTGGGCAGACAGAAATAACATCATAGCCATGCTCTAGGAACCAAAACCACACCTAAAAACACTCCAAATCCATACTGGAAACCTTGCCAAAAAAGAGAACACATGCCAAAAAACCACCAAACATGCTGGACACTAAATATCATGTAAAGTTCATAAAAAAACATAACACAGGCTGGATGCTTATAAAAAACCCAAAACCAACTTGTAAACTCCATGGAAATACCTTAGTAACCTCAAAACCAGCCCACAAACTAGAAAGGCCAATAAAAAATACCATATAAGCCAAAAAGCCTGACAAAAACCACAGAAAAAGACCATGTGGTAGATTCATGCTAATACAAAGCCAAACACATTGGGTACTTAAAACCTGTTAAAATTCCCAATAAATTCTATCTGGTAGATGCACAAAGAAAATCCAAACTCAAGTTGGACACTAAAAAAAACTATCAAAAAACAACTCTCAAAACCCAACAAACTAAAAAGCCCCATTCTACAGGGTTAGAAATGCCTCAGAAACATTTGCAAAGCACACAGTAAGTGTATGCCAAAAAAAGGTCAAACATGCTGGACTCACTAAAAAATGCTAAAACCTGCTTAACAACCTGCAGTGTATGCATCACTTAAAAAAGGCTACACCTAAGAAATGGGGGATCCAGCAAAAAATCCCACATAAAAATGCTGCAGCAATGCATCAGGAACCAAACACCTTGCCAAAAGAGCAAAGAATTGACACCAAAAACCTTGCCAAAGGAGTGAGTACATGGTAGATGTTTGCTGAAAAACATCCAACATGCTAGATGCTCACAACTATGCAAAAAAAAAACCTGCAAAACAAAACCAACACACTACAACCTTCACAGATTGCATGCTTCAAAAAAACAAAATACACTAAAACAACTAGTAAGTGCCCTGGAAATGCCTTAGTAATCCCCAAAGCACTTTAGAAACCAAAAAGCTCATCCAAAACCAAACCAAATACACATGACAGATGCATGTAAACAAGTGTCAAACATTTGTTGGATACTTTAAAAAAACAACTTTAAAATTCTTGGGAAAAAGGCTCAAAAGCAGGTGATAGATGCACACCAAAAAGCAACAGTCAGAAACACCTCAGAAATGCCTCAGAAACACTCACAGAGGATGCAGGAGATGCATGCAAAAAACATGCCAAACATGCTGAACACACTAAAAAATTGTTGAAAAACACTTAAAAACCCAGTGGATATCGTGTGGTATGTACATACACCAAAAACATAGCAGTTTGTGCCAAACATGAAGAACACACACTAAAAAAAGTTGATTTTATAAACACAACACTGCTAAAACAGTGTGGTTGGTGGAATTCTATACAGTCACACCACTTCACTTAAAGCCCACCTATAGCTCATTCATGAGGACATACACATCAGGATGAAGTTAAGACCTGTAAGAGCTAATTCCTTTTTGTCACTTGTTTCTCCTGTAGAGTCACAATCCTCTTGCAGGTTGTTTTGGTGAAATATTTAGCTCGTATATGTAAAACTGATCTCAAAAGCCTAGCTAGAAAAAACTGACAATCGGAATCAAATCCTATAATAAAAATTCTTTCCTGTAACAACCACTTAATATTTTAATACAGCTCATGGCTAAAAATCAGACAGCTCATATATAAAATATTTTGTTTGCTGTTCAAGTGCTGTTCACAAAGCTAACATAGACTTTATGCTCCTGAAAACGGGGAATATATGTTGTAAAGATACAGAACATATACATCAGTAAATATCTCAGCTACTATGTCTAACATGGAGGTAAGGACACGAATGCCCCTGTTACAAAAATAAATAAAAGTATCAAGTTGTGATACCAGCACACCTACAAGTTGAGTAGTAAAAGCACAAGGAAAATTATCCACCCAGCTACAAAACAAGATGTATTTATAGATAGTGAGTTATCAAAGACTTTCAGCAGGTCAGGAAGAAATTATGCTTACCAAACACAATTGCTTTGGCAAAAGGTGGGAAGAGCTCTGTGTGCCTGCATAAGTTTTTGTGAATTTGCCAGAGATCTTTGTGCAGTTTCTTAAAGTCACTGTATCTCTTCCAAACGACTATCTGGAGCAGAGAAACCAGAGAGAAGTATTAGTGAGGTTCATTGTCCATATTACATCACACCACAAATACACTGGTTTCATCACATCGGACCATTAACTTCAGCAAATTTGTTTAACAAAAAATATACAATCTGAACTGTAAAAAGCCTAAAAAATGATCATTATCTGTCCCCAACCCGCATTTTGGCTAACAACACTACAGTGCATAGAAAAAAAAATGAGTAGAAGCTGAAACGAGGGCAAAGGCAGCACTGCTTCAGTCACTCTGAGATCCAGACCTACAC
Organism: Gymnorhina tibicen; assembly: GCA_013399875.1. Lineage (NCBI taxonomy): Eukaryota > Metazoa > Chordata > Aves > Passeriformes > Artamidae > Gymnorhina > Gymnorhina tibicen. The sequence goes on from VXAZ01003030.1 coordinate 682,070, forward strand.
AGGGAACCAGTAAGAGAGGAAAAAATGCTGAACAGGAGTGTTGCACTAGCCAACATTCAACAGCACACTGTGCCTGGTGCAGCTGCAGGTGTGGGGAAGAGACACAACAGCAAAAGAGAAAACTAGGGAAGAGAAATCAATACAAACAAGGGATTTTTAGGGACGGTACATTAAGCACCCAGGACAACAAAACAGCTCCTAAGTTGTGTACGTAAAGTGTTGATCAGATATAAATGCAAGCCCTCATTTTAAATGGTTTTTCATAATAATGCAAAAAAAAAAAAAGAGTATGTTCCTTTTGTAATCTAGACAAAAACTCCATCTTAGGAATACAAAGATGTCATTGGTTCATTATACCAGCTATTCCTGACCTATCCTTTCCAGAAAGTAGTCATCTCCCAGGCAGGTATCTACCTTATCCTTCTTCCATCCCTTTCTTTCCATTCAAGAAAGGAGGAGAACCCAGTAGGAAAATCAAACCAATGAAAGAAGTAAACAATGAAATTTACACTTGACTGCTACTGGATTTGTTATCAGGATGAAAAGAAACTAACAAAGAGTTTTTTATATACTGACCTCATTTTTGGTCAGACTCACTAAGCCATCACAATAAACCTCAACACTAATGTAAAGTGATTAAAGTAGAACAGAAGGGAAAAAAACAAGGAGAGAGAGAGACTGCATGCATTCAGCAGTTGATTCCACAGTGGCATCAGTCAAATGTCTCAATTAACTTTAAACAACTAACCACAACTTAAAATATTCCACGTGTTTCTGAATGATTTAACATGTTGCCTTCTCATGAGCAATCATAACTGAAAGACTTGAAATTTTTTTCAAGCAAACCAGCTTTAAAGCTAAGCAAAAGGTTTAGATTTAGAGCATTTTTGTTGTTTGTTTTTTTTTAAGTACTGCAATCAGAGGCTGCCTAAGTTTCAGCAGATGCAAGTCCTACCTACAGAACAATGCAGATATAAGATAAGAGGATTGTTAACAGTGGATATGCAAAGCTTTAGTGTGGCAACACTCTACTCACCTTATAAATTTACCTATACTGGAACCAGCAGTCCTGATTCAGACTCCCTTATTGGCACACATTTTCATGACTTAATTACAGCTGGTACTCAGTGACGTGTAACACACAAGTGAGGAATCTCAAGAAGGCAAACTAGTCATTTTGCTATCAGAAATAGTAATTTTTCAATGCTAAACTTTTATCTAATCCAATAGCCAGAAAGCGGATGATTAGCACTTCTTGAGCAGTGTGCATATAGAACACAAAATTGCTTAAGATGGTGAATTCTTTGAACAGTAAGTTACTGTATTGTCGATACTTGGAGACAACATGAAACGCTGCCAGAAAATAAAAGCATGAAATTTCATTCCACTAAAAAAGCATCATTTTTCACTGCTACAAGTGATCACTCAATAGTCAAGAGGAAAAAAATTAATATCCATAAGTAACTTGCATAGCAAAAGCAGTCAAAGTTAACCTAAAACCTTTCAGAAGCTCGTGGAAAACATGCCTTTGCATGCATGTGGCCCAGCAAAGTCAGCAAAGTTCCCATTCTAACATCCTCATTAGAAATTATATCTGGAGGAAGGACACATTGTACTTTGAGGCCCAACGAAGCACAGCAAGTCTATCATAAAACATATGTTAGACTTGTAATGCAATAAGGTGCTTGTCATGGCGAGAGCCAGTAGATCTCTATTAACTCATGCAACTCATCTGTTCCACGATGAATAAGCCTTTCTCCTAAATGAAAAGGGAAAAACCCTATAGGACTACCCTAGATGCAACCGCCTTACACACCACATTGCCACCATCAGTCCCCAGAAGCAAGGAAAATTAAAGGTAGGTCTGCTAGCCTTTCTGTATCTACTAACACCCCCACACAAAACTTCACGTTAATTTCTTTCATTCTTTGAGAAGGAAGCCCTTACAAGGTTCTCTTCCTTCCTGCCCCAACAACAACAGCTGGGGTTACATTGAGCTGTAACTGGCTGCAGTGGGAGAGGTGCTGTAGTAAAGACTTGTATCCCAAAGTGCAGCCAGAAGAGGTGACAGAAAACTGGCGAGTGGAGTTGAGGTCACAGCACACAGCCTTATGTGCAGCTGTACATATGTAAAAAATGAATTAACATCACAGCAGTGGCATTAAGAGACTCCTGAAGGAGGAGGCAGGCACAGCTAAGTGGTCCTACATGGATGTGGGAAGCAGGTTGCATGAGACAGATCCTAAAGCAACGGGGTGGTTGTGTGCACAGGATTTTCTATTGAATTTTGACTGAGCCTTCTGGAAAATTTATTTTCAGTGGGAGCAGGTTAGGGGCATATTTTTTTTCTTTCAAAGGCTGCCCACAGTTCTTTTTTATTGTAAGAGGCCATGTAACAGAAAAGCCCTCAACATATGGGGTTTTCTGACTACCATTTCTCCTTATGGCTACCATCTAGGATATTCCTTGTAATAACCAACTATTTTCAGATACTTGCTTATAACAGAATCACCCCACAGCTAACATGCTATCACATGCAGAATAATTAATATGGTACAATGCAGGGTGGAAAAGGACAACTATCAAGAAGTTCATCTCATATTTATGTCCTCTTATTGTCTAGAGTATGTGAAACTCTGCATGGGTAACCTACAGCCACAGATCAAAGCACCAACTAAAAGAAATGGTTTTGCTGTTGTGTCAAAACTACTTAACATACGGTCATGCAATACTCTAGCTGAAAGACACTTACAATATATTTTTTCTGATGAATGGACTCATCAACAGCTCTTTTAAAGTGCTTTTCCTCACAAATGAAGATTAAGGTAATGGCAGAATGTGCTCATGGATAGGTTCAATTCAGGAGTCTCCCTGGAAAAGGTGAACATCAAGCTACAAACTACAGTAATGCAGTTCTAAACTAGATCCATGATCATCTCTGATTCTGATAGGTTATTTTAATCTCCTAGAGATTTAAAAAAAAATGCAAAAAGCACGAATGCTCATGCTTGCCTGATTCTCAAGATTTCAAAGAACGATGCAGTAAAGGGGTGTTAGCCAATTCTCACCTCTGCCAAGCCACTAATCAGTAACTCTGTTTGACCACACAGAGATGCAATGAATTCAGTTACAAGCTCTTCTTTCATCAACTATGCAGGTTCTCCTCAACTGCAGTAAGAGACTGCACCAGAAACTGAATATATGCACGTGTTACACGATGTCTGAAAAGCCATAAAGTTGTGCTTTTAAGGGAAGATTTTGCAGGTACAAAATATAACAGTAACCATGTCAAGTCATCAGTCCAGAAAAAAAAAAATCAAGATGGGGGGGAGGGGGGGGGAAAGGTTTTTTAATTCAAAAGAAAAAAAATCCACAACGCACACACACGTGGTGTATTCCTCTCTCTCTCAATAAATGGCTCCTGTGACAGACTTTTGAGGTATTTAAGAGGCACAAGACTAGAGCAGACCCTTACTCGTAGCCTCTTCAGAAGAGGCAAAGAATAAGCAATTCTAAAGTTTTGTCAAAGTGTATCACTGGAAAATACTAAAGGAGCCTCAGAGAGATGGGCGTAACATATAGGACGTGCAGTCTCATCTCTCTCAACTACTCCTACACTCCTCTGTTTTCCCTCTTCACTAACAGACAGTAATGGTGTAGGCTTTTCAGTGAAGTATTGGTTAAAGAGGAAAAGAGTACCTACAGCTGAGACCTAAGACTTGAATTGCGGACTGATCTCTAATTTTACCAGTAGGAGTTAAGTAACCATCAATTTGCCAATTCCAGCCCCGAGAAAAGAGCCTGTAAAGTTATCAAAGCAGTTTTGTCATCAAAAGAGACTTTACTCCCTAAGACTTTGTTTCAAGTCACCATTCATCACTGAGGGATGAAATGCATCATGTTACACTAGCTACTGTTTTTAACTATGAAAACTAAGGACAAATGGAAACATATGAAAATTATTTGCTCAATTACAATGACAAAACACACAGAAACTGCTAAATTACATGAAAGATGCTTCAAAAGGCATAGTGTGATACATAAAGACATTTGCACAAGTTTAAACTGTTACCTCCTGGACATCCTCTGGATTTTTTCTTGAAACAATCTGAAAAGCAAAACAAAAATGAAACCACATAAGTGCTTGGATTTTCAGTTTGGAAGTTAAAGAGTAACAAACAGTGATTCATTGCTGAAGAGAAAAATCTGGAAAAAGGCAAACAGCTGCATGGTCCTGTGCACTCAGAAAGTTTTCGTTTAGTTTTAGAGAAGTCTCATACCGAAAGACAACACAGTGAGGGATTTCAGCAGCAGTCAGTCATGATCACACATAAAGACGTACATTCTAGGCAAAATGGCACAAAAGGCATCTCTCAAAACAAAGCTACGTAGAGCACATCTCCTATCATCTTTCCAGTCTCTTCCTATTAATTCACATTAGCACCACTTTACTCCCAATAAGAAGAGCTCACTAAGGCTACTTGGCTTAATATAAGCTGCACACAACCTGACTGTGAATGTGAGGATTTGTATTTAGTATTCAGTATTTCCACTTTACTTACAATCACCAGAGCACAGACACGTCTGACTATCCTCGCGTATTTGTTTCTCCTTAAAAACTCTTTGCCTAATTAATTATAAATGACTTTGTCCAGGGGAAAATTGCAGTGAAAATCAGGCTTGGCTGCACACCATAAAGAAGCCTGTATTTCGTCACGATTTTTTTTCTTTAAATAAATATTGATCGCAAAAACCGTTGTAATCCAGGTTTTGTATTGGTCTTATAAGCAGCAGCAAGAGCATATCCCCACAAACACACAAACCAAACAGAGACATCTTTAATCCATAACTGCAATTATCTTGTGCAAGTCAGTATATCCTTCATCATAAGAGCCAAGGCTGTTTAACAAAATAATTAGTCTATTGTTAGCTAAAGCAAAATAGGGCATTCTCAATCCAACTGGGACTATCCTCAGCGACACACCCCGGAATAATTGATGCCCTGAAGAGGTGATGCGTGTAAGGAAGCGCAGGGAGCCCACACTACTTGCACCCCAGAGACTCACACACCATTCCGCCGTACCGCGAGCACCATGCAGCTGTTGCTCTGAGATGGAAGTCGCTGAATCCACACTTTCCTTTTGCTATGTGACAATAGCTTACTTCTTATATTTCCCACAAACTTAGCTCTCTTCCTCCCTTCCATTTTTCAAGAATCCTTGCCAAAGCCTCCCAGATTTTGTACCACCAGTTTACTACAGCCCAGCCGCTCATCTATCACACATTTTGGAGAAGATGGAAAACAGAAGTGTTACCTTCTCTAGCAATCTCCCAAAAGACCTGAAACATTTTCCTTCACAAGTCTTTCTCTCACCTTGCACACCAAAGTCCTCTTCTTCCAGCGTAGTGTACATAGGTAAAATCTTTCTCAACTTTTCCTCACTCTTGAGTAATCTAACATTTGGCAACTTTTCCAAATGTTAACTTTGGTGGCTGTTGCTCTTTCATTCACTACCTGGCAGTTTATAAGTACAATTGGTGAAATATTTCTAACCTCCTTTTCTAATAGCTGGCGTACTTGATGCAAGGAGCCTGTAGAGCTGGAGGAAGAAAATATCACAGGCATGGCTACACATCACAGAGAACACCAAAGGGCAGACACCAACTGCTTTGCTTTGCAATTCACCTTTAGTTAAAGCCTTGCAACAGTTTTGGCAGCCAGGTAAGTTACCAGATGGGCAGAAGGAGACCCAGAGAGATGAATAATTACCCAGCCAGTTAGTAAGAATCTGGAATAAAACCCAGAGGCCCTGTTTCACACTTGTTCTTATGTTACACCACCTTCTATATCTATCAGCCATGCCAACTTTAAGTCAGTATGTAATAATTTATGTGTTGTCCTACTTTGTTCTTCATATCCTCTTCTGAAGGTCAATCTCAGAACAGGTCTGCCCCTTCCATCCAACCTATAGTCAACCTAGAGATTTGGCAAAAATGACCCAATCCCCTAAATTTTCCATGTACTTTTTTAATCCTTCCACAAGGATCAATGCAGTCAGTTCCTTCTGCAAATCTGTAACACAAGTAACTTTAACCTATTTTCAAAAATATCATTAGGATACCCACCAATGGGCTAAGCAATGCATAATTACTGCACTAGACTCTGAAAACAGAGATCCTACAAGGACCCTCAACATCAAGAAAAGTATTTCAGATTATCCCATTCTTCATCTGACCTGCAGATATCCCAACATAACTCATTAGAATTTTAATTATCATTAATAACTGTAATCTTCAAAATTCTCTAAACTTCTATGAGTGGCCTATATTTTCAGGTATCATGAAAGAACACTCCTCATATCACAACTTGCTGATATCCCCATCTGTTCCTTAGCATTTGGAAATGGGTATTAGAAAGCCAATATTCATTTAATCTTGTCTGCATTTATAATTATGTCACAGTTTACAAGTAAATAAAATATATATTCTCTGCTGTACAAACAAAACTTTTAAGGAAAAAGCTTTAATAAGGATAAACCCTCTTAGCATTCAGAAGAGACTGCATGGGTAGTTATGCCTTGGGCCAGATGTTTAGGACACGCTACACAAGTGCTTTCTCATCCATGATTATTTATCTACGTTACATTGAAACATAAAGTTCCCTTAACTTCATTTCACAAACGATTCACTCATATACCACACTGAGGAACCACAAATCTCCACTAACACATACTGACTACCCTAGATCTCAGCTAGAATGATATTCAACACAATGGGAAGATCCACCTCACTTTTTTCCTGGCGGTCCCCCAAAGTTGCTGAGCATCAGCTCAGCAAATACAGCTGGAGTGCTGTGATATCAACCATAGAGCCAGATCACCACAGGAACAGGAGGGAGGAATAGGAGGAAAGAAACAGAAAGGGTACCTGATATGTACACTGAATCTTTTTTAAATTATTTTATTCAATTCCCAAATCCTCACTTCAAGTACTACACAACAGATTACCAGGCAGAGTCCTGTTGAAACAAAAGTTATTTATATTTCTGCATTTGTGAGTCCAAAGCATCCTTTGCTGAAAAAAAATGAAATAATTTTTCACTTTGAGGATTTTAGCTATCAAAACACTGTAAAGAAGTAATGATCTCTGGCTAGGTCAGTTGAATTTGGACAGCTCACAGACCGATCAGCTCCTTGCTCTGCACTAAATCACACGCAGTCAGCGCACCATCCAACTCTGCACTGCCTCGCTTGGAAAGGCACCAGAGCACCCACAGTTTATGGGACAAGGAGAGAGAATGACATCCCCAACTAGTTAGCCACAACCTGACTTTGGACAATTCTACAGAAACCAAAACATCACAGAGAAATTTAAGTGGCTTTAGCCAGTAAGAACAAAGTCACCAGAGTAAAATAAGCAGCAGAAGGTTTGGCTCATTCCTATTAGTCCCTATTGCACTGACACAACTTTTTAGTACACACACACACACGCGGCCCATCAAGAGCTAAGGCAGAAAGATGTGATGATACTGTTCTCCTCTCTGCCTGTATTTCAGGAAAGCCTTTTTAAATTAGAACATCACAGGAAAAGGAAACTCTTTTTTTTCTCTTCACAAATACTAAGCTGTACTGGACTAAAAAGAACAGTTTGTACATATTTGTCCCATATTTGTGTTTGGTGAACTAGGATATGTATATTTGACAAAAAAAATATTTTTAAATATTTTTAATTGTACAAGTCATATAAACTGATCATAGGCTAACAACCTGACACTACAATCTCTCTATATATACAGAATGCTGTATTCTTTGAATTAAAAGGAGGGTGCTTATAAACATATGTTGCTCTCACAGGCAGGATGTCTACAGGTGCAGTAAATACGAGATCACGGGTCATTTAAAGAAACACTGTCTCTCTGTGACACTTTTTGACGCTCTCAGTGTATCCCACCATACCTGTGAGCTAAATTCCCACTCCTCTCGCACCTATCCTCACATAGTTACTTACTCTCCTCCCTTTTCTGGCATAATAAGAAAGCGGAAAAGAAAGGAATTTCCCTAGGCGAACAGAGGGAGCTTTCAGCAAAGCCAGCACCACAGCAGCTCTCCCAATATCTGCAGCAGCTTTCCTGCTTCTCGTGCTAGGCCTGACTGACCCAGAGCCCTCTGTCCGGCCAGGATGGACCCTCCTGGGCACGCTCAGCCCCCATGTGCGGCTCAGGCGGCTCCGCGCTGCCAGCCTGGGCGTGCAGAGCCCACGCACTCCGCTCCCTCCCGCTCCTCCCGAGCTCGCTGCGCTGCAGGGCTGCCAGGAAGGCTGGGCAAACCCAGTGCAACCTATCCACGAGATCTGGGGCGGAAGAACGGGAAAAAAAGAGAAGGAGCTGTTTGTTTTTAAGCAACTCTCGCATGCCCTACAACGGACAGTAGGGAAATTGAGCGTTAATTGCAAAGCGCGTCTGAGGCCATTACAACGCTGCGAGGCTGCAAGTTTGCAAGAGGCGACCGGGTCTCGGCTCGGGAGGGGCCGCCGTGTCCCACCTTCCCTCCCTCTCTCCCACCCGTGTCCCCCACAGAGGCTTCCACGTCGCGGCCGGGCGCGCCAGGATCCCTACGGGCACGGCAGCCGCGGGCGCTATTCCGCACCCAGCGGCGGCTTTATAGCCCGAATGAGGGGCAGGCCGGGCGCGGGGAGCCGCGGGGGCGAGGGGCTGGGCGGCGGCCGCCGACTCACCCGCGCCGTGACCTTGTAGACGGTGTGGCCGCGGGGGTGCCGGCGCGGCTCCGTCACGGTGTAGAAGCGGGCCAGGTCGGCGCCGCGTTCCCGCGGGCTCAGCATCCTGCTGCTGCCCCCGCCGCGCCGCCCGCCCGCCCGGCACAGGCGGAAGCGGCGCCCGGGANGGATGCTCGGGTGCGGGGATCCCCGGCTCGTGACCTTTCCCCGAGGCCGAAAGTCCGCGCCGCAGGGATGAGGCCGAGGTGTCACGGCCCAGACGTGGCAGGCACAGCCCGGCGGCGGCGCAGCCCCGCTCCAGGTGTTCTGCAAGGGTACGGCCGCGGGGGATTTACACCTGGCGGGGTCTGACCGCCGAGCCCCTTGCTAACACAGGCGCCCGTGGCCTCTACAAATCCGTAATGAGCCCCTGGTACGCCGCTCCCAGCGTCTGCCGTGGGCTATTTTAAGCTATGCTGCCCTAAATCCGTAGGCCTGTAACGCAGAAATTACGCACGGATTTTAAAGAGGAACGCTACCAGAAAGGCAAGTTTGATGGTTACTCAGTCACCATGTTCTGTGTGTTGTGTCTCCTCCAGGTTCTGTAAGCTGTACCTGGACTTCTCCCTGCGGATGGGCTCTCGTGTGTGCACAGGTCTGCAGAACACTTTGGTGCTAGGAAACCCTCAGGGTTTGAGGGGCATTGCTTCAATTCTAAGGTGCATAACTGTGCTGCAGTACCTTGTCCTTTCATAAGATTACCTATGATTTCTTGTCTGTAGTGGGATCTGTACCAATGTTGATCTCACACTTCAGATTATATAAACTGCTAAGATTTTTTTTCTTCTAATCACTGTGCTTTCATTCTTTTAATTGCAGATGTTAAAAAAACAGCTTTTCCTTAGCAGGTTATTAACATCTCTGCTCTCATGCAGGTTTTTGACATAAAGTATTTAACAATACTTAATTGCATGTCTTTGTGAAAGATTAGAGTGTCTTGTACTGAAGTTCCTAGTAGCAAGTGCCTCTCCTTTGAGGAACATTTTCTTAAGGAAGGGGGAAGAAAGAGGACATTGGTTGTTAGCAGCTCACTTGTCACTCACATCTTCTGAGAGAGGAAGAACGCGTCTTTGACATCTTGTGCTGGTACACGGAACTTCGTGGAAGTTATATAAGTTATCAGAAGTTTGCAAATCCAAGTACTTGGGGGAGAGAGTCAGTGAGTAACTAAAGAGACAAACACATCAGGCTTAGGAGATGAACGGAGATGAAAACAGCAAGAGGCAGGGAGAGCGTTCATTTGAAGTTTGCCCAGCCCCTGCACATTTCGAGGCATCTGCTGCTAACCACGTTTAGAAAGCAGGAAACTGAGCTCAGTGGACCATTGATCTGAGCCACCGTGGCTGTTCTTATGTGCAGCGTAATCAATCAAAGCATCCCTCAGTGAGTCAGTAGCCTCCATTCACTAGGGAGTTTCAAAAGCTCAAATGACTCATAAAATAATTTGGCTTCTACTTACAAATCAGAATTTGGAGATACCTAATTCTGAAGAGTATCTTTTCACATGGTATAGCCAACACAAAAGAGTAATTAGACAAGAATAAAAAATCCACAAGTAAGTGTTATTGGCTTATTAAGAGTTCTGTAGGTCAAGGCAACAAAATCTAGCAACACTGAGATGAGAGACAATTTGCATCACATTAATACGTTAGTCTGTTTCTTATCTTCTATTTTGTCTATTACACAACCTTCATGCTTTTCAGCACATCTTCTTTTTCATTAAAACCCACAGCTTCAGTGATTTCTTTTTTTTCAGCATCGCTACTGAGATTACTACTATATAAAAACCTTTGAAGTGACAGATCAATTTGGGTGTCCTGTGCAGATCAAAATACAGAAAATAACTGCATGCTATGTGTAGATTCTGCTCCTAGAAATAACAGCAGTTGTTGTTGCTATAGCTATGGCTTACTGTCTTCTGTCCTAGAAATACATCTAAAAGATAAGAATACAAAAATGCAGGAAAGAACAAACCACCAACACAAGATGGTCTTGAAAATACAGTTACTACATATGTTATATGGGGCTAGTAGTTTCACTGTCATATTGTGATGAAACTAACAGAAAATGGATGGGTATTTTTACCTTTCACCAGTAACTTGTGTCCAAGAAATGGAAAACCCAAAGTGGATTTGACACATTGCCTAACTAGCATGCTCATCTCTGCATTATTTCAATTCCAGTCTTCCCTACCACACCTGGGAAAACTTCAAAAGTTATTTAAAGTCACATTTATGACAGATATAAAAGGAATGCAGAGAAACAGTATTTTACTTGATTACAGTTCCTGCACAGCATCTGCACTATTCAGCACTGTAATTTTTCTTATGCTTTGTGCTATGTTTCCTTACAGTAAACAAGGCCAGCATTTACTCTGTCCTCAGAAGACCTCAAGAAAGCATTCTAAGTGCTTATTCAAGCAACATCGGCAGAGCCAGAGGATTGTTTCTGCAGCTGGTAAGCAGCGGTGGGTCTGTCAGCGGGGTCTGCAGGGTGGGCAGGTCTCCCACCCATCCCTCAGGCCAGGTCTCCTCAGCAGAGCGCCTTCAGCTCTGACGAAGGTTAAAACCTGACAAGGTTGAAATACTTGATTGGGTGAGTGGGCTTTTTTTCTGCAAACACTAAGCATGATGCTGCTGCCCTTGAAATATACAGCACCTTGAAATTTATCGCAGCTCTTTCTGAGCCCCTCTGACCCTGCAGGAACACACGGTGATCCCAGGGAGAAAACCACGTATGGAAACCATCACAGAATATGCTGAGTTGGAAGGGACCCACAAGGATCATCAAAGTCTAGCCCCTGGCCCTGCACAGGACAACGCCGAGGGTCACACCCTGTGCCTGAGAGCGTTGTCCAAATGCTTCCTGAATTCTGCCAGGCTTGGTGCTGTGACCACTTCTCTGGGGAGCCTGTTCCAGCGCCCAGCCACCCTCTGGGTGAAGAAACTACTGCATGAACACGGTGTTACCTCAGTCTAAACGCTTCAAAAGCCCGCAGTCAGACTGCCTACATGCCGGTTGCGCTGCGCTCTGGAGCGGGCGCTGCTCCGGAGCGGCCCCAGGAAGGGAGCGCGGGCTCGGGGGCGTCACCCGCCCGGGGCGGAGATGGCGGCCGGGACTCGGCGTCGGCTTCCCGGACTAAACATGGCCGCGGGCCCGGCTCTTGGACTACAAGTCCCAGGAGCGAGCGGGAGGGCGCGGCGCGGCCGCGGACCGTGCGGGGTATGAGGCGGCGGCGGCCGGAGCGCGGCGGGCGGAGCTGGCGCTGCCCTGGNCTGTAAAGCAAGTGTTTCAGGGGGGTTTTGTAAAGGAGTGGTGCCTCTTTTTGCTCCACAGTAGTGTTGTGGTGTCCAGGGGGGTGTTTTGTTTGTGCGTCTGCCGGACTGCATCTGGTGCGCTGTGGCGGAAGAGGGTTGTGTCAGGACAAGCGGGTTTTGCTGAAAGTTGTATTAGCGATTAGAGGGTGTCCAGAGGAGGGCAATGAAGGGGGGGAAGGGCCTTGAGGGGAATCCATGTGAGGAGCGGCCGAGGTTATTTTCAGCCTGGAGGAGACTGAGGGAGACCTCATAGCAGTCTACAAATTCCTCCTGAGGGGAAGAGAGGGGCAGGCACTGATCTCTACTCTGTGGTGACAGGACCCGAGGGAATGGCCTGAAGCTGTGTCAGGGCAGGTTTAGGCTGGGTATTGGAAAAAGGTTCTTCATCCAGAGTGTGTTTGGGCACTGGCACAAGCTCCCCAGGGAAGTGGTCACAGCACCAGGCAGCCTGACAAGAGTTCAAGGAGCGTTTGGACAATGCTCTCAGGCACATGGTGTGTCTCCTGGGGATGCCCTGTGCAGGGCCAGGACTTGGACTTGATGATCCTTGCGGGTCCCTTCCAACTCAGCGTGTTCTGTGATACAGTGGTTCCGTATTTCGGCTTATTTGCTCAGCTGAATGGCAGCTGGGAGGTTCTCACTTCAACTTCAGGTATACCAAGCTTTGTTATCTTTTGCTTATAAGCTCAAAATACACCTTCTTATTTAAATAGTGAGGAAGCTGAGACAGATTATTGTCATTCAGCCTTCCTTCCCGTGATCTTGTTGACAGACAGATTTGTTTTTTCTTCTGAAAAAAAGAAAAAAACCCACCTTTTTTTCATGGCTTTAGTTGCTGAGCTGTGGTTTGCCTTCCTGGAAAAGAAATAAGAATACAGATTTAGTCTTAAGCTGGTGCCACTGATGCCTTGCGACTTAGCACCTTTATTTCCCTGTCATGTTGGCATTGGGATTTGAGCCAAATCAATGGCTTTCCAAACAAAGTTCTGCCTGCTTGCAGGAAAGTGGTCATCTCATTTCTTACAAATAGCCTTATGATAAAGTTAATGCAGCATGCAGAAATGACCTTTTGTAAAGGTCATTCCTCTGAGTGCTTGAAAGATCTGACACTTGAATTCAACAAGGCAGAAAATAAATTGTAAATAGTTACTCAGATGGATAGGTTTTGGACACGAAATGGCACTTACAAATCTGAGAGGGGGGAAAAGGATGCAAGATCACTTTGTAAAGTCCCATTTCACATATCATTTAGATAAATATTTAAGTATCTTGTACATATCTGTAAGTGTTTGAGTATCTTGTATGTGTTAACTTGTAGAGAAACAGTATCTTTTATGAGTCCTGACCAGGATGATTTGCCTCTACAGCCTTCTACAGGCAGTTGTAGTTGTGTGCAAGTAATGAAACTTGTCCTTTTTTTGGTAGACACTCCATGCTGCCCCGCCATGTGCAGAGGCTGAGCAGAGACTGGATCACCCACTGGAATGGCTCCCAGATACTCACCTTGAACAGCCCAGTTTCCAGCTGTATGAGATGGGCTGGACACTATCCTCCCTGGGCCTCGTTTCCACTCCCTATTTCAGCTGAGTCCTCAGCAAACTGGAGATTCCCTCCATTTTTTGGACCTTGGAGACAATTTCAGAACTCTAACTGGCATCGTGATAACTACACACAAAGTTGTTGCTTTCACCTACCCAACCCCAGTATGAAATCGGAGGGAGAAGAACCATTGACAAAGAAGAGAAGACTCAGTGGCCAGGATGATACTTCAACTCCTGAACAAGAAACAAACTTGTCTAATCAGAAGGAAGTATCTTGTCTTTCTGTAGCACAGAATGAAGAAAAACATGGCAGCAAGAAAGGTAAAAGATGCTCTTTGCTCGTTTTCCATGTTTATTTGTAATGCTAAATACACCAAATGAGTTAGAGTTATGAGCAGTATTGCCTGCTCCTTTTGAGTTACTGTTTTTCTTGGCACCCCTCTCAGGAAAACATGTCTTAAAAGTGGTCCAGTTTTGTAATGCTGTTTAGTCTGTAAACTTGTATTTTGTTCTGTCAAGCAGTGCACCAGAACTAGGTTCACTGCACTTGGCAGTAGAACACAGTCAGTTGTGTGAGGGATTGCCCAACTTGGGGAGTCCTGAGCTTGGTTCAGACAACACTCTCTCGTGTCTCTGTCACCAGGTCGTGTCTGTTAACTTGGAAACTCTAAAAAGCAAAAAAGATTTGGCTGACTTGCTGTAGGGCTGAGCTGGGCTGGCAGTTGTATAGCTTCATTCCTTGTACTCTGCCTGAGCTCATAAACCCTGCTCGACCTGAACTGGTTTCTTTCCAGACCAGTTGAGTTATCTGCGACGTAGAAAATAGCATTAACGGACTGAGATTTAATGGTGCTTGCTTCCAGTGTGATTTTGTTTTTACAACTGTCTTCTGCCACTGGCATGCTAGCAAGTTTTGTGTCAGATCACGTCTGACAGCAAGCAGCACGTGTGCTTATCCAGAGAAATTCAGGAAGAAGTGCAGATTTGTCAACTGGGCTCAGTAACAAACTTCTGTGAAACTTCAAAGTGTCTGTGTTAGCTTATTACAGATACAATCTTGTACATAACTCAGTAAAATATTTGGATGCTTTGTGTGTATTTGCCGTTTTGTCTAGTGTGGAACAATTAGAGGGACACAGTCAAAATTGTGGCCCTCTTGCAGAAACCACTTCCTTAGCAAAATAAACTGAAAATTGTATTATGACTAAAAAGGGCAGTAGATGCTATCAGCATCCCAAAGGGATTTTTGGACACGAATACCCATAAGGGTTAGAAATGTCATATTCATCTTCAGGAGCACAGCAATGAAATTTAGTACCCAAATAGGACAGATGGTAACAGCTGTAGCTGCAGTCTGCCACTGGTTGTTAGCACAGGTAACTGGACCTCAGCTTGCTCTCAGATGAGGTCAAATATAAAGGGTAAAAAGCATTTCTGTGAGTTTTTAAGTGGAGAAATACATTTCTTAAAAAGTAATTGGATGCTTAATGATGGGCAGATATGTTATTATGAATTTTCATACTAATGGTAAGTATGAAGTTAGAAATGGCAGAAAGGCAAAGGAAGCCTTTTCAGAAGTTTTTGGTAATTCTGACTGAGACTTAATAATTTCTTGATTTCTCAACTCATTGAGGAAAATTGGGTTCATTATTTGTTTTGGGACTGCTTTTGTAGTGGACTCTGTTGCAGCTTATGGCTGAGTTCTACAGATTGTACACAGGCTAGAGGTGACTGATAGATTGATTCTTAACTCCATGTTAGTCATGGATAGAGAGATCAACAAGCTACCCATGTGCTGCTCTAAGGAGTGTATCCCAGACTGACATACACCATCTCTGCTGAGGAGGCAGTGGCAGAAAGCAGCATAAGACTCTCAGCAGACTGGATTTGTCTCACCAGTTTGACAGCCCTTCTACAGGAACAAGGGGTGTAGTCTGATTGTAACAATCTCCTTAGAGCATGCCAGTTTCCCAATTTCAAAGCAGTTGAAGTCCGGGGCATATGATGGTTTTGTGCTGTTTGTTGTGGGGTTGGGGTTTTTTTGTTTGATTGATTTTTTTTTTAATTTATGCTTATATAAAATTCATCTTAAGCAGAGAGTTCTCTGCTAATTCAGAATCACTGTTAGTTGAATAAGCTTTTAGAATTATTTAAGCTATTTGAAAGAAAAACAGTTGTCAGTAGAATAATTTCCAAGAGCAGTAAAAAGCCATATGGTCTATAACATAATTTTTTTCTGCTTAATGTGCTTTTAACAGGAACCATCAAAAGACACTGGGAATATTTCTGCCAGCAGAGTAAAACAATGAAAATAGCTAAAAATAAAGGATCTGACCAAAGCAGTACAGGAAGTGAGGCAACTTTTGATTTTACAGTCATGTCCTACAATATTCTGTCACAGAATTTGTTGGAAGACAACTCTCACCTGTACAAACACTGCAGGCAGCGATTGCTATTCTGGACATACAGATTTCCCAACATCCTTCAAGAAATCAAAGAGCTGGATGCAGATGTGAGTAGAGAATGAGCATCTGGATATTTCTTAAGAACTGATAAAAGAAGTAGCAAATTCTGCTACTGTATATTGGGGTCTGAAAAAACACTACTGTGGTTTTGCTTGGTTGTAAAGTTTATTGTTTGTTTTTGAGGACACATAAATTATCATAAATCTTTATCAGGAGGTCAAGTCAGTAAAATTTTGCTTCAGTCATTGTTCAGACCAGCAAAAGTTCAGTGATAGAACCCATCCTGTTTGTGTCAGAAAGCAGTACTGAAAAAAAGTATTTCTATTAGGGAAGCCACAGAAAAACAGCTTTGTACCATTTGAAAAATGCAGTTATGTTAGTACGTAGCCAGGAATCTGGAAATTAAAGTCCCCTTCAAGCTCTTCCTTTGTTCCTAATAAATTTATACATCCTGTATGCATATATCTTTACAATGAGATACTTTAGATAGCTTTCTGAGAGGAGCAGCTGCTGTCAGACTCTGGTAGGTGCAGGTGCCCTTTCCACAGAGAAATTTCTTGCTCAAGGACATAGATTTTTAACTATTTCATTGGTTGGAACTGTAACCTTAAGTGAAGCAGAGGTTTCAGAATGCTGCTTGAGATTTGACTCTCCCTTGAGACCTTGAATGAGCTAATGTCAGCTGGGCAGGTGGAATGTATTGCTGCAGTTCAGCAAGCAGGGGTAACTTGTTCCCCTTTGGGAACTCAGTCCTTTATCCCAGTGGTGGTTGTAAATCTGTGTGTTACTGCAGTGTGCTGGGGGAACGCTCAAAGATGCTCACAACTAGAGTTGGACTACGATGATCCTTGTGGGTCCATTCCAACTCAAAATATTCTGTGACTGTGAGCTCTCTTAATGGAATATTTTGAGTTTGATCTTTGGTTTAGGTTCTTATAATATGGAAGCTTGTTTTCCACCCTGTAGTATGCCATTGGCCTCTTCACCCCTCCTTTTTGGCACTGAGCCTTCCCCTGAACTGCTGAGAATGTAGTAGCAAGTTACTATTTTGGTTAAATTTATTCTCACCTCTGAAAATGTCTGTCTGAATAAGGGTGGGAGGAATTGGGGTCTTCTTCATAATATTAGGGAGCATTTTCTATAGAAGAGTGAATTCTTTGTGGGATTATGGAGTCAAAAAGCTTCTGAGTTGTTTTTTTTTTTAATACCTGTACAGACTGGCCAACAGAGATATGCTGTGGTGATATTTAGATGTACTTACTAATATATTTTAATTGTAAACCTTTGCCTTAGGTGCTCTGCTTACAAGAAGTCCAAGAAGACCACTATAGAACAGAGATCAAGTCAAGTTTGGAATCCCTGGGTATGATGAAACTCTTAGGACCAATACATTGTCTTCTCCCATGAAGGGTAACTTGTTACCCTCTGGGAACACAGTCCTTTGGGAACTCAGTACTAGTTTCCTCAAAAAAAGCTCTCATAGATTATAGAATCAAGTCTTTTGCCATCACATGCAACAGTGTTGTGTATCCTCTTTCATAAATTCATCAAGTGCTCTCTGGAAACTACCTTAATGTTTTTTAGCAGTATTCTTGTTGGGTAGCTCTTCAAGGGCATGTTTGTCTGTCTTGAAACCTTCCAAATATCAGCACTAAATGTTATCCATGGCCAGTATATATTCATTTGTTTTTATACAAGTGCTGTCAGTCAGTGTGAACAGACTGTCTTGTCACTCTCTCTGATGGGATTTTGTAGAAGGAGCACGTTGCTAAGGGTTTGATTCCACAGTGGTTTAAATGGATCTAAATCTTTTGTGCACTGCAACACCTTCCAGTCCCAGGGCCCTGCTTCCATCCTGGCCCTGGTTCTCGTCTGATGCCAGGAGGACACAGTGAAGGAGCAGCGCTGGACTGATTATTTTTCCTTTTTCAGTTAGTTGAGGTAGTCTAGCTCCCAGAATTGAGTGTTTGCAGGGAAGATAGGGTAATGGCAATACTGATTGAAATCCACTTGAAATGTGGAACAACGCTGTGAGGCCAGGCTTATGGGGGCAAGTGAGCTTCTAGCTACTGTGCAGGAGGATCTGGAACTTGCTTTAGCTCTTCCTTTCCCCATCCCTAGCTCCCAGATGTGTGTCCTGCCCCTTATCAGGGGCTAGTTCTGGCACTCACTAGTGACATCCACCAGTTCAGCAGAATACTGTCCAGACTAATTTTATTTTTCTGGGTTAATTTTCTGTTGGCTTACTGAGTTAGCAATAAGTGCTGCAACAAGTGGCAGGAGCAACATGGCCTGAATCTGGGAGAGGGGAATGGGAATCCCCTGTTCCAGCACTGGTGCGAGCTCAGATCAACTCACCCTGCTTCACTAAGGCTGTCCTTCATGAATTCATACGGTCTGGGCAGGGCAGAGAACATTTAAAAATAGCAAAAACAAGGTACTGTTTCAAGATTAAATTTTTTTCCTTACATCGATAAAGTATTGTTTCAATCTTGTTTAAATCCCCTCTACATAAGATGAAGAAATTGGCAAATGACTATTTTTAGGTGGACTTGTTTGAACTCCAATGCTGTCATTTGATAAGTGTCTCTGTTCCCTTGCTGAAAGCTTGCCACTTGCTGCTCTCTGGATAATTGCATAATTATGTTTGAGACCTTTTGTTCTATGAACCATTTTAGATGTTGACTAATGACATAGCATGATTAAGGCTTTTGATTGGTAATGCTTCACTGGTATTACTCCTAAACCATTCTTGTAACATCCAGAAAAAACTTTAATGCACAAGGCTACTTTTATGTGACTTGGGGCTTTCTTTGGTTGGTTGGTTGGTTGGTTTGGGTTTTTAACCACATGAGGAGATAACAACATGGCTTGTGTCGTAGAGTCTGTAGATGCTTACACGTTGCAAAAGGCCCAGGCTTCCTGTCCTGCCTCGCTTCAGCTCAGATTAGGGCAGAAAGAAAAGCGAACACGAGTCTATGTGAACTTCATACAGACTTTGGTACTTCAGACTGGCAGTTGACTGTCATGTGAGAAAAGCAGCATGAGATTTTTCTAATTTTGTTTCAAAAATCTCTATTTATAAAATGGTATTTTATGGTTTTAATTGTCTTTTTTTGCAGGGTATCACTGTGAGTATAAAATGAGGACAGGCAGAAAACCTGATGGCTGTGCCATTTGCTTCAGAACTTCCAAATTTAGCCTGATTTCCTCAAATCCCGTGGAATTTTTTCGCCGTGATATCCCACTCTTGGACAGGGACAACGTTGGACTGGTGTTGCTGCTGCAGCCCAGATTTCACTGTAAAGCCAATGCTGCCATCTGTATTGCCAATACACACCTGCTGTACAACCCAAGGAGAGGGGACATCAAACTGACCCAGCTTGCAATGCTCCTGGCGGAGATAGCCAGTGTTGCCCCTCAGAGGGATGGTTCCTTCTGCCCAATTATCATCTGTGGGGACTTCAATTCTGTTCCTGGCTCTCCACTGTACAGATTTATAAAGGAAGGAAAGTTAAATTATGAAGGACTTGCTATAGGGAAGGTAGGCTGTGCTTCTCACATCTCACCAATGGTTAATGCTGATTAAAGAGAAGTATTTGAGTGGTGGTGTGATTGTTTCCATTGCAGTGCCTATCTTAGTGCCCTCTCCGCAGCCTGCAAAGCAAAAGTTACTGCGGAGTTACTTTAATGAGCTTGGTTGTATTAGCTGTGCCTTAGGGAAAGCTGTATCCTTTTCCAGCATTCTGAAAGGAAAAACTCACCAACAATCATTCTTGAAATGTAGTGAATCCACAGGGTGATTGTATCACTGTGTTTGGATGATTTTATCACCGTGTTAAGTGTCTCAGTCTTTAAGTAGGATAAAATAACTACTTAATCAAAAACCTGCTGTGTGCTCTGTGGGAAAATGACTCTTACTGTAGATAAACTTGGTGGATGCAGTAATTGTGAGAGCAAAGCTGCAATTAGATGCTGAACCTCAACTGTTTCATGTTAAATGATGTCTTGTTGTGAGCTCTTGTATGCAGCTGTTGGATGTGTCACATGCTATTTAATAGGAGTGACTGAACTACATAAAATGAGAAAATATGACCAAAAAATAGCCCTGCTGGGTGTTCTCTGCTCGTGGGTAGTTGATTCAAGCCCCCATTTGACTTGACTTGCTCCCAGAAGGATCAGCATCCTGAAGCTGAAGTGTCTGCTGGGTAGCTCTGTATGCTGAGCTGGTCCTGTCACATGGCTAAAAGTGTCCTTGGAAGTCTCTCAGTGTCACAAGAACTTCTGGAAAAATTGGGTAGCTGCAAAGAACTTGCTAAGGATAAACAAAGGGGATGTTCGTAAAGGGTGTTATTTTTACAGGGATTTGACTCACTATAAGAGTTATTCTAAGGGGATGGGCCTTTTTTTTTTTTTTTTTAACTTCACAAAGGTTTGTTTGGTGGGTTTTTTTGGTTTTTTAAATCCGATTTCTGTCTGAAAAAAGCTTGTGTTGTCTTTTTCAGGTCTCTGGACAAGAACAGTTTCCAAGGGGACAAAGAATCTTATCTATTCCAATTTGGCCAAAAAAATTAGGTATTTCACAAAACTGTGTATATGAAATAAAACAGCAACAAAAAGAAGAAAATGCAGGTCAGTTTTTGGATTAATGAGTTTTTGTGAACCTTTGAAACTATCATTCAGGTAGTACTGATAACCAGATGTTCTGTTCTAGTGGGGGAAAAGCAGTGAAATCTTGAGCTTGCAAAACTTCCTTGTTAGGCTCATTAGAGTGTAAAGTGATTTATTCACATAAACTTTGCAAATTTGAATCTTTATAAGATACTAGTTAGAAATTTCCATTCAGGAGTTGGTGTGTAATGTTTAAACTCCTGTGTTTGCATCCTGCAAGCCAGCTGTGCTGTGACTGGGAAGAGGGAGGTGAAGGAATGCAGCACATGGACATAGTGTGAACCTGCATTCTGCCTCGGTGCTTATGAATTACAGTGTTGGCACTTAATGGAACAGTTGGGAAAAGCAAGTGATTCCTTGCTGAGTATGGTTGTATCCTTCATCCGCTATTTTTTTCTTTGACAGAAAAAACTATTTTAAATGAATGGGACATCATGTAAAAGAGTCTTTAGAGGGGATATTACTAATGGAACAGAAGACTTTAATCCAGCTTTGTGAATTGTATCTTGCCTTCTGCAAAAAATATGTTTACTTGAAGATACTTCTTTCCTGTAGCTTTTCTGTAGCTCTTCAGCATTGATCTCACTTATATCCTATTTTAAAATATAAATTGAATTTGTTTTTATTTTGCAGGAGAAAAATTGGAAGCAGCAGAACCGGACAACACTCAGGAGATTGTAATAGCATCTGAAAAGTATGTATTGGGGAAAAATATGGAAGCCCTTGGCTGGTTACTTGAAGGTTGGTTTTGGTTTTAGACCAAATTTATATCTGATTCCAGCTGTGGATACCCGATGGTCACCCAACCCAGTCTGCCCTTTTGGCAAAAATATCATTGTCCATTTAAACGTGAAAAGGCTGATCAGACAGCCAAAGACTAGAACTGGCAATAATGGAATGTGTGTTCTTTCAGGAACTTGGAGATATTTTTTCATAATGCAGGGGTGAGGTGTCAGTGCTGTTTAGAGGGTACTTTGTGTCTGCTTATTAAAATGCTTCTGGCATTTTTTGTAACTTCTTGACATAAACAGGACATCATCCTCTGTAGGGACATTGCAAGAAACGTGAACTTCAGTCCAATTGCAGAAGCCATGTTTTTAAAAGAGGGAGAGGGGAAAAAAACAGCGTTGTCCAGCTGCTTAAGTGTTGGCACTTCTCTCTCTTCGTATTGCTTTTGATACACTGATTTATGGATGTAGTAAAATCCTATAATACAGCATGAAATTTGGGTGAAGGAGGGAAAGGAACTGGAAAGGTCCAGGAGATAAAATCCTCCTTGTCATGAGTTCTGTGGAAGAATTTAAGTTCTTTGAGTCTGAGAAACGTGGAGTATTATGGATTTGGTAATACAGCTTTCACTCAGGTCAAAACATTTGCTTGTTAAACTGACGGAGGAAGCCATGGCTAGAATGCTGAAAAGGAAAATATAACTGCTTTTTGAAAGGAAGAATATATTTGTATTTACCCAACTGGTAAAGGCATATAAAGTAAGGCATAGAAGAAGGAAATTGCCCTAAATAGATGCATGGGATGTCAGGCTCCAAGTCAGCCATTTCTTACCAGAAATGAGATCTTGGTATCACTGCAGATAGTCCTATTAGAACTCTTGGCGATGAAAAAGTAAGTCATGGCATTTCTGAGAGAAGAAGTAGATAACAAACAGGAAGCCCTATGCTACAGTTTAAACCCATAGCATGGGTTAAACCCTTCTTGCAGGGCTTTTTCCCCTCATCTTAAAAGGGATGTCATGTAACCAAAGCAGAAATCACTACTTGTCCTGTGTTGTACCAACTCGTATGTTTGTCTCTGCTCTGAATCAGGTAGATAACATGCTGATTTTGTTTTTAATTGCTTGGGTTTCAACCAGAACACATTGCAGCCCAGGTTTAAAATGCAAGATGAGGCAGGTACAGCTGAGGGATGGATGATTTGCAGATAGGATGGAAGCAAATGTGTGGGAGACCGGAGTTCTTTTGCTGAAAGGGGCAGTTTTGCAGTTTGCTTTCAAGATTGAAAAGACAGGTGAGACAAGATGGGCTGAACTGAAGAGGAACAGACAAATGATGGGAGACAGAAAATGGGAGCCTGAGTGGAAGAAAGTCAACTAGGCATAGCCTAACTTGGAAGCACTCGATAGCTCTAAGTTGGGGGAGGAAAGAACCCTAAAAATCTGAATTTCTCTGTATGCTGAAGGGTTTGGTTAGATGAGTTTGTGCTTTGTTGCTTTCCCACGAGCTGCTTTCATGGACATTTCTGCCTGTGTGTCAGAGAAAGATTGCTGAGTGAGGACATGTGAATGCTTACAAAATGTATTTGGAGGTGAAAGCTATCTATAATTAAAGTGTCAGCTAAGCCAGTTCTGGTCAGCTCTTTTACTTGAAAATGCTGCCTGCATTTTGCCTTCAGAGTTTTAGGCTTCTCATACAAAAGGCTATGGGATGGCTTGCAGGAGAGAAACGCTAGTTTGCATATCCAGATACTTCATTTTGTTTGTAACCAGGAACTACTTGATATTTCTTCATTGCTTATTCCTTCTTGGTAATGCAAGACAATAAAATTCTTTTCTTTGATGTCTCTTTAGGTTGTCTTCAAAATTGCGGCACCATTTTAAATTGTCTTCAGTCTATTCTCATTACTTCCCTGAAACTGGGATACCAGAAGTGACAACTTGTCATTCCCGAAGTGCTGTCACCGTGGATTATATTTTCTATTCTGCAGCAAATGATGATACTGTTGCCCAGCCAGGTAAAGAAACCAACTTTTAATTATTTTTCATAAATGCTAAGCAAGAATATTTTTTTAAATGTAGTGATAATTTCATCCATGTTAAGTACCTCAGAGGTTCGTGGTAGTGCTTTGAATGTCAGCTCTTAATTGAGAAACGTGGCTGGCCTTATCAGCTCACCACAGCAGGACTTGTAGTGCCACACAAGGCAAACCTTATCATCTGACTGAACATTTCTGTAGTTCCTGTCTCAGCATGGAGACAAGCTGGAGGTACAGGAAAGCAGCAGTGGAAGTAGCACCTGATAATACTGCTGTCAGTAACGCAGGCCAGACCTACAGCAAGGCAGTATTTCCTATCATCTAATCAACACAATGGTGAACAGCAATTTATGAGGTGCATTAAAACTGATAAACGAACTGTTTCCTGGCAATTCTCAGCTTGTCTTGGAGTCATTTCTGCCAAGTAGCAGACTCTGTGGCCTTTGCTCTGAGCACAGTCACTGGCACACAGGCCCAGCTGTCCCTCTCCGGTTTGCAGTTGCAGCTAAAAGTCACCAGATGGTGCAAGAAAGTCGCGGTAGCTCTGTGGGAATTTCAGGATGGGTATCACTGCTTCTCTTTCCTTTCCTGCACTGGGAGTCATTCCGTGGGCGCTTCAGAGCAGTTTGCTTTCCATGCCCTCATGAGTTCTGTGTTTTAAGCCATCAACAGATGGCATTCCACAGTGCAGTGCTAGCAGGTAAATGGCTCTGCAAACTCATAGCAAAGAAACCTGGATTCCATTCCTGCTCCCACTGTAGAGTGCAACTGATTTTTATAAACTAATATGGTGTTCAGTATGTGGAATGAAAACACCACCTTCATCTCTCATAACTTGAGACTAGATTGTTAAAATTCATTGAGTCAATTCACAAAAGTCTCTTTTGTCATAACATGTGCAGTAAATGCTACCTTAATGTAAAATGACAAATACAAAAGCTTTGACTGAAAAACCAGGATATGGGAAGTACTTAAATGACTTCTGAGTGCCATGTGATTTAATAGAGTGCTGTGTGATTTCAGAGTGCGTCCCTGCACAAAAGTGAATCCTAATTCACCTGTTTATATATTTCTTGCACTGTCATTGCCCCAGCAGAGATACAGCACTTTTTTATTTTTGCACTTGTTTTTCAAATAAATTCTTCCCACATCAGAGCACAGACTGGAACCAAACTTGAATTTTCCCACTACTTTAAACTGGTATAGTTTTTATTCATGTGCTCTTAGAAACTAAGTGATGGTTTGGATTTTCAGTTTTCTTATGACCTGGGCCTCTGTATTTAAAGTTACCAAAGTCTGAACAAGTGAACATTAAATGTGGTCTAGGCTGACTGATTGGGTTTTTCCATTTAAAGGCTTTTATTTTAAAACATTCATGCTTTATTCTGTCATGTTTAGCCAAACATTTGGTTTGGCATTCAGGATTTCATGTAATCAGGGTTCAGTATCTACCCGAGTCCTGCAGGGCACAGTTTTGCTGAGTGTTCTGAGTGACATTAATCACTGCATGCAGACCAAGCTCTCTGTGGCAATAAACTGCTCCTTTGTAGATATGCAGGTGCTGTCCCAAATGATAATTTTGTCTCAAGATCTGGTGGATGTGTGCTCTAGAGCAGCCAAGAGATCTTTGCAGTAAAAAAGCTTTTCTTTAGAGCAGGAAACAGCTGCTGGGTTGTTACAGGGCTGGAAAGCTGGCAGATGGCAGAGGATGAAGCTGTTGAACTCTCTGAGGAGTTCAGCAGTTGCTGGATGGTCCTTTAAAGTATCTCTCATGGTAAGCCAATACCAGGTTCAGCCAGGAAGTTCTGAATTTGCCGAGCACCATCACACAGAAAATATTTCTGTCAAAAGTTACAGCTGCAGTTTGTGCTGGTTCTGAAAGCACTCAACGTGCTCAGTATCATCTCTGCACTCTGAAAGCAATGGGAAGGGTTGCTGAGTAGTTGTTTCACTTAAATACATAGCTCAGGAAGTCTAAAAGTTTGACACATCATGGAAGGATCTCCGTGGAATTTCTCTACCTGAGCTGAAGAAGCTGGTTGCTCTTTGATGACGGGCAAATTGAGCCTGACAAGTTTAGTGGCCTTTAGTTACAGGTTTACAACAGATGTGGAAAAGGGAAGAATAACTGATGTCATCTACTTGGGACTTGTGCAAGGCCTGCCCAACAACTGGAGAGATGGATTTGGTGGTGCACCACTCTGTGAATTGGCTGGAAACAAACAGTTGCCATCAATGGCTCCATGTCCAGCTGGAGACAAGTGGCATTCCTCAGGGATCAGTATTGGGACTGGCACTGCCCTGTCCCTGGAAGTGTTCATGGGCAGGCTGGATGAAGCTCTGAGCAACCTGGTCTAGTGGAAAGTGTCCCTTGCCCAGGGCAGGGGGTTGGAACTAGATGGGCCCTAAGATCCCTTCCAACCCAAACCGTTCTGTATAATTGTGCAGTAATTGCAAGGCTTGGGTTGTCTTCCCCTCTTGCATGAGCAGTGTGGTTTCATCTGGGGAAGGAGGTGAGGGTGAGTTTCTTAGGCAGTTATAGAAATAGGCAGCAGGAGATAATGGAGGAAGATCCCTTTCTTACGATGAACAGTTAGAAAGGGAAATGCTAAAGACTTTCATCCTTATGAGCAAGAATGTCTGTATGACCTGCCTGCTGGAGAACTGTGTGCTTGAGGATACAGAAATAAAATGTTATGTGAACCAGTAACTCTAAAAAGACACTTAATTTTGCAAGTGTCAGCTCTGTTTAGCAATGCTGTTGTCTGAAGTGTAGGACTGGATTATATGAGACTTTTTCAGGGGAGTTACAGTGAACAAATAAATCCGTTTTCCTTTTTACCTTCATTTATCCCTCTGCAAAACAGTGTCCTTCTGAATACTTTGAGCTCTACTGATTCAACTCCACTCTGAGAGTCATAAAAGAATTTCTGAACTGTCTTATTGGTGATTTTAATGGAACAATAGCAACTTTGGATTATTGCTGCCATACTGTTTTCCTCCTTCTACATATGTATGAACATGTGATGTTTAGCCCACACTGAAGAACATTTCCTTTCTGTGTTTGTAACAGGAGCAGTGGATTCTTTTTGTGGGGGTCTGAAACTTCTTGGCAGGCTGGCACTTCTAACAGAGAAAGATCTTTGGACTGTTAATGGTCTTCCCAATGAAAATAACTCTTCTGACCACCTGCCACTACTAGCAGAGTTCAGGCTTATTGAACGGTAATATCCAAAGGACTTTTGGTGTAGGTAAAGTTCCCTTTACCTTCTCTCTTCATGGGATGATTATTATTTTTTTAAAAGGTTAATTCAAGCGCTGCTGGTCCGGTTTAAGTAAGTTTGCCTGCATGCTGATTTGTTAGTGTTGTGTAAAGTAGACTTTCTAAAGGAACCTTCTTTTTTAAAAAAAAAAAAATACTTACTTTATGAAGTCTTTTAGGAGAAAAAGAAAAGATTTTACATTAGCTTCCTCTTTGATAAAGGAAAACATCTGTGCCAGACTCAAAATGGCATTATTTTTCATGGATATGTTGTAAATGATTTTTATTGTAAATCACAGTAAAAAGGACTATTCTGAGAACTGTGTGTTTCTTCAAGCAAAGGGAAATGTGTTTGTGTGCCTGCAGCATTTTATAATGGGTTGAAAGTAATGTTTTACTACAACTGTGCTCTGTGGACACTTCCATCTTAACACTTCTGCAAAGGAATTTACTCAGTGTTGTCAGTGCAGAGGCTGCAAGATTGAACTTTCAAAGGAAGAAAGGCATATAGGCAAATATTTATGCTTTAAGAATTTGCTGGTTAAAATTATAAGGGCTTAAATATAGGTAGCATTCACTGAAATATTTTTTAAATATCTGAAATAAAGCTAAGCCTAATGAGCATACCGCATCACAGGAGCAAAAAAAAAACAAATTAGCCCTTGACCTATTGAGGCTTCATACATATTGAACAACTGGTGACAGGGTGGGTTTTTTTCCTTTTAGTTATTAAAAATGCCATGTTGTATCTTGAAATGACAGATCCTGAGGTGTTAAATGATCAAGATTTGATATTTACTCTCACTATGCACTCATAAACATCTTGTATAAAATACAGTTTACAAAGTAATTTAAAAGCACCAGACTGCCTGACTAGGAAACATAGAGGGGCTGGAAACAAATCTTGTAACTTAGTCAAACTCCACATGGATGTGGATGTAGAACCAACTTCAAAGTAACAGAAATGTCTTTCAGTGTAGTGCTGGAAAACCTGCACCCCTGGTCCTGAAATCACATTCAGACACATTTGTCTCCCAGAAGCACTTGTGGAATTTTCATCTGTGTTCCCTTTCCCTGACTGCAGACAATTGCAATTACTTTGTGCTTGGAGAATAATGCAGGAAGTACAGTGGTAGTAATCATAAAACCAGTTGAATTAAAGAAGTTCCTCTGTGTTCCATTACAAAATATGACCACCTGCCACAACATTCAGCTCACATTGCTGAGAATTTGGAAGGGGCTACTTTTGTCAGAAGTAGTTGTAACTAAAGATCTTTCTTCTGCCTGTTGATGCTGAGGATGAGAACCTGTTTGATACTGGATCCTATCTGGTTTCAACCATCTGAGTAATCACAGATGCCAGCATACTGAGCTAGACGCCACAAATTTCTGGGTACATCCAGGTTACAGCTAAAAGCATTGTTCAGTCGTAGCAACCCTTGTTAAGAGCAAGGACAAAAAAACCACGTAAGTCATAAAAAAAAAGACTACCATGATGCTTTTATTGAAGTTTCATGCTGTGCATATACAAGTGATGAGAAAAAGCCCAAAACAACATGCATGTTTTTCTATACTATTTGACCACTTCGCTGTCACTTGAACCACACTTAGGACAAATGCCATCATAAGCAAGTTTCAAGAACTTTAAAACAAGAACCAAAGGCAATTTGTCACACACCTCTACAGCATTAAAAAGCTTCAGTATCAGTTAAGAGAAAATAAATTGTGCTGGACAAGGGTAGAAACTATTTACAACCATTATTTGAGCTGAAGTAAACCATGGTTTCATAGAAAAAACTTGCAACATATCAGATAACATTGTGCTATAGGATACAGCTGATCAAAAGTTTATCCACATCATTTTATCCATGAGAAGTCATTAAAAAAATGGTTTAGGTCACAAGACACTGGGCAGCACAAAGTTTGAAACTGAAACTCTGCAGTTCATGTCAAATTACACAAGAATTTCTACCGAAAGAGTATTTCCCTCTCTTCAGCTTCACTCCTTAACCAAAAAAATCCTTACTGTGAACACAGGAGTGGAAAAGTTTAGAGAAAGAGGATGGGAAAGGCCTTCCCTATTGATATGGTAAACTTAATCTAAGTGTCACACATTTGAAAAATTTTCTTTCTAGAGCTTCTGAAGTCTTAATTAGTAGAAAGCCTTTCACTGGCTGTAGAAGGTTGCTGGGTCTTGGCTTTTTCTTCCTGTCCTAGGCAGCTGAAATTCACTTTTTTGAGCAATAAGGTCTGTGTACAAGCAATTGTCTCCTTCTGTATTCATTCATTTTCTGGCTGATAGAGGTGTTCTAGGAGTTTAAATCATTCCATTTGAGTAAGCATTACTGTCAGTCTGTAACAGCATCCATCTTCATCAACATCCCAAAAAAGTAAGTGCCCAGGAGGGGAGGTACACCAGGCCCATGGCAGCATCATCTATGAGCACAGCACAGAGGGTACAGGCTGGACTTGTACAATAATCCAGTTTATATTTAGGCACCTAATGAAACATTTCCAGGAATGCAGCACTCAAATGCTTCCAGAGAACTTCACTAAGTCAAGTGGTGGACCCCAGCGAGTCTTAACTGCGTCACTTGAGAACACTGCTGTCCATCACACGTCCTTAGCCAAGTCTTACAACAAAACAACTGAGCAGGGAGGAAGCAGACAAGCTTGATTTTCATCTATTTCAGACATACTTCCTTACTCAAGTCTGACTAAGCAGTTGTTACTGCAGCATCTGTAAGGAAAACTCCCTGCACAGCACAGCAGAAGGTTACCTTCAGCCTGCCATGTCTGATTTAATACAAGGTGTCAAGGCGTCACCATCGGAGACTGCTCAGCCTTTCAAAGATGAGGTTCAAATTTGCACATAAACATGGAGAGAAAAGCACACAGACTCAGGTTAGCAATTCTGGCAGTTTTTCCATTATTCCAGGTACTACATATATGAGAAAAAAGCTGACTTGTCTCTACAAAACAGCAATCTCTATGTTTTGTGCTTCAGCAGTGTAGTTCAGAAAGACTAAAAGCTTGTGACAAAAGTATAAAAAAAAGTATGAAACTTTAAAAATTCATTATTCATCAATTATCATCATTTAAAAAACCTCAAACCTCGTATCTTGCCTAACAAGATGTCAGTGTTAAGAATACACTTGCATATTACTACTACTTAAGATCTTTCGGCAACATGCAGAAAATAATAATATAGGTGGCAGTAAAACATCCAGTGCTGTTTTAATACTCCCAGTAATGCTGGGAAACAGTACAAATTAGTTAGAAAACAATAATACTGACAGTTTTGCATATCTATTAAGTCTAGTGAGGTAATATTGATGCTTTAAAAACTTACGCCACTTTTGCACTGCTTGCTTTTATTGCTGAATTAAAGATTAATAGTGAATATGATTTTTCTTAAATTGCACTGCACCCCAGCACATCTTAACACCAAGAATATGACTCCTTAGTTATTCCAATGCTACCACCCAGCACAAGGCCAAGTTCAATTAACACTTGTACAGGGAAATGATATTTGAAGAAACTCACACCACTGAAGTCACCTGCTACATGATGGGAGAGAAAAAAAAATCTCATATCCTGGCAAGTCTAATTTTAGGTTCTCTTCACTGATGCCTTTTCTATAAATTGAAATAAATACTGCCACCAAAAAAAATTACCCCCTATTTTCTAGGTCAAACTTTTATTTTAAGAGTACATAAGTTAATAAATAGTCCCATTCCTTTTTCCTTCCAAGGGAGTGCAGGTAAAGTGCAGCGGCAGCAGTGGGAAGCCCTCTGAAGTCCTCGGTATGGCTGTGTCAGATGCGGAGCTGGTAGCCCACCTCGTTGAGTGTAGCCAGGTCTCCTTTCTTGTCCAGCACCGCCGGCCTGCGCACAGGGGAGGGAAGAGGGCACTGCTGACCAGCGATCCCGCACCGCCGTGCAGGTGTGGAGAGCACAGCAGTTGCACAGGGAAAAGCTTGCCTCGGAGGAGGGCTGGCTAGACCTAAAGTCATCTTAGACACAATCCTGCTGAATCTGCCACAGGAACTACTGTGACTGAGCTGCCTGCGTGTTGCCTCTGAAGCCACGCACCAGTGAAGGACAAGCTGTGCCATGCTGGGGGTCCAGGATGTGAGCCTGAAGCACCCTCTCCTCCTGACTTGAGAGAGGGCCCAAATGAGTAGCTGAGACCAGACACACCCCACCTGTCATCTATCCCAGAGTAAGACCCCAGCGTTTAGAATAAAGCTGAAACAGCTGAGAGCAAACAGGCAGGGCCTCTCACATGGCCACTGCGTGTTGGCTCTCCCAGCCTGCCATTTCCTCCTGGCTGCGTCTGTGTGAAGGGTTAGAGCCCACCAAACAGAAAACACAAGGTGGACTCCCTTCAGTCTCCTGGCATCCAACATTCTGATACCATTCATGTGAGTAATCACACATGGATGCTGTTAGGCCATTTAAGTATACCAGCAGCCTAAACCAAAGGAAACCTTGAGCTATCAGTCTCTCTCTTTTTAGCAAGCAATGGAAAAGCTCCTGTAACAAAGTTGTCAAACCAAAACTATCCAGCTGATTTACAGTCTATGGAAGTGTCTAATCTGAGAGTTTACTGCGGGCTCTTGGCTGTTTTCACAGTAAGCCGTCTGTTTGCTTTTCTAAAGACAGACATTGTTTAAAGCACACATTTCTCTAGTACTCTACAGCATGTCTGCTTCCCTGCAGAAACACAGCTAAAGCCCCGGTAGTACAATGGGTGGCTGATCATAGCTCCAGTGCTTTCAGCTCCTCAGCCCTGGTTTCCAGCTCTCTGTGCTTACTCTTCGCTCATTCTGCAGCAGATGTGACCCCTGCGTTTGCACAGCCAAGCTGGCGCTTATCTCCCCGCTGCAGGCTGCCAGCCCATTCCCACTGGAGCAGCTCAGGGCAGGCAGCAGGGCCCTGGGAGAGGCAGCAGTGCCACAGGCACTGGAAACCAGGGAAAGCCCAGCCCTGCCCGCAGCACAGTGCTGGGGCACGCACCAGGGAAGAGCCGTACTGCTGCAGCCCCAAGAGCTGGGGGTGTATAGCTCACACATACACGTGTGCAACAGGCCTCTGAAATATTTTTTAATTCTTTGATTCAATAAGGAATTTTTTGTTTTTTCTTTTTAAGAGCAGAACTGCTAACACCAGGTCCCTCCTGAGAATCTGCACAGCATTTGAGAGCTGGGGACATTGCTATGGACAGCTAATGGTCTTCTGCCTAGTGGCACATTGAATGAAACCTGTTGCTTTGCCACTTATCTAAGCACCTCTCATCATAACCCCACCATCCTCACTGCAGTACTGCCCTGCACCCTGCCTCATGTTTGTCTCAGTTTCAGTACTTCACAGAAGTGAAGGAGTCTTCACTGGTCTCTCTCACTTGCAAGAAGGGATCACACTTAAAGAAAGCACTGTAAGATAGTTTGGATTTTTCCACATTATTCCTTCAGAGCAGATGGGATTTGACTAACCAGTAAACAAGCTACAGGCTGCATCCCTCAGAGTAGGAGTCAGAGACCAGCAAGAGATGCACTGTATGAAATTTACAGTGTCCTTC
Organism: Gymnorhina tibicen; assembly: GCA_013399875.1. Classification (NCBI taxonomy): domain Eukaryota; kingdom Metazoa; phylum Chordata; class Aves; order Passeriformes; family Artamidae; genus Gymnorhina; species Gymnorhina tibicen. The sequence goes on from VXAZ01003030.1 coordinate 714,447, forward strand.
CTTCCTTCCTCCCTCCCTCCAATTTAGGGGTCCTCTTCACACCTTTTTCTCCCTCCCTTTAATTAAGGTCAGAATATGGTTTTAATTAAAGCATGCTTGGATGGTAGTACCTTCTCTGATTATCCAAGGGAGATGGGGAGTCACTCTACACCCACGGTGACATGCCCATTTCCACCCATCCACCACAACTGTCTGTAGCTTTTAGCTACAAACAGACTGTCCTCCATAAGCTTCAGGAAAAGACAAGACTTGGTTGGACCAGAGGCACCACAGATCCCACTCTCCCTGGCTGGCAAATGACCTTATGCCAAACGTGCCCTCTGAGGTGAGGGGCATCTGCTGTACTGGCCCATCAGATCACACCTCCCATCCTAAGTGCCCTGACCATGAGCAGGTGAGCAAGCTGTGCCCAGCTGCTGGGCACACAGTATTCATGAGCTGTCTGCACTGGAGCTGCCTGATTTTACATATCCTAATATATTCCTGCCCCCCTGCACATCAGACTAACAGAATTTCCCTTTCTGCAGCTACACTGGGCTGGAAGCACACAAGGCCAGTGCTGCCATGACACTCATAGGGCATGCATATGTTTACGCCTCAACATGAAATTGAAAGGAAATAGATCTGGTGAACTGACATTTAGGAGCAGAGATTATCCAGGCTGCTGCATGACCCTCCCTTCCAAACTCACAGCAACTCTCCCAAACCCCTACAGCTCCAAAGCACTCCTAATGAGAATGAAACACTGCATTGCCTGTTCCAGCACAGGCCTGCAATTTACTGCACCCTCCTGCTTTGGGACTTCAGAGGATGGGCAAGTGGACACAGTAAAGCTTCAGACTTACCAGAGAGATTCACACCACCCTATCTATATCCTTTGCATTCATGCAGGATCACACCAGCTGTGAGATAAGAGCACAAGGACTGCTGCATAGCTCAGTTAACAAGCTGCGATTTGACTACACACCAGCCTCCAAGGCAGGCACATACTGGGTACTGCATTGCCACCTGTCCTGCAGTGTGCCCCACCTGCCTTTCAGCTGCCTTTCCAGGCTAGAAGGCTATCGTGGGCTTGCTGGCAGCCACCACTAACATTTACCTAATAAACCTGAAGGAACAAGGACGAGAAGTTAAAGGTTTGTGGCTGTGAAATCCTCTTCCATCCTTAAGCACAGTTTCAGCCTTTGTCCTTCAGAAGCAATCCAGCAAAAACACTGTAGTTCACCACTCCACACATCCTTCAGTGGGAGATTTCTCCCAGCAGGCCCATGTAATTTTACTGTTGACGAAACCCAGGCTGTAGTAACAGCTTGTCATCAGCAGGTGAAGCCTTTCAAATGAATGTGTTATTCAGCCCCTGCCAGCTCACACTGGAGCAAAATACTTCTCTCCCCCTCCCCAGCAAGCTCAAAAAAGCTGTAATTACAGCACATGAGTAAGAGATTAACAAAGAAACAAAACACAGTCTTGATAAGCACAGCCATTCTTTAACCAGGATTCCAGCCTAAAGCCTAGCAAACCTGAGTCCTTCCTATTCTGTTGTAATACAAAGGCCTCTCACTCCATCAGGTTCTCAGAGATCCATCAATATGGCGAAGAGAATACCCAATTTCTCCTCTTGTATTTCTCGCCTTATGTCAACCGCTGCACATGCCGGGACGTGTCGTTCAGCTCATCCCTGATGAGGGGATGCCGTTCCCCCTTCAGGGCTCGGAGCTCATCACATTGTATCTGGGTCCTGCGTCTTCTATCATGGTGACCCAGGGTTTATTTTAGAGCAACTCATCATTTGCTCTTGATACAGAGCAAGAGAGCAGAACCACTGAGCAGGTAACAGGTGCTGAAGCCAAGACCACCAGTACACTACCTGTCTTTCTGTCCTGGAAAAGCAGAGCTGCCAAGGACGGGTCAGCCACTGCAGAGCAGCCACATACCTGGCAGCTCTTTGAGGAAACCAGCTCAACTGGAGAGTCTCCAAGCCCAGTGACACTCTCCCCTCCAGAAATACGTGATCCACCCCAGCAACTGCAGAAGCACTATCAGAAACTCAAAAATGAAACTGTTCCTCAAAGAGAATCTAGGAGGTGAAGAAGCCTGAAGCAGCTGAGCCCATTACAACTACAATTATCTATGCACTAAACAAGGAGCTCCCAGTGACGAAGCCCAAAGTACAGTGTGAATGAACGTGTAAAAATAAAAGCTTGCTGTGAAATCACCTGCTGCTAATGTATCTTGAAGTTATCTTTAGAAGGTTAGTCTAATGTCTTTGTTAGCTGCTTTAAAATAAATAAATAAGTGCTGAGACAGTAGTCTGGGAGCCTATTTAAAACGCAATGATCATAAATATGTGACTAATCTGGGTTACGTATAGGCTTTCACAGTTGTCAGCTTCCTGGCACAGAGCAGTACAGCTAAAACTCAGATCTTCCACATCTAAGGTAAGGGAGTCTGAATTGCCAGTGGCTGTAAAAGGCCTGTGGATCTGAAAGCTCAGTTTTATCCATTTAGAGTTATTGAATGCAGTGAGTCCATCCTTCCCCACAAAGCTAAAGAACAACTCTTGGCTACAACACACGTGCAAAGTGGTCTGGGGTTTTTTTAAACTGATGAAAATCAAAGACTACAATCCAAGTGATGTTTTCACTTTGGAAGGAGAAAAGGTTTACTTTTCCATGACCCCTGTAAGCTTGGCAGTCCAAGGACCCTGCATGGAGGGGCCATTGGGCAGCAGGAAGCACAGCAATGCCAGGACATCAGCAGTGCCAACAGCTTCTGGATCCTCTCTGGTCACTAAGGTACCTGGTACAGTTTTCCTGTATGTGCCAGCGAGCGCAGAAGTTTTGTACAGCAAAGCAGCATCACCACCCTCCCCTTCTGCCCCAGCAGGAATACTCACGATTTATCTCTCCTGCAGGCCCGTCTCTGAGGGCTGCCCTGCCTCCGGCGAGGGGACAGCGACTTACCCCGGGGTCTCTCCTTCATCGGAGAATGGGCACTTGAGGGTTTCAGAATCTGTGAGAGATGGGGGAGGGAAGGAAGTGGCCTTCAATAAAGGCAATGATTCACTGCAAATAAAAAATTAAAATAAAGGGCCTCATACAGTAGCAGGGATGGCACACAAAGAGCCTTCAGTCCCTTGGGGCTTATTCAAACCCTGCCCAGGTTAAGAGGAACTCAAAGCTGTTATCATGTGATAGCTGTTCGGGGGCCCCCTGCAAAAATTAGTTGGTGTCACCAGTTCAGTTCCCAGCTGAATACTGTCTCATCCTCGGCTTTCTTCAGAGCTGGCAACAGCAAGAGATAAGAAAAATGGCTTTGAGCCTCAGCTGAAAGAAACTCAGGCAGGCAAATCACGCTCTCCAACTTTTCTCTCAACAAACAGAGATGACCATCTCTCAGGCTGGCAGCTGAACTCTGACAGTGAGGCTTTTCAGTAGGTCTCCAACTTGCCCCATCCTCCAGGCCCTCCAACATCACAGGGCCATCAGCATTACACTCACACTCTGGACTGTTTTAAAGACCCAATCCTCCAAACTCAGGGCTCTGAAGGAGGATTCACAATGGAAGCCCTCTGAACCAAAGCAGCTCGAATTCTGTAGTAACTCAAGGGAAACATCAGATGCAGGGCCTTCAGCCTTCAAGGGTTCAGGGCTGTGGTCCTGGCACTGAGGCACTCACAAGGACTAGACCCAGTGTCACAGCTCAGCACACACAGAGAGCTGGTCCCTCTATCAAAAGCAAGTACAAAATTCAGTAAGTCATCTACCCATCTGAACTTCTTCAACTCGAGCCTGCTTCATCTGTTTGCTCTCTGGATAGTATTAAAAGCATATGAATAGAGAAGAAGGAAAAAAACCCAAACTTAATTACATCAGTAATCAAGCCCATACACTTTAAGTGATAGCATAGTACAAGATGGCCCTCAAAACTCCTTGGCAGGGCAGGAGAGATGGCAGCAGAACGTAGGGGCTACGATGCCACTGGCAAGGCTCACCCCAAGGTCAGGGCAAGGGGGCAGGTGCCTCAGCCAAAAAGGCACATGGCTGCTGCGTAGGAGCCGTTCTTTAGCAGGGAAGGGGACAAGAACCCAGAATAACTTGGACATGATGCCACATACCTCTCCACAAGAGCCAGACCCATACTTAGCAACACACCTGCTCTGCTCTCGCTGCTGGCGGCCAGCTGGACAGGCACCAAATCTGCTTCCACCGCAACCACAAACAGCTCCTTGCCCATGCCAGGCTCAGAGGCACGGTCAGGGATACCCCCCATCCCCAAGGGCAGCCAAACCCTCCAGCCCCCTGGCAGCCTGCCCTGTCTCCCTGTTGTTTCCCAATGAGCTCTTCAGTCCAACCAGCCAGCAGGGAAGCACCAGTCTGTCAGGGAGTCACTTTACTCGCCTTTCCCACGTAACCTGCTCTGTGATTTAGCTGAGGGTGATGGACATCAACTCCCTGGCATGTCCTGCAAGGAGAGGCAACCACTGACACAGATGTCCCATGGCACCTCTTGCAGCTCAGGTGCAAAAAGCAGAGACCCCTACCTGTGACCGGGCCACTCTTCCCCACCAGTTCCAGCCCCAGCCATGCTGATTCTTCCCAACCACCTTCTTCTGGAGTCATTGAGGAAAGCAAAGTGGGCAACAGCTCCCTGATATCCATGGACAAGTATGGGTTCCAGTGTTTCCCAGGCTGAAGGGGAGTTCCTTCAACTAAACAGCCATTTACATTTACAAAGGCTTGAAAATACATCAAATCCTGGGGAAGCAGCACCGAGACAGATGCAAGCACACCCCCAGCACACCTGATAGCTGTGTGATCTCAGGCTGTGTGCTGACACAGAACAAGACCCATCTCTGCAGGATGGGACAAGGCACAGCTTTCTCCTGAGCCCTACACCCACGTGCAAGGACCTACCTTCATCCTCATATCCCTGGCAAACTTCTCCAGCTCCTTTCTGACTTCTGTGCGCATCATTTTGGACACGTTGAGGACCAGCTGTTTCCACTCGATGGGCTGGAAGCTGTGCGGCTCGTGCGGGACATACAATCCAATTTTGACTTTTTTGACTGAATGCAAGTACTTTTTATAGGAGTCTTCAAATTCGAAGATGAGGTCGCTCAGAGTTCGGTAAGTGAGAGGTTTGTCCATCAGATCCGATCGCCTGCTCATGCCCAGCGAGCCGTAGCGGCCATTGCAGTAAATCCCAAGCACCACGTGATGAAAATAGTTCCCTGAGAAGTGGGTTTTAAAGCTGATGGGGAATCGTTCCACGGAGGGCTGCCCGTTTGTTAAGTAGCTGGGGTGCACTGCATCAAGGCAACAACGGTGCTGGGAAAGCAGCAGGTACAATTACACCTGGAAAACATCTTCAGCACGTTTGGGGTTTTTAACTGCCTGGGCAAAGGGCTTTCTTGCAAACACAAACTTGTTCTCACTGTGCCCAGAAACAGCCAGTGCTGCTAAAGCCCATTTCACTGCTTGGAAAATAAGATGCAATGGTTCAGACAGGGAAGGGAATGACTCTTAATCGCACTTAGGGGAAAGATAAAAACCACAACACTGTTCAGGTCGGCACACCCTAAGAGAGACCACCATCCCCAGATCTGTGGAAGCTCCCCATTTGATACCAACATCAAAACCCCACACTTCAAAAGGAGAAGTGTTTACCTCCCTTGCTTGAGGGTTTGATACAACTTAGTTTACTGAGCCCCATTTTCTCATGTCTTCAAATAGTACCAAGAGATTTGGATTTATTCCTCTCCAAGGTGACAGTCTGCCCTTCCTTCTGTAAACTGGCCCTCAACATTGCTACTCCTCAAACAGAGTGTTTTAGCATGTTACCCTTTTAATACATTGCTGAGAGGAACCAAAAGAAAGCTCCGAGATGGATAATTCATCAGATAAGCACAGAGAAATGGTCAGAAACTATGCTCTTAAAAAGCAAACCCTGTCCCTGGAATCACTGACTGGCCATTTCAAAGGCACCATGTGCAGAGGCCAGGACCAAGCTCCGTGCCAGTGTAGTGTGTGATCTCAGAGGGGAACTACGTGCAGGTCACCTCCTTGGGACGCTGCTGGCCCGTGCCAGGGAAAGGCTGAGAATCCCTCACACAAGCAGCTTTGCGTCAGCACCTACGTTGCACACAGCTCCCTGCTGCTAATCCTGGGACAGCTGAAACTCACCCTGGCTCCACGTGCTGGCATCTGGCCCCTGGGACAGCAGGTGCCCTTCCCCTCTGCAGCTGAGGCCTCCACCCATGCATGGGAGATGGAGGAGGGATGACCAGAAAAGGCTGGAGCAAAACACTCCAGCCTGGGGTTACTCCAGCCTGAGGCACCTGCTGTAACCTTGGAGCCATCAGTCAGTTGGTCACGGTGCTGCCACCACAAAATACACCAGCCCAACAGGCAGCACTGCCAGGATAATGTCAGGGCATCCTGACAGATGGAGGAGTAGGCTCAGTTCCCACTGAAGCTGCAGGAACCTGCTCAGACCAAGATTCTGCTCTGGGGATCACTAGCATCCCCTCCTCTCCCTGCCTCATGCCCAAAAAGGAGGTATTTAACAGCAGCGAAATAAGAGCCACTGCACAGCTGAGATATCCTGGGATGTTATTGTGGCCAGCCTTCCTCCCCTGCCTGCATAGCACGGCTGCCTGACAGCTGCTGGGAAACTGAGAGCACAAAAAGCCTTTGTACTAAGACTGTAAAACACAATTTGGGCTCAGTTCTGGTTCTGCCCAGCTTGACATGCCACCAGCTCACCACCAGTTTGACTCCCTGGGATGCTGACCCCTGCCTGCATCCCACATTTCACCTCTTCGTTCTACAGGGATGCATGCAAAGCATCCAGTGGCTCTCATCTGTCTCTAAACCACTTTCTGGGGGATATTTTACCCAGTGTTTGTTGAATTTCACATATTCAAACTTTTGGCTTCTGGGTAAATGCAGAAGCCAAGTAATAAGAAGTTCATGAACTGCCCAGAATCTGAGGTCAAGAGCAAGGACTTCCACAAACAAACAACAACAAAAAAAAAAAAAAAAAAAAAAAAAAAAAAAAAAAAAAAAAAAAAAAAAAAAAAAAAACAGCCAAGAAAAAGGCATTGGCACAAAACTTTCAGAACAGCCACAGGGAAGCTTTTCGGGTCCATGTCAAACATGTTTAGCAGCATTCAGTGCTAGATGTCATCGGCTTTAGCAGCCTGGAGAAAACGTATTAGAGGGTAAAGGAACAGACAACACTCTGGGCTCAGTTCACGTTGCATTTCACTGTCTGTATGACCACGAGTCTGGAAGACTGCACAGTAGAGCACAGCTCTCCCTACCACATACATCTGTCACCCAGCCAAGGCCACGTGCACCCACCCCTGCCCCACTGCCATCAAACACAGACACCCTGCAGCAAAGCCCACCCCAATATCACCTACACCAACACAGAACAGAAACAGCTCTGTGCGCCTTAGGTGGTCTCACCGGATCACTGCTGCCTCAGGAATGGGATGGCTTCTCCAAGAAAAATACCTCCACCCCACCCCATCAGTAGATGATTTATAATTAAAGATTATTAATAAACTGCAAGGGCAGAATGGGCCCTAGCGCCATTATGTCAACTGGAAAACTCAGCACACACTCACCTCATTTAAAAGGTCACCTTGCTTCGGGCCTTAAAAGGTGCATCCTGTGTACATCAAAGTCATGTTACAATAATTTGTGTCCTATAGACTGATTCTTGCAAAAGCCCATTGTATTTATCATTCTGTGTAACTGAAAAAGCACTATCTTTTATTAACACCTATGAAGCTTTTAAACATCGCCACTATTTTTCCCCCTCATTATGAAAGGGTTTTTCTCTGCTCCCCGAGTGCCTTTCTATTAAGTCCACACAAAGCTTTGGTGGCCACCTGCCACACATACACACTTCTGCCATGAGGTCTCAGAGAAGTTGCAATTTAATCTCATTAAATACTTACTAGGAGTAAAAGAATCTTTTGAGGGCAGAAATTACGCACCATCAAATAACCCAGCAACAACCGCTGTGGAAATTAACCTTTAGGTACAGGTTGCTTCTGCTGAAGGACTGGTTAATGAGAGTCCCCACTCGAGATGAAATACACAGCAAATGGGCTGGAAAAGCACGTCAGATCTTCCCCTCTGTCCATGCATCATTATTATAGCTTTTCCTTTCTGCTCTGCCCAAGGAGAGCTGTATTGTGGCAAACAAAAGGCAACCACACAGCAATGCTGCAGCTGTAATCACACTTTTGAGCTGGGACTGTAACTGCAGGATGGAGAGTCGGGGAGTAAATTACATGCCACAATAGAGAAGCAGCGCAGAGCAGGAGAGGGCAAAAGCAGCTGCAGCAAAGCTCAGTGGCCTCCTGATCCTGGGTCTTCATGTCAATCAAGATGATGGAGCCAGGCTCTTCTCGGTGGTGCCAACCAACAGGACAAGAGGCAACAGGCAGAAACTGAAGCACAAGAAGCTCACAGGTCAGGCACAAAAGAGTCCCAGTGAGTGGGTAATATCAGCCCCGAGTCCAGTCACTAGAGGGGTTCTGCAGGGCTCCATCCTCAGCCCAGGTCTCTTCAACATCTTCATCAACAACTTGGACACAGAACCCAAAGGAATAAATAAGTTTGGGGACAGCACCAAACTGTGAAGAGCTGTTGACTCCTTCAAGGGCAGAGAGGCCCTGCAGAGAGACCTCAACAAATTGGAGAGATGGGCAACCACCAACCACACACAGTTTAACAAGGGCAAGTGCTGGAATCTATACCTGGAAAGGAGCAGTGCTTCATGTCTTAAGAGCCCAGCAAGGGTGTTTTTGCTGAAGTCTGGTCAAGATGAGCACAGAAAACTACAGGGTGTCTGGTTCTCCCCCCTCCTGCCACTCCCACGGGCTGGGGCCATGAGCAAGTGCCACTGGGCAGCAGCGAGCTGGAGGGATGGCAGCAGGCTGGGAGCAAGGAAGCAGCTTTAGTCACATCAGCAATGCTGAAGCTGCTAGCACAGAGCAGGATGTGGAACAGGAGGAAAATAAACCTTGCACTTCAAAACCATCTGATAAGGCTTCAGTAAAACCAGAAGAGCTGTTTCTCCAAGCAACCAAGCTACTGCTCAGAGGGTCCCCAACCACCAGCAGTAAACACTCAAGAGAGGTTTCCAACTGGAGTCAGGCAGCATTTCCCATGGGCTTGGGCTTGCTTACTGTGAGGCAGAGTGCTACTGAGCCTACATCTGGATCTTGTCTACACAGAGGGCTGAGAAGTCCCCCTGGCAGCTCCAGTGTCCACATAGGAAAGGCTCAAGCAGCCGGTTCAGCTTCCCAAAGCAGGACTGCCAGGCTGACATCCCTTAGATTGAGAAACCTACTCTCCAGTGCCTGGCTGCAGTCAGAGGTGACTATCTAAAGATTAGACCATGACAATGTAAGCAATTAAAAGCTCTCTCTCAGCTCTTCACAGCTACCAGAGGGGCTGTAGATATTCAGCAGGATCTTCCTTTCCCATATTTCAGTTAGCAAGCGGGTCAAGCTGTAGACAAGCATGAAGGAGGCAAAGAGGAGCACTGCATGGACATCAGTATCCTGCAGTGACTGCAAGGAACTTTCCCCCTTACCAAAAACACTTGCTCCCAGCCCAGGGATGTACCTGCTGGGCTGGAGGAGATGGACCTGGACCCAGGTCTCCAGGGGTGATAAACATCATCTGCTGATTGCATCCACAGAAGGAATAATGCAGAAGCTATTGAATAATTTCTCACTCCTGAGACACTTTTGCTCTTCCCCTCCTTGTTTAATGATATTATTGTCCAGGGGGTCTAATATCCTGCATGAGTCCAAGCGTTACCTCACATGAACCGGGAGAAGGATGCTGAAGGCAACGGGAGTGAGTTATGTTCAGCCAACGCGGACGCACTCCACAAGACTCCCCAAGGAGGGACGCAGTGTGCAGCTTCCCTCTCCCCCTCTGATGTTTTGCTCTCCACGTTTTAATAAAGTGAATGCAGCGCAGATAAAATTCCCTTGGCACTTTCTGGTTTACTATTCCCTTTCATGAGCTCAAATCAATTGGATCTTTGCTCAGAAAGAGTGGGCTGAATGCACCATTACTCAGCTGATTTACAACTGAACTGAGAAATGCCCTGGGGAAGACAGCAGGAGGAATGCTTCTGGTTAGGCACTGACAAGCAGATCATGTAAGCAGAGAGATATGAAGCCAGTTCAGACAGCTACACAGAGAAAAAGAGCTGTGCAGACTGCTGCAAAATAATACTGGAAGATTTATTTGAGCTTTCAGTCATCTCAGAGCAGCTGTTTCCTTGGTGCGTGCAGACAGGGTAGCTCAGTACTTTACCTCACTGCCCTATAAAAACGCTTCAAGATCAAATGCATAGGCAATTATGCAAAACTTAATTCTGCACCAAGAGGGATTATAGAAGCGTTTTATAAGAAGTCACACAGAAAAAGGCAATTGCACAAGCCAGCGAGCAGCTCAATTAAAGCGACATCTCGCTAAGCCGCTCTGCGCGAGCTGGCCTTTGAAGGAAGGCTCACACCGAGGGTCCGCTGGAGTGGGCTGTGCTTTTTCAGTATCCAAGCAACACTCAAGGCCTGCCAGCACACAAATTACAAGCAGTACCTTATTTCCAGAGATGTGGCATGGAACCAGAAGTTAACACACACGCAGGGCTGCTCAGCTCACTGGCTGGACACTCAGGAGAGGGTAAGCACATCTTCTCTGGAAACCACCTGACCTTGGAACGCCACTGGCCTCACTGTGTCTGCATCCAGAGAGCAATGCTGAAGATGAAAATCTCACAGCTGACAAAAACCAGCAAACTTCCCCACGTGCCATGACAAAGATGCCTCCCAAAACCCCTCATGCTGCATGTGTATCTCAGCACTACAAGGTTCCACATGGGCACAGGCTCCATACCAGCCACTTCCCAGACACACAAATTCAGGTGGCCCATCCACTCATCACTGCCACACTCTTTGTGTACCCACACCTCGAGGAAAATACCTGGGGTTTATACAGCAGGAATCTTCTAAACTTTATTGCATCTTTTACTGGACCACTAGCCAGCAGACAGTCCCTGTTCTCACACAGAGACTTCCAAGACAGAAAGTAGAAGTCCTAGAAAGACAAGCCTGTCCCATACTCTCCCCTGACTAAACCTTCTTGATTTAAAACAAAAAAGCTTGCCATAAGTTTGGGTTTTTTAAATTAGCATCTAGAGACAGAAAAATTCAAACACATCTTAACTCTGAAGAATCTTCAAATGACACCAAATAGTATAAAATACAGCTTTCAACTATTTTGCTTCCTTCACTTCTCAAAAAAAAACCCCAAAACCACCAAACTGAACACACCAGTCAGGTTTGAGGCAAGCAGGAAAACCAGCAACAACACTTTTAGGTTATCATGGTTATCTGTAGGCCACTAATCACCCTTTGCTCCCGTGATATGTGGAATAATCAGTTCACTGCTAGAAATACAGCACTGCAAACCACACTGACATTGCAGAGCAGCATCAACTCCACCTGGGCATTATTCCTCCCCATCCCTTTCATCCCCAAATAGTTTGGGACACAACCCTGACACAAGGGCAAGCATAGCAGATCCACTGACATCATTTCAAGGGAAACCAGTTAATGTAAACTTCTGGACTTCAGGAGAGCTTTCAATACTGTTACTCACAGTATTCTCCTGGACAAAATATCCAGCATACAGCTAGAGAAATACACAACACAACGGGTGAGCAACAGGCTCACAGGTCAGACACAAAGGGTTACAGCAAATGGGGTTACACCAGGCTGGCAACCACTCACTAGTGGGGTTCCACAGGGCTCCATTTCAAGGCCAGTTCAACATCTTCACGAATTACTCGGATGCAAGACTCAAAGGTATGCTTAGTAAGTTTGCTGATGACACAGAACCGGGAGGAGCTGCTGACTACCTCAGGGGCAGAGAGGCCCTGCAGACAGACCTTGACAAATTAGAAAGTCGGGCACTCACCAGCCTACGAAGTTTAACAAGGGAAGTGCCGGAATCTCCACCTGGGACAGGGCACACCTGGTTGTGTGGACAGACTGGGGAATGAGAGGCTAGAGAGCAGCACCACAGAAAGGGAATATGAGTCAGCAGTGCCCTGGCAGTCAGAAGGGCCAAGCATGTCCTGGGGTGCATGAGGCACAGCAGCACCAGCTGGGCAAGAGAGGGATTGTCCCGCTCTGCTCTGCACTGGGGCAGCCTCACCTCAAGTGCTGGGGGCAGTTTTGGATGTCACAATATAAAAAGGATATAAACCTATTAGAGAGTGTCCAAAGGACAGCAATGGACATGGTCCTTGAGGGGAAGCCACACAAAGAGTGGCTGAGGTCATTTGGCTTGTTCAGCCAAGTGACCTCACAAGGAGACTGAGGGGAGACCTCATTACAATTACAGCTTCCTCATGAGGGGAAGAGGAGGGGCAGGCACTGATCTCTTCTCTATGGTGCCCAGTGACAGGACCTGAGGGAACAGCCTGAAATTGTGTCAGGGGAGGTTTAGGTTGGATATTAGGAAAGGGTTCTTCACCCAGAGGGTGGCTGGGCACTGGAACAGGCTCCCCAAGGAAGTGGTCACAGCACCAGGCAGCCTGACAGAGTTCAAGAAGCATTTGGACAACTGAACTTCGATGGTTTTTGTGCATTCCTTCCAACTCAGGATATTCTATGTTTCTATGATTTCTCCTTCTGGAAAGGCTTTGAAGGGGGTTTGAGTCTCTTGTTGAGATCAAGCCCCCAGGATCCCAATCCCTCCAGCTGCATGCAGAGCCTGTCAGCATCCCCAGGGGAAGCCCTGTCAGCCAGAGCCACCTCTCAGACTCAAATTCGAGGCCTATCCCTGGCACACATTGCTCAGCCCACATCCCCTTCCCACCCGCAGCAGCCATCCCTTCTCACAGGCACTACCTGCCAGGCTCTGCCAGCTCCTTCTCCCACGGGAGGGGGCAGCAGCAGCCAGCAAAACGCCACAGAGACATCCCAGGAGATGGTTTGCTTCAAGGCTTATTTTGGGTTGGGATTTGTTTTAACTGAAACTTCATCATTTCTGACAAGATGTGTCTGGCAACCTGTTCCTGCAGCCCTGCCTTGCCCTCCTCCAGTGTTTTAGGATGGTGCAGGTTGATTTATCAGTGACAGCACAAGAGGGCGGAGAAGCAAGTCAGTGTCTGAATGACTGAAGACTGAGTAGGAAGCAAGCATTATGTTAAGGGGAAGCTCAAATGTTTAACTATAATACACATGTTTCTGCACAAAGCACAGCTGTGGGCTGAGAGACAAAAGCTAACACGACTTGGCCATGTTAACATCAGACAAACACAGAACAGAACCCGCGCTCCTCGGGTGTTACCAAGCTCCAACAACACCCAACAGAGAAACGCTAACAATGAAAACAAGGATTGTGCAGACAGGTACTCATCTGGGCACTTTGGGTCAGATCCTGACATTATGCAGATTACCAAGGCAGGAGGCAAAGTCTGCATGGCCAAATCACAACACTTGTGACCTGGGCACACGGCATCCCAGCTCCTACCTACAAGCTCAAGGCAATTCAGCAACTTGGTGATGAATACCAGGGCAGCTCCCCAAGCTGCCAGCACTCACCTTTGGCTGCAACCCTCTCAAACACCATCCAGGAAGGCAATGTATTAAAGAGAGCTGCAGTGGAAAAAGTCAGAGGCATGTGAAAGGATACATCCCCAGGATAACTGCTTCAAGGCATTTGATAGGTAAGGACTCCCTGGTCATTTCTTTTGCTGTCTCCATTAACCTAGAACAGAAACAAAACAGTTTTCAGTCCTTCCAGCTGGAGCAATCAAAGGGTCCTCTCGCAGAGGGAGAGCCAAGCACCTCCAGTTCTTAGCAAGAGCCGAACTTGATTCTCCCCTTCAGTGACTTGTCAGAGTCCTGTTAACATCTGGAGGATGACTGGGGTGAAAAAAGAAAGGAAGATAAAAAAAACCCCATATTATTTGGCATCCCGGTGCCTTCCAGCCTCTGAAGGTGGATGGGAGGAACGCAGTCCTCTCTGCCTCTCGCAGCAACTCCATGAGCATCACTTCAGACTGTAACACAAAGCCCCACTGAACTGCACAAGCTGGCAATCATGGAAATCCCAGAGCAGGACTGAGTTTAGCTTATTTTCAAAACAACCCTGGCTCTCCTCTGGAGAGAAAAGAAAACAAACCAAAAACAAATGAGGAGAGGATGGTTACATAGCCCCCTGAAAGCTACAAATGCCTCCATAATCCCATAGCTATGGCTGCAGACCAGAATTTATTGCCTTTTTATCAAAGCCTGCTCTGCAGAAAGCTCCACCAACACGGACCCTTCCCACACTGCAAGCTGAGTTACTGTCTTGCTGCTGCTCCACATCTCCTGTGGACAGGAAAAGTGGCAAATTCCACACAATTTCCTGCAGGAGTGAAGGAAACTACACATGCCCAGGATTTTGCACGTTCCCAAAGTTTAGTTACATTCTAGACTCTGTCTCTGGAGTACAATTATTTGACAGGGACACAACACTGTGACAAGCAACAAGCAACCTCAGGTCAGCTGAGAAAGCTGTTGTGCCAGACTGATACTGCACTATTAACCTAGTAGGTAACCCATCCCCTTCCACAAACAGATCCTGAAATCCTGCACACTTTGAAAAAAAAATACTGGAAGGAGCCTAAAAAAGGCCAGAAGAGGCACATCCAATGACACACCAAAAAACTGCCCCCTAAAAAAGACGCAGCTGAAAACTAAGCCAAAGGATAACTTCTATTTTGCAGCCTTCTCTATCCATATCCTTTCCCTGGGAAGAGCTTTGTAAACAGATCCCTACTGTAAGGTAACACAGTATTAAATGACAAAAATATTTGTATTAGAGAAGATTATGAAAATATGCATCTGAAACCATCAGGCTCTGTTTCCCCCACTTTCTGATTCACCCACCTCATGCATTTTAAACCTTGTGTTAAGTGCAAGTGACAACAGAGCTCCCACTGCTATTACAGCCTGTCACAGCCATTCCGTGTCCCATTTATCCAAGTTAGAAATTATCTTTTCATTTGTAAACAACCACCCCTTACACTCTGCCTGCAGTACAGAACACTAATTAGAGTTCGCCCGCCTCCTCCACACTCACAATCAGCCACAGAACCCCACGGAACTGCTGGAAGCACGGAGCAGCCCCAGCCAGGGCACACAATGGGGCTCCTTCATCTCCCACAGAGGCTTCCCAGTGCTGATCACCACAGTGGCCACTGCAAAGCCCTGTCTCTGTCTCAGAAGTGTTACGTGCAGATGAGGCAGGGGAGGTATCCACAAACAAGATAATCCATTGAACTTCCTATCTTCTAACTACAGGGGAGTTAGAAAAAAAAAATAAAGAAAAAGACAGCTGATTATGAACGTGCATCATGAGGAAAAATGTCGAGTTGTAAAGCCATTTATCTGCAAGCCACTTGGTGTAACCTATGCCCGGTTAACATGGTCTGAGGGGGAAGGGCAGGGCCAGCATCTCCTCCTCAGGCACACACAGCACCCTGCACTGGGATCCAGGAGCTCCAGCGGGACCTGGCAGCTCAGAGACACCTCTGGAGCAGGACAGTGACGAGAGTCTGGGCAAGGGGAGCATCGCTCAGGAGGTCAGCAAACCAGCATCCACCTGCACCCCTGGGGCAGGCTGTGCCCTCACACACATCCAGCCCGGAATCCCAGGGAATACTCTGCAAACATATTGCTTTCTCTCTGCATTTACAGCACGGACCACAGGGTTTATGTGCATGACCCAGTTCAAGAGCCACTGAGAGTTTTTCTTCCACTTTTAACAAGCTTGAGTCGAAGCATGGCCTTAAACCCTGTGTTTGTATTGGAAGCAGAGCCTCTGGAGAATCCCCAAGCCACTGGCTCTGCCCAAGTAGCACAAGCCAAATCTAAATCACTCCTCACAGATTATTTTTCAGTCCACTTTCAACTGGCTTCTCAAAAGCCTGGGAACCCACCAGCTAATCTATCCTATACTTAACCTTGCATCTAAGAAGGTCCTCTAATGTTTAAACTAAATCCTTCCCATTTTGCAAAATAAATCAGGAGCTATTTCTGCTCTCCACAGTGGGCATGGAGACCACTGATTATCTATCCTCTTGCTACAGACATTTGTATATGCAAAAGACTGTAATCTACCCTCTCCTCTGTGAACATGAGAAAGCAGACACCAATTTTCATTTAATTATTCCCTCACACCCCCTGAAAGCTTCTCCCTTAGGTTATGATTTTAGGACAATGTTTGTTTCTTTCAATTTTGGAATCCCTTCAACCAACTCACTTCTCACAGTCCTTTGGCTAAGCCCACAACAGTACAAAATAGACCAACTTCCTTCTGAATCCATCTTTCAGTGCATATTTGCAACCAAGCCAGTGCACTGTTGGCTTTTCCCTGCTGGCCCACACTGAATCGGGTTCTGGTGGTATTTTGGTGGGGTTTTTTTTGTGGGCTGGTTGGGAGGTTTTTTTGTTAGGGGTGGGGATTTTTTGGTTGGGCTTTTTTGGTGAATTTTGTTTGGTTTCTTTTATTTTTTTAAGCTCAGCTTCTTCTTTGCAAAACTAGTCTTTTGTTCTCCACAGCTGGTTATTCCCAAATCACTTGGAGGATTTGCCCTCACTAAATTATCTCCTGTTTGTTCCAGCCCGAGAGATCACTCTGAATACCCTAATTTCACTTTTCAAAGCCTTGTCACCTTGTCCAGCCTGGATTGCAAACCATCCATCAGCAAACAATTAGTCTTACCCATACCATCAAGAAAAAACTGAGCTGGGACAGACACTGCACACCTCAGCTGACAATCTCTGCTGGGTAAGATTGATAAAGTGACACTTTCCATGTGCTGCTTTTCACCAAGTTGGGTCCTTACATTAAATAGTTTTATTTATACTCAAGGCCCTGCCTTATCTGCAGAGATAAGATGTGGCCTTATCAAAAGCCACACTAAAACAAGGAGTTATTACATCCACATCTTCTCGCTGGTTGACAACAGCTCTTACATCCTCATAAGAAGGAAATTCCCAGAAACAAACAGTGCCCAACAATATTAATGTTGCTTTTCCCTTCCCTTGAACTGCAGATAAATTCAAAGTTCCTAGACTTATCTTTTCCCTTATTCTTTTTAAAGGCTGCTATCTTTGCCTTCCCCAGCACCCACCCTCCCCACGCTCCCTAACACAAATATTAATGGTTGGAGGCTGCTTGTCAGTTCTCTAAGGGATCTATGGCAAATGACCCATGGCAAATGACAGACCATTCCGCTCATTTGAAAACAACTCCTTACACGTGCTCTTTGATTTGTCCTTTTTCTCTTTTCTCTCACTCCTAAATTCTTATCACACTGTCTCAGACATTCATAGTGACCAGAAAGTCTGCACAGTTAAACCTGTGAAAGGAGATTTAAGGAAGGTGGAAAAGAATTAAAAAATAGCATCAAGCATTTCAATTCCCTGCCTTAGCAGGGTTTGCTTCTGGGATTTTCCTTAAATCTTGACAGTTACCTGAAAAGATTTTGCATATAGAGCTATTCTTTACAGTCTTATATCAGACAGCTGGGAATTAGCCCAGTCACCCTCTCCCCACACTCCAGTGAGCATGGGGGGCAGCCCATCTCTTCCAGGAACTTGGGGGAGACTGCTACAGTCAAAGACAAGCACCTTGCAGCTTCCCTTTGTGGCATTTACACCACCATCTGACGTCTGCCAGGCATATCTCTATTCCAGACCACAGTGAACACTTCTGCCTCTAACAAATGTAGCCAACAGGAACATGATGCCTGTTCCTCCCTCAAGATCTAGTCCTTGGCAGATAGTTATATTTCCTTGTTAATTGATTCAAGTTTCTTTCAGCGTTTTCAGGAGCCCACCAGGACTATCTCTCTTACTTTCTGCAGTAAGAGAAGCCCTAAAAGGAGCTGACTTTGCCTCTTTAGGATGCTCTCTGCTTAAAATGGCAGTGTCTAAAGACAGCTCATGGGAACCATGGATTCCTTTTGCTCCCAGATTTTTCACTTGGGCACCCTATTTCATATACAGATTGGAAAAATCTTAAAACCTTTCAGCACGCCCAGAACTGGAGGATCTCACCAGCTGGCACCGATCACAGTGGAGTCCCTTCAGAGATGACCAGAGATCCTTAGGAGAGGCTCTCCATTGCCTTCACCAGAAAGACTCCTACAAGACTGAATAAATTTTTTATTGGTGAGATCCTCCAGCACATTTTTCCACAAAATTCTCCTTGCACAGGCCCATGTACTTTGCATGAGGTCCACAAAATCTCCCTCTCCCAAGTTTTTCTAAGGCTCCTGGCAGTTTCATTCATGATAACGAAGCCAAGAGAGAAGCAAAAGGCACCAGCAAGAGCAAAAGGAGATAAAACAGCAGAGCAGATACTGATCTTGTGAATCTTCTCAAAAACAATGTTTCAACAGCAAAAGCATTTCCACCACATGCTGAACGCCACACCGTATCTGTAACATTTCTCCTTTGTGCGAGAGAGAAGCAGATGTTCAAATGCCTTCTGCAGTCTATTGTCTGGAAATGGTATGAGCCCATTTTTCTTTACAGCCCCATCAGTGTTCCTTAATAACATGCTGTGTGGAAACAGTATTATTTCCCCGTCTCCCCTTCACTGTTATTTGGTTGCATCGCTGCCACGTGACAGCTCCTACCACGCTCCTTTCCTGCAATTGATTACACATTTTTGTATCTGCAGCCACGGAATGTCTCTCCCTCCTCACAGAGCAGCTTCTGGGCTCTAACTTCTCAACGACCACCAGAACCTACCCAAACATCAGTTTCTGCTTCAGTTGTAGGTCCCCCTGATCAGCTGGCACCTAACTGGAGGGAACAGTGTAATACCGCATCTCCCCAGATCTCAGTGGAGGACAAAGAGATTTGTTTCTCATTGTACCTCACGCCTGCATCCTGGAACAGAAGCTTCCAGAGGGCTTATCACTCCTTGTAAACCCAGTAATAACAGCTTGTTGACAGTGAATTCACAGTTACAGATATTACTAGATATCCAGACACTTTTGTCCTTAAGCTCTTATATGATCTGAGCTCAGAAGTTTTAAAAAGAATGGCTATGTCAGTCAAAAGTACCACTTTTTATCAGACTGGTTGTACCAACAAAAGTCATAATATAGGTTGAGCCAGCATAATCCTGCATGGAAAAAGGAAAACCAGTCCTCCTGGTGTCTGAAACATTCATATCACATGCATACACACATGGATCAGCAGAGCTGAACTTCACAGGGTGCCCTTTACCTACTTAGTACAAAAAGGTACATCACGAAGCCAGTGAAAGGCACAGTCCCAGCTTAGGATAACTGTATACTCCATTAGCAAAGCACTCCTACGGTGGATGTAGCTACACCTGTAAATCTGGATTTTGTGCAAATACAGCCAACTCAGGAGAGGTGAGACCCAGACACATTTTCAGACACAGTTTGCCTGTACAACAAGAACAGCACATAAAGTTTGCAGGTTCACAGCTCTGCCACCCTGACTCACACAGCTATGCCAACAGAAATCTAACATTTCCAAAAGTGCTATCTGTAGTCTAGACAAATCCACGTGGTGTCTGACACTCTAAAAGTTAAGCTGATAATAAGAGTGACTTTTCCTTAAAGAAATTGTAAATACTGAGTTATAGCAAGACTATATCCCTTAATGAGTTCCTATAGATAATTTATGCTCTTCCTCCTACACTCAGCCACACATTTTTATTTTCTCATACATCACACTGATGCTGGCAGTAAATCTCTACAATATCTAGTCCTCTCTCCATAATAGAAAAACTCATTAATATGCCCCAGCTGCTTTAGGACACTTTCACATGAATTTATGAATATTCAATTTCCATCTAGTACTCAGCTTCTTTGTGTCCAGCCACTGCTGTCTTGAAGAGAGGCTGCCAAAGATCTCGTAATACTTTCATTAGCTTTGAGCCCTCACATTATGAAATCAGCAATATGTTTAGCATCAATAAAGCTCTGGGAACAGCCTCATTTTTCAAGAGCCAGTGGCAATTGGAGGCTTTCAGCATCTTGCCCGATCAACTCGCAAATGCAAACTTTGTGTTGCAGCAAGTGAGGCCTTTCACACCACAGGAATTGCTCAGAGCAGCTCCTGTCACCTCAGCACAAGACACCTGTCGTTGCCATACTGGGAGCAGATTTCTTGCAAAGCAGAACATACCTCCCAGAAAAAAAAAAAAACACTTGGAGGTGTAGGCAATTTTTCAGCTTGGATGAAAACTGGCCTGCACACCAGATGAAGGAAAGGAAAGCATTCATGCACATCTCAAAATTACAGAGCAATCAAAACAGTATTCACACAGAATCACAGAAGCTGGGGTTGGAAGGGACCTCTGGAGATCATCTGTCCAAGCCTCCTGCTAAAGCAGGTTCATTTAGAGCAGGTTGCACAGGTAGGTTTTGAATATCTCCAGAGGAGACTCCATAGCCTCTCTGGGCAGCCTGTCACCCTTAAAGTAAAAATTTTTTTCCTCACAGTTAGATGGAACTTCCAGTTTCTGTCCATTGCCCCTTGTCCTATCACTGGGCACCACTGAAAACAGTCTGGGTCCCATCCTCCTGACTTGGCCAAGTAATATTAAAAGATCTGAAATCTAAACCAGAAACTGTAAGTTTCATAAAAACAACTGGAATTTTGGTTTCATAAAAATGGCAGGAACTCCAGACAGCCTTGCATGCATTCTCCTTCTCAAAATTGGAGAAATCAAGACCATGCAAGTGTTGGAGCCCCTACAGCAGTACAAGAGGACCTGGGCAACAACACGTGCTCCTGACAGCTCCACTCCTCCCAGCACTCCCATCTGCCCAGTCCAGGAGCAAAGCAGCACAGGTCTCAGGGCTTTACACTGTTCCAGTCCAGCACACACCACGTTCAGGCAACTGTGCCTGTAAAGCACTGGCAGCCCCTGAGGGGTTGGAGCATTTCCAGGGGCACCATCCTTAACTCCACAGAAGTCCCGCCACCCCATTCCAAGAAGTTCCTAGCAGCAGCAAGACAAGGACAGGAATCAGACTTTCATCCCCAAGCAAACTCTAAGGCAGATAAACAGAGGAAATGGCTCCACTTGGGAGAGGATTCAAAGCCACAGGCACATCTCCAGCTGTGAGCACTGTATCTGTTCCCTTCTAGGAAAGTGCACCATCCTCATAAGCCAGGCTTTTATCCAGCCCAGGAAGACGACAACCTTTTAAGTGGTAAGTGCTGAGCATAATTCATTTTCATCCTTCACTTCCTTTGAAAAAAGTAATGGGACAAATTTAAAAATGAGTGAGCAGCTTGAAAATTGGTTTAAGCTTCTGTAAACCCATCTATCATTCAAGGCACAAGATTTGTTTTAAACTAGTTCCACCAGAGCAGTGAACATTAGATAAAGGAGGTGAGAAAGATTGCTGTCAGCAAGATGAAAACCTGAAGCACAAAGCTGAGATGGGAACTGGAATTTTAGAGTGAGGGACCATTAGATTAATGACAGAGCACTGGGAAGAGCTAGAGACAGACCAGTCTATGGGAGTAATTATATTCTGCTTATCTAAATTTCACCCTAAAATAAAAGCATAATGT
This sequence comes from Gymnorhina tibicen, assembly GCA_013399875.1. Taxonomy (NCBI): domain Eukaryota; kingdom Metazoa; phylum Chordata; class Aves; order Passeriformes; family Artamidae; genus Gymnorhina; species Gymnorhina tibicen. The sequence continues at coordinate 736,132 of VXAZ01003030.1, forward strand.
TGTCAACACCCTTCCTGCCCTAACCTGCTAATTTATTGGGTTCTCTTAAAGAGCTGTCCTAAGTATGATACAGCTCTAACATGCAAGAGACCCCAGTTCTCTGCTGCCAGGCTCCCTAGGCACATGTTCATACTTGCACTGCACAACTCATCACCAACCAGCACAAGTCCACCACATGGAAGGAACAGCAAGATGAGCAGCAAGGGAGAAGCATGGACACGACTTAAAACAGTCCATTTGCAAGCCTCCAGGGAAAACAACTGTGCCCAGGATGTTAAAATTCCTGCATTTTGCGCAGCTAATCCCTTTCTACCACCCGAAAAGGGCATTACAGGACAATCAGGACTTAATCAGTTTTCAGAAAAACAGCCCAGCCCAACACCAATAAGCAGAGTTTTCCCACCCCTGTGCATGCAGCTCTGGCCTGCAGCCAAGCAGTTCCCACACAGCTGCTGAGCAAGAACAGCCCTTCCACTTGTTGGCTCTCAATGGTCCATTTGCCACCTGGCAGCAAGCTGGGACACTCCTCGCAAAGGCAGCAACACAGGCAGCTTTGGCCCTCCCAGAGAAGCTGTGGCACACAGGAGACAGCCCTCCCATGCCATGGTGCTGCAGTGCTTAAATGCCAGGTGATCAGGGACAAGGGCACTAGACCAATCCCAGTGACACTTACCCACTTAGAGGTCTGGTTTTTCTGATCTCGAAGAACTGTGTTCCTGTGTGATTGTATCTGTATTTTGTCTGTTAAAGAAAAGTAACTTGAACAGTCAAACAATAAAATAACACTGCTCGAAAGGTGAATTTCAGTTCTGAGCTCCTGTTGAAACACAAAACAGGCAGTAAAGGCCATTGACTCTCAGATATGAAACACTGGCATATGAAATAAAGCAAAACTTTTCACTTGTCTTTTTATATGATCTATTAACAGCACTAGGTGCAGTCAGGTATTAAGGCTGTCCATCTAAAATGACACTCAAATTCAGCATTTGAAGGTTATAAATTCTCTTTTCCACTAGGTCCCACTCACTACTATATTGCAAGTTTGAAAAAAAAGTCTCCCATTTGGACAAGAGAAAGCTTTCACAGAAGTCTTAACACCATCAGCCACATGGATCACCTATGACCTGTAAACCAAAACCATTGCAGGTGCATCCATTTACACTGAGGAAACATAAATCATTCTCTAAAAAATACAATGCTCTTGAAATGAAAACAACCAGCTACATGCAAATCAAAGTAATTAGTTAACACTATGAGGATAGCAGGAAAGTTCATCACAAATGATGCCAGCAGACAGTCAATCAAATCTCAGCACCGCTTGCCTGGAAGCACAGGCTGCCATGCAGCAGCATCACCAAAAGCAGCCTCTTCCCTGCTCCTTGAGCATTGCTGTTCAAGTAGCAATGCAATAAATCAGACCAGGAAACCAATCTGTTCAGTAAAAACAAAAACAAAACAAAAAACCCAACGAAGTTTTGTAAAAAAACCAAAATCACGCTGCCCTTACTTTTGCTAGGTTACTTTTCCGGTTGACTCTCTTTCCTAATCCAGTTCCCAAATTCTATTCCCATTAGAATGTTCACGCCAGTAAAACTGGCGATACCAAGGCAGATACCAGGGCAGAGGCAGGTGACCCCATGGAAGCAAAGAGCTGCTTGCAAGGCATAAATAGCACAGCTGCTGGATGTATAACCATAGCCTAAATAAAAACTCCAGCTCTCACCAGCATGCTCTGAACTGACTTCAATTAGAGTTCAGAGTTCTCCCAAACAAGGCTTTACTTCCCTCCTGCCTTCAAAACCTAATTCATGAGGCCCTTTCAGGGTGCACTGAACAAAGCATACATCCTCTTCCAGCCCTCAAAGGAAGCCCAGACACTGCTCCCCAGCCCACTTTGAAGCTTTTCTGAACACAGATCCAAACCCTGTGCCTAAGGCCTGCTCCTGCTATAGAGCAGAATGCAGGATTTCAAAACCACTGCGGGGTGAGGTGGGGGATAATGTAATTTTTGGAGCTCTGTATGACATGGTATCCTCTCTGGCACAATCCCAGCGAGCAGTAAGCCTCTTGTCCTGGCCAAGTGGCTGACATAAAGAAGAGAAATGCACCGTCCCCCTGCAGAGTAGGCAGGCCCCAGCCTCCCTCCCCACGGCAGCTGCTGCAGCTCCAGGCCCGGCTGCCGCCTTGATCCCAACCACGACTCCCTGCCACCCTAACCGCGCCTGCTATTTCTGGATGTTCTTCCAGCTGCCACCCATATCCTTTCTTAATCCTTACCAGGACTTTACACTCATTCCTCATCCCCACAGCCTCCCCCCACACGTACACACGCACACAAAAAGGCAGAGTTTACAGAAAAAGGGAAACAGCAGAGCAGGATATGGGCCAGCAACCTTCTCTGAAATTATCTGTCAGCAGTGGAAACAGTCATGAATTGGGCATGGTGGGGCAGTGACAGAGAGGCCAGCCAGATGTGTAGATCCCTGATGAATCCCCCAAGCAAGGTGGGACATCTGGAAGGGAGATTCCTTTGCTCAGTTCCTGTGTCACAGGCAAGCCTGCCCACCCTGGGGTCAGGACAGCTGCTTGTGCCCCTCACCCTAATGACAAGCAGTCCCTGCAAGCTGAGCACACAGGCAATCCTCAGGGAGCCCACAGGGGCCGCCAAGGCAGAGGGAGAAAGGGTTTGCCACAACACTGGCTCTCTCTTAGTCACTTTATGACAAGATGCCATATTATTTCTCCAGGCATCACGATCCGATCATAATATCCTCATAAATCAACTTCAAAATAAGCACTTCCATCCCCACCAATGTCATTTCGGTTAAATTTTTCAGTATCACTTAAAGTTAATTGCATCTCCCAGAGGATTGCTATGACAAGCTCAGTGCTGCTGGTGCTATCGCAAATCCCTGGAGGCGTCCTTTTACCCCCAAATGATCCCAAGCCCTTGCAACCAGCTAAAGCTTCAGTAAAGTTCTGTTAATTCATGCCAGGCACAAGTCAGCCTTCTTTCCGGAGACCATACGCTCAAGAAGGATACTGCAGCATCTTCATGTAGGTCTGTATTGCCTGGAGCCATTCTGGGATTGACATGGAGAGCTTGTAGTTTGGCACTGGCGGCACTGAGGGCTGGACACAAGAAAAGAGATAAAGAGGTTAGACAGCCACTGCTCCCCGCAGAGCAGATAAGTGATTTACTCGAGCAGCGGCATGTGCTTAGTGCAATACAGCGTGGCAGCACAGATGGCTTAAACCCCACGTGAACTCAAGCAGCAGGCAAAGTCATCCTGCTGACCACAGGGGGTGCCCCGGCAGCAGAGCCAGCCCCGTCCCCGCACAGAGAGGCCATGGCAGGCTGACCCTCAGAGCCGCCAGCATCCCTCAAACACCACCCTACGCGGGCAGACAGTCCAGCACAGAAGGCTATGCTTCCCACTTTCCCCCTCCAGCACAGGGCAGTTTGATGAGCAGAGTCCCAGTACTGACTCTGCTGTTCTCCCTCCCCCAGGAAGCCATTTCAAGTCTAATTTTTGGCCTCCTTTACCACAAGAGAAAGATAAAAGGAGACAAGGATCCCAGGCTGCATAATTTCCCTTCTGCCATGTGTCTGCAGCACGCTTGCTGGGGAGGGAGAGCATGGTACCTAGAAGACCACCTGGGACCCAAATATTTAATGACATTAAGACACTTAAAGATATAGACTGGCAACATAATGGGATTTTTCCAAAATCTCATAAGACATCTGCTTGTGCCTAAGCATTTTAAGAAGGCAGGCCCTCAATTCATGTTTAATCCTCACAGCTATTTGGCTCCTGAGCCTGCAGCCATGCAGGAAAGGGGTACAGCCTTGTCCCAAGTCCACTTATTTTAGAGGTGAGACTGCAAAACATGGGGTCAGCAGATATTAAAGTGGGCAGCGTGGCTAAAAAGAAGTTAGCACAATTCTCACAAACACAGTGGAGGAAGCAGTTTATTTGAATATCAATGCAGATTCAAATTCAGGAACCAGCAATTTGGGCAGCTGTGACAAGGTGCAAAGGAAAGCATCTGTGGGCCCACATCATCGTAACCATCGTTTAAAGCTCATAAAGTGACATATCACTGTCCTAAATACACTTCAAGTCAGCAATTACAGGTAAGAACATCAAGTTCAGGTGGTATGGGGCCATGGCTGCCACAGAGACTTTCCTCTCCAGTTCCCACCCCTGTTAGGATTGCGTGTTTGCCTTCAGAGGGTGAGCACCGGTAATCCCAAGGCGACCAAAACCCAGCATTTACCACATGCAGCAAGTTACTGCAGTCAAACAGTAAATACACCTCAGAGAAAGGGGAAAAAAACCCAAACCAGAGACTCCTACACTACTGGCATACAAAAACTGTAAGTGGTAAGCAGGTGGCGAGGCTTCCAGCTCGCCCCCACCATCCTGGTGCTACACAGGCGCCAGCACACCTGCACACATGGGCTTTCTCCTCTCACCAGTGGGAGTCATGAGCAAGACTCATTAGCGCTTCTTAATCACGATTTTCATGCCTAAGCTCTTCATCAGAGGCATTTTTTTGGTTCCACAGGTTTCTTTCTCACCCAGCCCCTTTGGTCTGGATGAATTATTCACCTGTCCCTTCCAGCTCAAAGGCAGACCTGGACTCAACACACCAGATAAGGCTCAAGTTTCAGAAGCAGCAAGGAGCTGACAAAGGGAATTACGGCAGGGCTGTCACACCTTCCCAGGAGTGTCTGTTTCTGCTCCAGTATACTCAATCCTTTGCTTCAAAGATACAGAAGCTCTAGGTGTATACATCGCACTTACACAACACACCAAGGCAATGGGAGCCCCAGCCAGTGAGGGGCTTGGCTGCTGCACAGGGGGGGATTTCATCCTTTTCCCAGCCCTCACCCAGCTGTGGGACCCAGGACAGCATCCCACGGGGACAGCACCATGGTGAACAGACACAGCCCTTCCTGTAACCCAGAGTGGCCACTCTCACCAGAGCAGACAGGTTCAGACCTCCAGCTGAGGTGCTCCCCATCTCCAGGGTGGGTGATCACATCATCCAAGGAGGATGATTGTGTCAGACACCAGAGCATAGTCTGGAAAAGAGAACCAGGGTTTTCCCACTGGCTGGCACATATTCCAGTTACCTCAGCAGGCCTGCTGAGCCAGGAGGCCCAAGCCCCTCCAGATCTCAGGCAAGGAGGGCGAAGCGTCCATCAGCCTGAGCCCACACAGGCCAGCACTGCTCTCCTCTCTGCAGTGCAGGGCAGGCAGTACACACACCATGCTGCCAGCCAGGCAGTGGGGAGCAACACGCCACTCCCACTCCTTCCAAACATTTTCCCCTCCCTGATTCCTGCCCCAGCTGCAGGAGGACTGATCCTGGGCACCCACCCAGCACACAGCAGAAGCCAGGGCCGCACGATACGACAGGTGAAGGAAAGCACAGCGTTGCTGTGATTGAGGATGCAGCCCTCCTGCTCCTGGTATGCATCCACAGCCGCAAGGAGCAGGCAAGGGTTTGTAGCGGGAGGTCATGGATGGCAAGAGGAAATGCAGACACAGCACTACAGACCATGAATTTGTAAAGCAAATGAAATTCAGAGACAAGCCAGATGAAAAGCCTTGACCTTATATCAGTCTTCCAAGGAACAGCAGCTCCAGAGACAGTGGAGCCGCTGCAGTGCAAGACCACGTGGCAGAGCTGGAGACTCATCCCATGGCTGGAAACACTGTAGTCTCAGTTCACCACAGACATCCCGTGTGAAACTCGTTTTGCCCGATTCCACTGTCTCACTTAATGACCAGAAAGTCATTTTCTACTAGCTCCCCCGCAAGCACACTGTTACTCAGCACGGATGAAGCTGACAAGCAAGAGTCCTCAAAGCTGCTGAGAGGTTTAATTTGCTAAGATCTCCAAGTATCCCCAAGATCACAGAACCTGTAAAGGATTGCACAAACTGTGAGGCTACGCTATTCCCAGAGCTCAAGCCAAAAGTCAGAGGTGGGGACCCTACAGGTTCCAAAACTGCCCTTCTTGCAGACAAGCCAGGTTTTTGTGAGGACTCTGCCTCCCGAGAGAGATGCTGCATCTCCACAGCTTGCATTTGTTCCAGTAAGGACAACCTCACCGACACAGTAAGAAGCTACTTACCACCCTGCGTGCATGATTGCTGAGACTAATACCAAGATGATTAGAGCAATCAAGTGGAGCTTCTTGGAGAGGGGATGAAAACTCTCTCCCATCACTAGGGATTAAAAGCAGATCAGATGCAGAAATGGAGCAGTTGCACATGCCACTCACTCAGCCTGAACCAACTATCAATGCAAGCAGATTACAAATTATCTTCTCAAGAGGCACAAGTTTCCCTCATCACTCCCAAACAGCGGTACCTGGTCTTTTGCAGGATGACACATACCCAGCAGCACAAGCCAATTAAGAAAATTTGTACCACCATTTAAGGAACAAGTCTCCCCTCGCATTCCTACTCTGACCCAGAAATTACTGTCAAAACTTTAGTAATCCACCACCACTTTGTGGCAAAAAAAATCCTGCTCCTAACCTTAATTTGCTCACCTGAGCAGTGTTGGCCCTAATTAGGGCCAGGTAATCCTCAAACTACCCTCTGACCCCAGAGGTCTCACACTTAGCCAGCAAGAGCTACTTAGTCACAGAGGACACCAGGTCCTCTTGCCCCTGAAGAAATTAATCACTGCAACTGGGATTTTGCTTCCAGGCAGTGCTGGAGGAGTACAACTCCTACAGCACTCTCCACTGATCATCAACATCAAATGATTCAGCCAGGCAGATTTCAAAACATTTTTTATCCTGCCCAGCTTCAGCCCAGTGCTGTGGCACTGAGGAAGAAGCCACGGGCAAATCTCTCTGGGACATTCCAACAGGAATACAGTGTGCAGGCCAGCACACTGGAGCCACTGGCATGTCTCTCACCAGATGCTTTGCCAGTCACCAGAGGTGTCACCAGTAAAAGTTACATGCTCTGGCACTGGGAAGTAAAGGATGAAAGTCAAGTCTAGCATGTGCTTTGCCATCCCTTAACACCAAATGGGTTTGCAGGCCATCTGGACTGGCATAAGCTGGTCAGGCTGCTGAAACGAGAAGTTCTGCCCTCTCCCTGCCCCCTCATTTCCACTACAAGTGCTTGTGTAAGTACAAGATGAACCACACCAAGGAACCACAAACTCAGCATAACCCGATTATTCTTTAGTTGGATATGCTCCCCCATCCAAACAAAGGCTGGTTCCAGCACAAGGAGAGCAGAGTGGAGAGAGATCGTCTCTTTCGCACCTGCGCTGGACTAAACATTGCAGAAGAGAGATGAAGGCCTTTTCAGCCCGCATCTTATTTGACAAGCACCTCCTCAATACAGCCCTATGCAATAAGCTTTCAACTTCCCTGTGCACAGAATTTCCTTTCTACTCCACAAAAAGAACAGGCATGGTTCATGTCAGTATCACTGACAGCCTGGACCATGACAACAGCAGCCCAGCCATCTCACCCCAGCACGCAGAGGGGTATGAATCAAGCCAGACTTCAGCGGTCAGCTCAGATTAATGCTGCTCGACGCAAGGAGGGAATCAAGCTCAAAGTCTGCCAAAGCAGAGAGTGTTAAAGACATTGTGATCAGTAATGCAGCAGTGTCGAGAAGACTTGGAACAACAGCAGACATCAACATTTTATTTGCTGGCTGGCGGAAAAAGACTTGGGTGAGGCAGAGCCGTTTGGGGCTTGTACTGAGGAACGTACACGACAAAAGCATTCAGAATCTTTCCACATACTGGAAATGAAATGTCTGAGTTTAAATCCCTTGTTACATTTGAGGACCACGGCTGTGTTTTAGGAAATGCCTGTGTTCCAAAAGGAAAACAAAAACCTGCTTTAAATTGGACTAAGTGCTTCACTCAGTCCCTGAAGATTTCCTTTTGTTTTTGTTTTGTAACTCTTGTTTTCTGCTTTTTTCTCCCCGAGCTAAAAAGAGTAATTTTCTTCTTACTTGTTCCCCAGGACACCAACTCCAGCCCCTAAGCCCCCCGCAGCCCCCGTATCCCGTTCTGGGCGCTTTCGGACAGCAGATGCCGCATCCTTCTCCCCACTGCCCCGAGAGCATCCTCGGGGCTGCGGTGTCACACCCTCCCACCCGGCCCTGGAGCCCCCGCGGCCGCTCGACGCGCACAGAACCTCCCACCCGGCCGCCGGACCGCAGACCTCGGGCTCTGTGTCACCCGCTCCTTCTGCACGAGGGGACACACGCGGGCTTCGCCTTACCCGAGCCAGGCGGGCGGCGCTCCGGATGGCCGCCGCCACGGCACCGCCGTCGGGGTGCACCCGCTCCACGTGCCCCCACATCCGCTCCCAGGTCTGCCCGTCCATGGGGAAGCCGCTCTTGTTCAC